>LR738711.1:782721991-782758867 GCA_902687465.1 Secale cereale
CCCCGGCAAACTTGTGCGCGAGGAACATTCCTTCTGCGTAAGAGGGAAAGAAAAAGAAGAGGGAAAACAAGTATAGGGCCTCTTGGCCTGCTAATGCTTACCGGGGATGTGTGTTGCACATGATGCCAAACAATGCATGCAAATAACAAAGAAAGGCATGGAAATGGCAAATAGTGCGAAACACAAAAGCTTTACTGATGCACGGGTTCTGCGCCCGGCTTTGTACAAAGGTTTACATGCAACAGCGGCAACACTCGTACAAAAGGTGGTTGCCGGAGCGGATCACGGCAACCGTGCCTTATGGGTGAAACTTGCGAAGATGCTCTATGTTCTAGGAATAGCTCACCGGTAAGCCTTCTTCGGTCTCAAGGCGGACAGCGTCGGGCCTTGTGACTTGTCTCACCCGATAAGGGCCTTCCCACTTCGGCGTCAACTTGTTGGAATTCTTGGCGGACTGAACACGCCGAAGAACAAGGTCGCCTTCCTCGAGACTCCTGGCCTTAACCTTGCGGCTATGATAGCGGCGCAAGGCTTGCTGGTATCGAGCAGCTCGTACAGCAGCCTGGAGACGTTCCTCCTCGAGGAGCAATGCATCATCTTGTCGCAGTTGCTCTTGCTCGAGGTCATCATAAGCGAGCACTCGAGGAGATCCGTATACGAGTTCCGTGGGGAGAACTGCCTCTGGTCCATAGACAAGAGCAAAGGGTGTCTGTCCGGTGGCTCGATTTGGTGTCGTTCTGATTGACCAAAGAGCCGCCGGCAACTCCTCTATCCAGTTTCTTCCGCACTTGTGCAGCCTGTCGAAGGTTCTTGTCTTGAGCCCGCGCAGCACTTCAGCATTGGCCCTCTCCGCTTGACCATTGCTCCTCGGGTGAGCAACAGAAGCGAAGCAGACCTTGGCGCCAAGGTCCTGGACATACTGCATGAAGGTGCGACTTGTGAATTGTGTGCCGTTGTCGGTGATGATCCTGTTAGGGATTCCGAAACGGCAAACAATCGCTCTGAAGAACCTGACTGCTGACTGTGCTGTCACCTTTCTCACCGGTTCCACTTCTGGCCACTTTGTAAACTTGTCGATTGCAACGTACAAGTATTCAAAGCCCCCGACAGCGCGGGGAAAAGGGCCGAGGATATCGAGCCCCCAGACCGAGAAGGGCCAGGACAAAGGGATCGTCTAGAGAGCTTGAGCTGGCTGATGAATTTGCTTAGCATGGAACTGGCATGCTTCACACTTGATTACTTGTGCAGTTGCATCTTGGAGGGCTTCTGGCCAGAAGAACCCTTGCCGGAACGCCTTCCCGACAAGTGCCCTTGCGCCAATGTGGTGGCCACATATGCCTCCATGTATTTCTGCCAACAGCTTCTGTCCATCTTCTCTGGAGATGCACTTCAACCTGACACCGTTGAGCCTTCTTCTGTACAGTTCATTGTCGACGAACTGGTACATACTTGACTGCCTGGTTATTTTCTCTATCTCTTCTGGGTCGTCGGGAAGTTCTCCAGTTTGCAGAAAACGGACGATTGGTTGTGCCCATGCTGGAGCCTGAGGCTCAATAGCAAGGACTAAAGGCATGAGGGCCGCTGAGGGAACCCCAACTTCTACGGCAAGAACCTCCGGTTCTGCCGGAGCTGATGGTCCCCCGGCAAGCCTGCCGGGGCAAGGCTTGTCGGGAACGCTTGCTTCAACTGTACAGACCCTTGGATCTGCAGGAGCAAACTGTTCCTCAGCGTTCTGACTATTGATCTTGGGGACCTTGGCGGCGGCTTCGGGAAGATCCGCCGGCAAGTAGTCGTCGGAGACCAACTTCCTCTTCTTGTTCTGCCCAACTGATGGTGTAACGGATGGCTGAGTTAGCTTGAGCAGGAAGGTCCCTGGTTCCACAGGTAACTTCATTGCAGCACACTTTGAGAGGCCATCTGCAATATCGTTCTGAGCTCTTGGGACGTGCTCCATTTGCAGACCTTCAAAGTGCTCTTCAAGCTTCCTCACTTCATCAACGTAAGCTTCCATCAAAGGGCTCTGATAACTCTTGTTCACTTGTCGGACCACCAACTGTGAATCTCCCCGCACAATCAACTTCTTGATCCCAAGTTCAGCCGCAATTCTAAGGCCGGCAAGCAAACCTTCATACTCAGCAGTATTGTTTGTCGCTTGCTCCTTTGGAAAGTGCATCTGGACAACATACTTGAGGTGCTCTCCGGTGGGCGCTATGAGTACGACGCCGGCACCGGCGCCTTGCAGCGAGAAAGCACCATCAAAGTACATTACCCATTCGCTGTTCGTTTCTTGGACGGGGACGCTTGTCTCTGGAACTTCCTCATCGGGCGTTGGGGTCCATTCAGCTATGAATTCTGCCAAAGCTCTGCTCTGTATGGTTGAAGTACTCTCAAACTTGAGACCAAAGCTTGACAGCTCCAGTGCCCACTCGACGATCCTGCCTGTTGCTTCGGGATTCTGCAATATCCTCTTCAACGGAAAGCGAGTGACCACTGTTATCTCATGTGCCTGAAAGTAATGGCACAGCTTCCTTGAGGCCATGAGGAGGCCGAAAAGCAACTTCTGCACCCCAGAGTATCTTGATCTAGCCCCCTGCAAGAGGGAACTTACAAAATACACTGGGCGCTGCACCATCTTCCTTCGCACTTCTCCTTGCTCCTGCGCAGAGTTGTACTTGTCGGGGCCAGAGCTTGTCGGTGGGGCCCCCTGCTTGTCGCTGGATTCGCTTGCCGGAGGTGTGGGCTCTTCCTCTGCCTCCCTTTCCGCTACCAACGCAGCACTAACCACTTGATTGGTTGCTGCTAGGTACAGCAGTAACTTCTCTTGTGGCCTAGGTGCGACAAGTATCAGAGTAGAGGACAGGTATCCTTTCAAGTCCTGCAGCGCTGCCTCCGCTTCCGGAGTCCATTTCATAGGGCCTGCCTTTTTCAAAATCTTGAAGAAAGGCAGGGCGCGCTCTGCAGACTTTGAAATGAACCTGCTGAGGGCAGCCACACAACCAGCAAGTCTCCTTACGTCCTTGACGCGCTTTGGGGCTTCGATCTGCTCGATGGCTTTTATCTTGTCGGGATTGGCTTCAATCCCCCTCTGGGACACAAAGAACCCGAGAAGCTTGCCGGAGGGGACTCCGAAGACGCACTTCTCGGGGTTCAACTTGAGCTGGATCTTGCGCAGATTTGCAAATGTTTCTTCCAAGTCTTGGATCAGGGTATCTTTGCTCTTACTTTTGACCACTATGTCATCCATGTAGGCTTCTACATTTCTGTGGATCTGTGGCTCAAAAGCAGTGTGCACCACCCTTGCAAACGTCGAGCCTGCATTCTTCAATCCAAAGGGCATGCGTATGAAGCAATATGTGCCACATGGAGTAATGAATGCAGTCTTCTCTTCATCTTCCTTGGCCATGAATATCTGGTGGTAACCTGAGTATGCATCAAGGAAGGAAAGCAGCTCACATCCAGCGGTGGAGTCAACAATCTGGTCAATACGCGGCAAGGGAAATGGATCCTTGGGACATGCTTTATTCACATCAGTGAAGTCTATACAGAGTCTCCACTTCCCGTTGGCCTTGCGTACGACAACTGGATTTGCTAACCACGTAGGATGGATCACGTCTCTGACCAGGCCCGCTGCTTCTAGCTTCTTTATCTCTTCGGCGATGAATTCTTGGCGCTCCACGGCTTGCTTTCTGACCTTCTACTTGACGGGCCGCGCATGAGGACAAACAGCAAACTTGTGCTCAATTACCTTCCTGGGAACGCCGGGGATGTCGGATGGTTGCCACGCAAACACATCGACATTCGCCCGCAGGAAGGCAACGAGCGCGCTTTCCTATTTGTTGTCGAGTGTAGCACTGATGGTGAAGGTACCACCAGTGCCGTCCTCCTTGGCGGACACCTTCTTGGTTGCCGGTGGAGCCGCCATTCCTTTCTTGCACTTGCCGGTGGAGCTCGATGGTGCGTCCTCGACGGCAGCGCAGCACTCCGAAGAGGTGCGTTTGCCAGAGTGGGCCCTAGAGCTCTTGCCGGACTTGGTCTTGGTCTTCCCCCCGGGAGCTTCAGCGGCAAGTGTGTTGCTTTCTGCTGCAGCTGCTGCATCTCGGTATATCTTGTCGGCGCAGATAAGCGCGTCCTTCTTGTCGCTAGGGACAGAGATGACGCTTATCGGCCCCGGCATCTTGAGTACGTTGTAGGCATAGTGGGAAGCTGCCATGAACTTGGCGAGGGCAGGACGTCCAAGTATCCCATTGTATGGCAATGGGATATCGGCCACGTCGAAGGTTATCCTCTCCGTCCTGAAGTTGAGTTCCC
Organism: Secale cereale; assembly: GCA_902687465.1. Taxonomy (NCBI): domain Eukaryota; kingdom Viridiplantae; phylum Streptophyta; class Magnoliopsida; order Poales; family Poaceae; genus Secale; species Secale cereale. The sequence goes on from LR738711.1 coordinate 782,726,300, forward strand.
CGCCAAAGGTCACTGGCAGAGTGATCTTCCCCTTCGGCTTGCTCCTTTCCGGGTTTATTCCTTGGAACAACCCGGTTTCTTCGAGCTCGCTGTCTGGGATTTGGAGTTTCTTGATCACAGCTGAGGAGATCAAGTTCAGGCCGGCCCCGCCGTCAACCAACATTTTGGTGACCTTGAGGTTGCGGATGGTTGGTGAGACCAACATCGGCAAGCACCCGACCGCCGTTGTGCGGTCAGGGTGATTCTCAAGATCAAAAATGATGGGCGTGCTGGACCACTTCAGCAGCCTGCGTGACTCGACGGGCGGCTCAGCTGCGTTTACTTCCCGCACCCACTGCTTGAGTTGGCGGTGGGAAGTATGCAGAGAGGCGCCTCCGTCGATACACAGAACTTCTGTGGCCTTCTGGAACTCCTGCTCGCTGTTATCTCCTTCCTCCATGTCGTCGTCGTCATCTTCTTCCTCATCCTTGTCGCGACCCCGGGGAGGTCTATCACCTTGCCGCTGCTTGGCCTTGCCGCGGCGTCCTCCCCGGCCATTGAATGGCCGCTTCTTGCTTGGCTCTCCCCCGCCTCCTTGGGCCTTCTCCTTGTCGCGACGCTCGTATTCAGCCTTCTGCTGCTCTACGAGGTACTCGACTCGCTTGCAGTTCTGTAGATCGTGGCCCTTGGTGCGGTGGATCTTGCAATATTGCTTGTCGGAGCCGTCCTGCTTGTCGGCTGCCGCTACAGGGGCGGGTTCCTTGCCGGAACCGCCAGCCTGTGCCTTCTTGGCGGGAGCCTCCTTGCTGGACTGCTCGACGACTAGCACCTCCTTGCTCTTCTTCTTTCTGTTGTTCCGCCGCCGGCTCTTCTTTGCCGGGGCGGCATCCTCACTGTCGCTTCCTCCTGCGACAGTGTCCTCTCCGGGGAGTCTCCTCCCCTCTTCGGCGCGCGCGCACTTGTCAGCCAGAGCGTAGAGCTCGCTGACATCCCGTATCTTGGTCATGGCCATCTCTTCCCTCATGCGGCGGTTACGCACGTTCTGGTGGAACGCGCTGATAACCGCGGCGGGGTGGACGTCGGGAATGTTGTGTTGCACGCGGCTGAACCTCTGGATGTACTTGCGCGGGGATTCTCCCTCCTTCTGGGCCAAGATGTGGAGATCGCTCTCCTGGCCGTGGGGTTTGTGGCCGCCCGTGAAGGCGCCAACAAACTGGTGGCACAGATCCGCCCATGAAGAAATGGAGTTCTCCGGCAAGTGCATAAGTCAAGAGCGGACGTTTGGCTTAAGCACTAGCGGGAAGTAGTTGGCTAGTATCTTCTCGTCGCGTCCCCCGGCAGCCTGCACCGCGATGGTGTAGATGCTGAGGAACTCCGAGGGGTGCGTCTTGCCGTCGTAATTCTCGGGTACGTCGGGCTTGAGATTCTTCATGCTGGGCCACTGGACTCGCCGCAGCTCACGGGTGAACGCAGGGCAACCTGCCGCGTACGGCAAGTCGCCTGGTTCACCGGGCGCGTGTGTGTCGACAGCGGTCCCAGCGCGCTGATCCGATTGCCGCCGGGCTTCTCGTCGGCGCTCGATGCGCGTTCGAGCGTCTTCTTGCCGCCGGTCGTCGAGGACTTGGCGCTGGTCCCGACGAGCCCGCGGATCCGACGACGCCGTAGAGTCGTCGTCGACGTTAATCCGGCAGGGTGGCGTCTTCTGCTTCCGCGGCGGGGAGTGCACGGTGGTTGCACCCCCGGCGGTCTTGTCGCCTTCGGCCTTCGTCTGGTCGACTTGTCGCGGCCGCGACGTCGCTGGCTGCTGCGGCGTGTTGTTGTTGGCGAAGGCGATGAGGCTCTGGATCATCGCCCTCCAGTCTTCGGCCTTGTCTGCCGCTGGAGGGAAATCGAGGAGTAGCTGTGCTCTTGCTAGAGCTTCTGCTGGAGAGGAGGGGAGCGGCGGCGAGCGGTGCGAGGAGCGTGATATGCTCGGACTCCTAACAGGGTTAGAAGGAGCAGTTTCTCGCCCCGGCGACCGCGCCTTGCTCGTACCAGGACGATGGCCTTGAGCGTCCCGCGATCCTCCGGTTTGTCCTTGCCCCAGCAAGCGGATGGTACCTCCTGTACCACGGCGCTGCTGGCTTCGCACCTCCCGAGAGAGGCGTGGTGCGTCTACGGACACCGAGGCCTTGGAATTCGCCCGGTCGTCCGTCTTGTCCTTGGATTTGGTGGCGCCGTGAGTTTCCTCGCCGGCGACCACCCTTCCGCCGGCGTCTCCTCCACCAACCGCTGGTTCAGGTGGCGGCGGGATCGACGCAGACGGGCCCCCGACCTCCGAAGCCTTCTTCTTCGGAGGCATGTTGGTGCTGCTGATGAAGTTGATGAAGCTGGAGAAGTTGATGAAGAACGCGCCCGCGTGAGCGCCGGATCAGGTTCGCGCAACCTCGACGCCCCCTACCTGGCGCGCCAAAGATGTCGGGGGAAACTGTCCTCCCACGAACACCTATGGGACCGGAGCCCCTTCTACGTTGCGGTAAGGGAGCGGAGGGAGCACGGAGAGCAGATCGAGGGGCACACGCGGGCAGTTTACCCAGGTTCGGGCCGCGCGGACGCGTAAAACCCTACTCTTGCTTAGATTGTATTGAGTTCTTGAGCTCGGGAGCTTGGAGCGCTAGCTACACCGAGCGAAAGAGTTGTCTAGGTTCCGAACCCCCTCTACGTTGTGCATGGGCCTCCTTTTATAGCTCAAAGGGGTCACCGACAGGTGTCAACGTAGAGGAGGGTAAAAGTGTAAATTTGGTGGTAGTTGCAACAGTGCGTGAACAGTGCGTGAACAGTGGTCTTCACCTAACTTTGACAGTGGGGGACAAGGGCATTAAATGCCCGTCGCCGTCGACCCCAAAAGTGTCCGTCCATGCTTCTCCGTTCGACACAGCGGTAGCCTCATCACCGTGGCTTGCCACCGTGTGCCCCAGGCTGCACAGCCATCCGCCACGCGTCCCTGGAAGGCCCCCAGGGCGACGCGTGGGCAGATGAGCTGGAGCGCGGGCACACAGCGTGGGTTTCCCCGGCAAGCACCTTGCCGGGGTCTTGATCTTGCTGGGCCCGTAAGCTTGTCGCTCCCCGGGCCCTGCCGGGGCGCATGATGCGCCGAGGTATCTCTTGGGATATGTGTTCCTTGGTCTTCCTGGCAAGCCCCACTTGCCAGGGTCTTGTGTTAAAGTGATAACCTTGAGCCTGGTACGGCCTTCCCGGCAAGCTCCACTTGCCGGGGCCTTGATCTTCGGACTTGTATACTTTGTTCTTGAATGGCTCTATAGGGACCGGAAAGGTACTTGGCGAGCACGTGGTAAACCCTGCCGCGGGAAGCTGCTACTGCCCGTGCACAAGTTGGGGTACTAAGGTACCCCTATCTTAGTACACTGACACTCGTGGGCTGAAAGTACCCCCTCTTTGAGGCCCAAGACACCCCTCCAACAGCCCACCAAACCAACCCAAACCCCTCCCTTCATCTAGGCCATCCAATTGTGATCGCGTGGCCGAAAACCTCACCTCATTTGGACAACCCTAGCTCCTTGTGCCTATATAAACGTCCATCTTCCCCAATTTTCGCGTCTGAAACCCTAATGATTCCACAGTTCGACGCCGGTGCTTCCACCGTTGCACCGCGGTGCTTCCACCGTTGAGCCACCGTGTTTCCGAACTCGCTGCGCGTGCTTCCGACGTTCTGCGATCGTGCTTCCGAACCGCCGCCCGTGCTTCCGATCCGACATGCGGGCCCGCGCCGTGGTCTTCTCCTACCTCCGGCTGCGCCGCCCCTCTTCCCGCACCACCTCGCCTGAGGAGCTCGCCGCCTCCTTCCTCCGGTCGCCGCCGCCGCCGCGGGGCTCACCGCCGCCGGCCTCGCCGCGCCTCGCCGCCGTAGCGGGCCTCACCGGCCGGCGCTGCCGCCGGGCGCCTCCGCGCCGCCATCTCCCGCCGGCCTCCACCGCTGGTCCGGCCAGGCAGCCGCCGGGCTCCCTCCTCCCGCCGGCCGCCGTCGCCCCTCGAGCCTCCAGAGCACCCGCCACCGGGACCGATCGGCGCCCAGGCTCCCCGATCCGATCGGGAGGAGCCGATCCAGGCGCCTAACAGGCGCGCCGCCCAGACCCGCCGGCCCGATCCGCTTCCCCGCCGGCCCGTTCCGCTTCCCCGCGGTCCGACCCGCTTCGCTCGGTGGATCCGCGAGCCCGCGGCCCGTTTGACTCCGCCGCCCGCCGTTGACCAGAACCGTTGACCCGCGTTGACTGAGGAGGTTGTTTTTCACTAAGTCCCTGGAGATTTTTACTTGTCTGATGTTGTTTTGTTTTGATGATAACTTTTTGTGTGCATGTCCGATTTGAGCAAATGATATTTCAAAATGATCGTGGTGACATGTACTATGATTTATTCCATTGTGCCATGCATGTTTGAGATCATCTAGATGTCTTAATATTCATGAGAAGAGTGCTACTTGTTATAAACTGATGTTAGTTGTTGTTTTCATGCCATCTTTGCAATGTGATATCTTGGTGCATGTTTATCCAAATGAAGCAAATGATATGTCCACGTGTTCATCATGTTATGCTCTACATGTGGGTTGCTTTAGCTTGCATGATAGATTTCATCTTGCCATGTTTATCTCCTTTGCAAAGTGCTATGTGGCTGTTATGTCGTTAAACTTGTTACGAGATGCCTCGTAGAGGAGCTCGTTGCTATTGACGTGTTTGTCCCCTTGATGCATGCTTAGAAGTTTTGGGTTCATCATCATGTGTACTTTGCTGTGGTGCTTACCAATTGCCATGATATGCTTTGAGGTGACTTAAACTTGCTTACAAAGATGCCATGATGTTACTACTGTTTTAACACTTAATGAAATTTCACTAAGTCTGGAATCTGTAATTTCCAGATGCCATGTTTGCTTGTTGTTCTAGGCAAATCCATGCTAGTTTTGGGGTGACTCTTGATGATTCCTTGCTGTATATATTGTTGCCTATCCATTCATGCTCTCACATGCTTATTTGAGTGGCTGTAGCATATTTAACTCTTGCTCCCAAGTTGCAACAAATTACTGCTGTCAGGATTTTGTTGTCAAGTTCAATATGTCATAGCTTGTTGCTATTGATCCATGGCTCCTTTGGAGATGCTCCAATGGATTTGTTTGCTGTAGGATATGTCTAGTTTATGTCCATGCTCATTTCCATGATGTTTGAGTGCTGTAGACTATTTATCTCTTGCTCCGAAGTTGCTATGTGGCTGTTATTTTCAGCTTGTGCATGTTTATTGTTTCGGGTGTAACTTTTAGCCCGTTGCTCCGTTTTGAGCAAGTCCTATATGTAACTTGTGTGTTTTTGCATGTAGATTCATGATATCCTATTGTTATCATGTTTTGAAGCATTTTGCTTGAATGCATATTGCCATGCTCCTTGTGCTGTAACACTGTGCTTCCTATGTAGACTTTCTGTGCTTCCTAAGTGCATCTATTTTGCTTCCATAGTGCATCAGCCATGCATCCAGTAGTTTTGTGCATTGCATCTTGTTGATTTCGTGCGTCGTGTGTTTGTGTTGAGTAGAGCCGGAAGCTGAGTATGAGTACGAGAACGAGGTTACTACCGAGGTTGAGAACGAGGAGCTCTCTTACGATCCCATCGACAACTCTTCAAGCAAGATGACCGAACCCCGATAACATTACTATCTTTGCCTATTGCTAGAAGTCTCGATCTATAGTTTTGCCTCGATGCCCATGTTTTTCCTGTCAGCCTCCTATTGTAACCAAAATCCTGTCTAACCACCCTACCTATGCAAACCATTGATTGGCTATACGTAGTCTTCGCTCAGCCCCTCTTATAGCATTGTTAGTTGCGGGAGAAGATTGAAGATTCTTGCTTCTTGTTGAAGCTTGTTGGGATATCACACTATATTAATTATTAAATGAAATCATCTATATATTGGTAATGGGTGGAAGGCTAAGCCTTTTGCTTGGTGATTTGTTCCACTCATGCCGCCTAGGAACCGTATAAACCGGTGTTATGTTCCTTGATTATGCGTTCCTCACACGGTTGGGGTTATGGGACCCCCTCGATAAACCGCTAAGTGCTAAGTCTTTTCCAGCAAGTCCCAACATTGGTACTATTCGCCTAATAACTAAAACTTGCATAGGGTCTTGCAAACCCGAGTTCTTAATCAACAACCCCGGGCCAGTGCTCCACATGAGTGTTGGTCCGAAACGGGGAGCCTACGGGGCCACCACGAGGAAACTCGAGGATTGGTAAAAACCCGTAGCTTCACCCATCCGGTCTTGGCCTGAGACTAGATACACGCGGCTATTGTCAGGGTGTCGGCACGCCGGGAGGATTTGCTGGATTAGCCTTACCTTCGTCGGAGTATCTTGAGCACGGGATTCCAAGGATACTCGGGCCTTCCCACTTTGGAGTTGCGACTCCGCGGATCGTGGGCTTGTCATGGGCCAAGTTGGGACACCCCTGCAGGGTTATGAACTTTCGAAAGCCGTGCCCGCGGTTATGTGGCAGATGGGAATTTGTTAATATCCGGTTATAGTAAACTTGACACCATGTTCCAATACACTACTAGCGTGTGTACCGTGACGGTCATTTTCCGAAAAGGGATTCGGAAAGTGAACACGGTGGGGTTATGTTTGACTTGCTAGTTAGGGTCACTTCGTGATCATCTCTCGACCCAGGCACCTTCTCTTCTTGCTCTCTTTTACGTAAGCTAGTGCTAGTGCTGCTGCAACCTCTTGTTCTTTCTTCAGCCTTGTTCCACACCCAAGGCTTGAATAGTCGTGTTACCCGGGAACGGGATTGCTGACTCCTCTGTGGCTCACAGTTACTTCACCACACCAGATGCAGGTACGATGGTGAGCTACACAGGCGATGGCACCGAGCTAGACTGGGAGTACGACGAGGAGCGTAGCCGTTACTACGTGAACTATCCGGTTGATCAGTAGAGCTTCTACTAGGATTCGATTCTAGACCTGTGGTTCTAAGTTATGTTTGGTATCTTTCATTTGGATCTTTACCCTTAGATGGGATGTGATGTTTATTGAATGATGTTTGAACATGTAATGTATTTGTGTGACGTGGCGAGTGTAAGCCAACTATCTTTTCAGTTTTCCATCCCTATTTTTACATGAGATGTGCAGAGGTACCAAACTTGCGATCATTCCAGAATGGGCTTATATCTTTAAGTCGTGCCTCGACACGTAGGAGATATAGTCCCATCCTGGGCATTACAAACATACACCCCCACTCAGACGAACCGACGTCCTCGTTGGGCCACAGGAACGTTCCCTCTTGGCACATAGGTCTCTGCTTCCAGTCCGGCACATGTGACATGCCGTGTGCCACGACGGGCCACAAACTTCATGAACAACGTGACCGCGCACCTGTCCGCAAACATGCGTGTAACCGCGAGGGTCGGCTCTGATACCAACTTGTAACGCCTCGGACACACCCGCCGGTGGTCGTTACTCCTGGCGGGATCTAGATTGGCCCCACATATCAACACTAGTCCTTTCTACACAGTTTGTCCTCACTCGTGCGCACCCGGGAGCAACTTCTCGGTCGGTCACCCATCCTGAAACTACTCCAAGCTGAGCACGCTTAACTTTGGAGTTCTATCCGAATGGGCTCCCGGAAAAGAAGGAATTCCTTATTAATATGAATAGTCTATCATCCCTAATAAGCCAGTCTATCACATACAACTTGTCAGGCCCAAGATGTGATTCTATCCCGATCACGTGACACACTCGTGATTGGGGCACAACCGCATTTCGGGCACTTACCAAGATGGATATCATTACATCATACCATTACATAAATACACGGGGATACAACAATTCATACAAGTCACATGAATACAACAACATCAAGACAAGGCATCCGACTATGGATGCAAACATGAAGAGCACAATGACATCCATCTGCTATCCTAGGCTGCCGACCAGGAACCTAACCCAAGACTGAAGAAGAATAAGAAGAAAGAAGAAGAAAGAACTCCAACACAACGAACATCGCTCTCACGTCAAGTCATCGGAAACCTGCACCTGCAACTGTTGTTGTAGTATCTGTGAGCCTCGAGGACTCAGCAATCCCATAACCATGGGTATCAAGACTAGCAAAGCTTAAATGGTATGGAGAGGGTAAGTGGTGAGGTTGCAGCAACGGCTAAGCAAAAGTATGGTGGATAACTTACGAGTACAAGAATAAGATGAGCATCTACGCAAACGGTCGCAAACTAGTAATGATCGCTAAAGATCATGAACTACCTACGAGTCAAACATAACCCCACTGTGTTCTCTTCTCAACATGAAAAGAGACAGTTGCGGTTACTCACACGGTTCGTGTATTTTACTTCGGATCCTCTGTCAAGTTTTCTACAACCGGACATTAACAAATTCCAATCTGCCACATAACCATGGGCACGGCTTTCGAAAGATCATAACCCTGCAGGGGTGTCCCAACTTAGCCCATCACAAGCTCTCACGATCAGCAGAGATAATAATAATATTACCCCTTATCTTAGGGAAGGCCCGATCAGACTCGGAATTCCCAGTGCACAAGACATTTCGACAATGGTAAAACAAGTCCAGCAAGACCTCCCGGCGTGCCGACACCCTGATAGTAGCCGCACGTATCTCGTCTCAGGCCACGACCGGATGAGCGAAGCGTACAGGAGCCAGATACCCCAAGTTGCCAAGGGGCGGTCCCGCACAGTGCTCTATTTGGGACAACTACCATCAGCACTACCCCCTGTTATGTAGAAAATAATCCCCGGGGATGCGACCCCCTATGCAAATTAATTAATTAATTAAGTTATTATTCTGTTGCAAATTAAAACCAATGTTGGTCCTTGCTGGAGGAGTTTTATTCAAAGACGAACTATCAAGGGGTCCCCATATACCCAACCGCGTGAGGGACGCAAAATCAAGGAACATAACACCGGTTTATCGGTTCTTAAGGCGGCATGAGTGGAACAAAACACCGAGCAAAAGGCCAAGCCTTCCGCCCATTGCCAAGTATATAGGTGTGTTAATATATATAAGATATATTGTGATATTCCAACAACAAGTTCCGGCATGGAGCAATCTTCATCTTCACCTGCAACTAACAACGCTATAAGAGGGGCTGAGCAAGTGGGTAACATAGCCAAACAAGGGTTTCCTGGGAATGTGTCAAAGGTTAGAGGTTTCATGGAAACAAGGAGAGGCTGACAACAAATGATGGGTAGCGCGACATATAACGATAGCATCGAGACAACTAGCAGGGCAATGATAGTAAAGGTATCCAAGGAGACGGTCATCTTGCCTGAGATCCCTCAAGGAAGAAGAACGAGTCCATGAAGAAGATGAAGAAGAAGCCTCGAAGACGAACAAAGTGTAGTCGATCGAATCCTCACGAACGCAACGAGTAATGAACTAGCGAGAAGAAGCACACAATATGGTAAACACACCACTCAAGAACATGACAAGAAGCTCAACCAAGTAGGATGCAAGACAAGTCTATATGATGCAAAACATGGCAAGGTATGAAGCATACAAGAACAACATCACCCAACAAGTTTAAATGAGGCCGGAAACAACATATAACAATACCGGTAAGTCCTCATATGCACGTTTCGAAATGGGTCCAGATCTGAACAAACATTAAGTTAAAGTTGTTAAACAGCAAGTTAACATGCACCATGATGATCTACTCGAAATTCTAGTCAAGTTTCATATAAAGTTTGTTTAATTCGGAGCTACGGCCTAGAAGATATGAGCAAAACAAGTCAAGCATGTCAAAGATGCAAGATGCATCCAAACAACAAGCAAACACACTCCAAACATGTAAACAACATGATATTATGCTTCTACATGCAAAAACACACAAGTTTCATATATAGCACGCTCAAAACGGATCAACGGTTCAACACATACACATGAAACAAGATATAACCACAAGCTGTCCAAAAACAGCAACATAGCAACTTTGGAGCATGGTATATATATGGTACAGCACCCAAACATGAGAACAAAAGGCATGGATGTGAAATAGACATGATACTTAACAATCATGAACTTAGAGCACGCCCAAAAACTTGCTGGAACACAATTAAGCAAGCATGGCAAGATTCAATAAGTTTACATATTTCTCAGACTTAGCCAAACTCTGGGAAGGCAAAAACATCATCACGATGCTGCCTTCGAAGGCACAAAACAACAATCATATCAACTCTACTAAGTATATAAGGATCATGGACATGTAATAGACATAGCATACATCAAACAACTCCATTGGAACAACTCCATAGGAGGCATGGATCAATAACAACAAGCTTCACCAAATTGATCATGCTGATAACAGTCTGACAGGTACATTTATAGCAACTTGAGAGCAAGAAATAAATAAGCTACAGCAGGCCATATATACAAACAAGGGCATGGATGGATAGAGCATGACATGGATAACAAGACATGATCATTAGCCAACCCAGAACAAGCATGGATGTGAGTGGGGCATCAAGCAAACATGGCAACAAAATTATTCAGATTCCAGACTTAGCAGTTTTTTCACTAAGTATAAAATAGGAACATTGGCATGGCATGTTTACAAGCTTGTTTAAGTCACCTCAAAGCATATCATGGAAAACCAACTACACCACTTCAAAGACCACATGATTAAGCTCCTAAAACATGTTGACATGTGGCATGAAAGACAAACACATCAATAGCTATTAACAAGTCAAATCAGCATCTCATAACAAACTCAGGAACTTATCAGCCACATGCACTTTTGCAATAGAGATAAACATGGCAATATGGCACCTAACATGAATGCTACAACAACCATCATGTAGAGCACTTCACATTCAACATTTTGACATATCACACACTCCATTTGGACGAACATGCACAAAGTTATCACCTCACAAACATGCTAACATATTAACAGTTTTCAGCAGTTTTAAACATATAGCGCTCTTGCAACGATGATTAGGGCATCAAGATGAACTCAAACAAGCATGCCACAATACAACAATATGAAGAGCATATCACAATGAACATTTTGACATATTACATGCACAATTTGGATCAACACACAAAAAGTTACAGCCACCCAAACATGCATACAAAACAACAGTTTCTGAGGACTTGGCCATTTCACAGGAAAAAACAGGCGAGCGACATATAGCTAAAATGCGGACCGAGCGGGACTTAGCTTCTCACCTAGCGGGCTCGGCCCAAGTCAGCGAGGCAGGCCGGCGGCTTCGGGCTAGGCCAGTCGAGGCGGGGTGACAGGTGGGCCGGGGGCAACGCAGGCCCACGTGGCTGCGCTCGTCGTCCTCCCGGGATCCCGCACGAGCAGGGGAGGGAGGCGGCCAACGCCGTCGGCGACGGCGTAGGACCTCCGACGAAGGGGGGGAGCGAAGGGATCCGGTCGGATCCGAACAGATCCGGGGCAGAGGAGCCCATTCCCGGCCGGTGGGGAGCCTGGCGGCGACAGGTGATGCGGCGGCCGCGCGGCGGCAGGGATCCGGCGATCGTGGTGGCGTGCATGCGCGGCGGCGGGGCGCTAGGGAGCGGGAGGAGCGGGCGCGGTCGGGCTCGGCGCAGCCCAGGGCGGGCCGGCCATGGGCTCGCGGGCCCGACGCGGTGCGCGGTGGGAGACGGCGGCGGGAGATGTGCCCGATGCCACGTGGCGGCTGCGGGTTGGCTGAGGCGGCGGGGTTGGCTGAGGTGGCGGGCGGCAATTGGCAGGGCGACGTGCCTGGGGCGCTGGACATGTCCGGCGGCGGAACAGACATGTCCGGCGGCGCGAGGGGAGAGGGACTAGGGTTTCATCTGCGAAAAATTACGGGGGAGACACATATATATAGGTAGAGGGAGCTAGGAGTGTTCAAATGAGGAGCGGTTTTCGGCCACGCGATCACGATCCAACGACCGAGAGGATGGAGGTGGTTGGGATGGGCTAGCGGGCTGTTGAGGAGGGGTGCTGGGCCGAAAGAGAAGGGTCTTCGACGGTTAACACGGTTAACCGTTCGGCTATCAAACGAACTCCGAACGCGACGAAAATTGACAAGCGGCCTACCTATGCTATAATAAGACCACACGCCAAGTTTCATCCCATTCCGAGAATATTTTCCGGCCAGTCATAAAATAAATATTCAGAGGTGTCGTGAGCGCGTGCAAGTGTGTCTGGGCTCAGAACGGACAACGAAGAGGACGAGCGGACTCGGACGGATGCAAGTTTTGAAAACATGATGATGCAATGCACACGATGACATGGTAAAATGCAACACACAAGCAGATGACATGGCAACGACGACGAACAACTGGCTGACACCTGGCGCATCGGTCTCGGGGTGTCACAGTGCGTGTGTACATATGCATGTGAGAGAAATAGTGTTTTCCAACTGAGATTAGTGAAAAGAGTGGTACATAGTAGTCATAAAGAGAGAGAGAGATACAGAGAGAGCATGTGTGTGATACTCCCCGACACCCCGAGAGAGATTGTGAGCATGTGTGAAAGAGAAATGTTGATGCATATAAGGTGTGTGCACTTATGCGGTAGATAGAGAGATATATAGCGCGTTTGTGAAAACGGGCCGATGCATAGTGCATCTATGTGTTAAAGGCAGTTCTACGCATTAAATTAAAATATAAATGGCATTATTATTTTTGGATGAGATCATGAATTTTGCAAATTGCATATGGACGAAAATCGGTCTATCATACACCCATACTCTATTGAATTCTAGCATGTGCACGTGTTTATTTCATATTATCGATCCATAGAGTGAGAGCGGTTTGAAATACAGGCAATTGATGATTTTGCAATTCATATATAAACATTAATTAGTGCACTCCATGTTGTTAGTGTGAAGCACTTTATACATTTGTCACTTGCATGAATACATTCCAAATTGCTAGCTAAGAAATAGAATACATGTCGAATTCAACATAAAGGGGGTTTCGAAGATTTGAATTCATACGAAGTGCATTCATCTATTTGAACCCGAGATAATGGCATTTGTAAATCAGATGTAAAAGGGAGCATCAATCTTTGTTGTGCGCTTGAACATGCTATATATATTCATACGCATGTCTAACTTTTTTTTGCAACCAAGGAGATTATATCTGGAACCGTGCATGAACTGAGGTAAGTTGCATATTTTTTAATATATACTCGTGTATAATGTATATTCAAATGTACCACCTCCATTCCAAAATAATCGTAGCTTTAGGATTTTCAAGAGTAAAGATTTGTGAAGTTTGACAAATCCTGAATGTTCAATTCAAGAGAACCGAAAACATTAATGCTTCTGCTCCCAAATATTGAACGAAGCGCCAAGTAGGCCTCTGGTCACCCGAAACCGCGCGAGACTAATGTTTGGTGGTAGCAAATTACTGTCCTCACTCTGGCCCGTGTAGCCTATTGGCCCGATGTCCAAAGGTCTAAACCGGGGTAGGTTTGTAACTTCACCAAGACGCCAGTCCCAACCGCCTCCGAGAAGCATTCATACGCCGTGGGCGCCTAAACACCCATGCGCTCAGCTGAAATCTATCTCGCACACATTTGGGACACCTCAGATTACTGTCCTACCCCCAACCCGCAATATGTCCTAAATTTTAGATGGGGGCAAAGTTTATAACTTTCCCCAAATTTTAAACAAGCGCGTCCCAAACCGAAACATTGTTCCCCCTCAGTTCCCCGCCTCCCTTCGTTTCCCCATTCATACTCCGTGGGCGCCAAACGCCCTCTCCATCAGCCGCGAAACCCCAGCCTCCTCTGTCCTCCACCCCATGGCGCCCAATCCACCACCGCTCAACTCCATCACGCCGGAGCCGGTACCCCGATGTCGTCGTCCAACACAACCGCAACCGCAACGCCCTCAAGGACTTAGCAACTGAAGCCGAGGTACAGCTGCCTCCATGACGCCGACACCGACGTGTGCCGTACCAGAACCACTCCGACCACGCCGTCCTGCGCCTCACTGTTGCCGCTCCACTGTCGCAACCGCCGACCGCACCTGAGATGTTCCCGCTACACCATCATTCGCCGCCTCGGATCTGCTTCCCCGCCGCCGACAGACGGCCACCGCACCACACTCAACAACTTGGCCATGGGTTCGTCCAAGGCTGCACCGTCCTCCACAACTTCTCGTTTCCAGCGAACCACAAGAAGATCGTTGGAAAAACAGAAGGAGGACACAGCACTGCCAGCAGAAATAGGTACTCCTCTTCAATTATTCGTGCAAACCTTACGTCTCTGCTCACACCATATTCATCCCACGAAAGAAACTAGTTGAGCGCTTCTTACTGCATCTTCTTCGTGATACTAAATGCACAAGGTTTCCTCCCTTTACTATTTCACCTTTGCTAGAGGTCAGTACCCCGCCTGGATTTCAATTCAGGGTTAGTCGAACCGCAATTAAAAGAAGCAGCACCCTCTTAGGCGCGCAGAGCACCTAGTCCGCATGTTCGTCGGGGAAGCGGCGCATCGGTGTTTATCATAGGAGTGTGGGCGCAGGAGCTGCTTGCACCCGATCAGGAGGTCGGCGGGGCTTGAATGGATTGTCGGGGGCGGTGCCAAGCACGGCGATGCGGTGAGGTGGAGGGGAGGGCGCAGGAAGGAGACTGGGCCGGTGGTCACAGCCGTTTCGAGGAAGATCGTCAACACTGGCTGGCTGGAGGTAGATGAAGGCGATATGCCCATTCTTTGTACATCGGACGGTGCAGAAAAAATGGACTAACCTATTTGTTTTCAGTCGAATGTTATTTTCATAGAATCCTGTAGTAATTTAGTGCGCCATGCATGTTGTAGAGCTATCATATGTCTCCCGTCATTTATTTCTCACCGACCTGCTATCTGCTACCTTTACACTATACTAATTGTGCACACACTTCACCCATACTCACACTATTGTTTTTTATGCATGGGTATTTCAGACTCTGACGCAGTGTTGATGAATGCTGAAAAGAAAAGACAGAAGTCACTCCAGTATAATTCGAAGATAAGCACTAAGCATTTCAGCGCTCTAAAGGATGCAGTGTCAGTAGTTGGAGACAGTAAACGTAGCTCTGCAGTTGATGATCTCAATTGCCACACGCAACCATCCCAGGTGATTGCTTTAACTTCGCGCTGTCAAATGTGGTTGCATGTTGCATATGGTGTCTAGCTTGTATTGCTTCCAATTTGGTTAAATTGCATCTGCTTACTTTACACATTATACCTTTGATAATTACATGCCTTCCTGTTTTTGATACATACTACATATGTCTATTAACCATGTTCGTACATCAAACTAATGCTCTTTTGTATCCCTCGTCAATCACTTATGATGAGACAGTCACCCGGGTGGGTTATTGTGAGATGCCATACTCGTTTAAAGAGTGCAGTGTCATCCTCCCCACATGATTCTCAAGAAACAGCAAGGCTAAATGAAGATAGTCAACGTAGCTCTCTAGTTGATGACCGCAATTCCCCCACACCACCATCACAGGTGCTTGCTCTAACTTCGTAGTGTGATATGTGGTTGCATGTTGCATACGGTGTCTAGCTTGTAATGCTTCTAATTAGGGTAAATTGCATCTGCTTAGTTTACACATTATACATGTGAATATGACATGCCTTCCTATTTTTGGTACACACTACATCTATGTGTTAACCTTGTTCTTACATGAAACTACCTCTCTTCTGTATCCTGCATCAATCACTTACGATGAGTCACCTTTATTCGTTGCATATTGCATATTATTTCTAGCCTGTCGCCATGTATTGCTTCTAATTTGGTCAAATACATTTGTTAGGGCACCCTTTTAATTTGGCAGAGTGATATTGGTTTCATCTTTCATATGGTTTCTAGCTTGCATTGATTCTAACAAGTTCAAGTACCTTGTGTTTAGTTTACACTTTATACATCATACATGTCAATGTGTCATGCCGTCCTGTTTTTCATACATATTCCATCCTCCTATCATGTGGCTGCCTTACATGAAAGTAGTGTTTGTCAGTATCATGCATCAATGAGTTCTGAAGAGCAAATTTTATTCCTTTTTCTTGTGGGTTTGACTTGGCAAGGCAAAATCAAGAAAGAGGAAGGAAAAGAGTAAGGAAGGCGATGATGGTGGTCCTCTGCAGCAACGTAAACGGATCATTTGTACCGATTCTCCTTGTACTGATAGTGCATTACAAGGTCCAAGTCTCCACTCCCCTACTCCACCATCCAAGGTGCTTGCTCTAACTTGGCAGTGTGATATCTGGTTGCATGTTGCATATGGTGTCTAGCTTGTATTGCTCCTAATTAGTGTAAACTGCATCTGCTTAGCTTACACATGATACGTGTGAATATGACACGCTTTCCTGTTTTTGGTACATACTATATATGTCTATCACACCATGTTCTTACATGAAACTACTCTTCTTGTGTATCCTGCATCAGTCACTTATGATGGAACACCTTTAAGTTGGCAGTGTGATATTGGTTTGCGTCTTGAATATGATTTCTAGCATTTATTGCTTCTAGTTTGATGAACGCCACATATGACGAGACAGTTTTAACTTGGCAGAGTGATATTGATTGCACCTTTCATATGGTGTCTAGTTTGCAGTGCTTTCTAATTTGTTGAAGTGCCTTCTGCTTAGTTACCACATCATAGGTGTGAATATGTCAAGCCGTCCATTTTTTCGTACATATTGCATCCTCGTATCATGACTTTGCCTTTCATTAGAGTAGTGTTCGTCAGTATCATGCATGAATGAGTTCTGAAGAGCGAATTATATTCCTTTTTCTTGTCGGTTTGACCTCACAATGCAAAATCAATAAAGCTGAAGGAAATTGGTAAGGCATTGTATGATGGTGGTCCTTCCGAGCAACTGAAACGGAGGTTCTCTATAGATTCTACTCTGCCATCCTCCCAACAAGATTAGCAAGACAACGCAAGGCTAGATAGTCAGCGTAGCTATGTAGATGCTGAGCACATCTCCCCTACTCCACCATAACAGGTGCTTGCTCTAACTTGGCACTATTATATGTGGTTGCATGTTGCGTATGATGTCTAGCTCGTATTGCTTCTAACTTTGTTGAATTGCATCTACTTACTTTACACATAATGCTTGTGAATATGACATGTGTTCCTGTTTCTAGAACATGCGTGTACATGATGAGCACATCTCCCCTACTCCACCATCATAGGTGCTTGCTCTAACTTGGCACTATTATATGTGGTTGCATGTTGCGTATGGTGTCTAACTTGTATTGCTTCTAACTTTGTTGAATTGCATCTTCTTACTTTACACATAATGCCTATGAATATGACACGTGTTCCTGTTTCTAGAACATACGTGTACATGATGAGCACATCTCCCCTACTCCACCATCACAGGTGCTTGCTCTAACATGGAAATGTTATATGTGGTTGTGTTTTCCGTATGATGTCTAGTTTGTATTGCTTCTGATTATGTTGAATTGCATCTGCGTAGCTTACAACTTATACCGGCAACTATCACTTACCCATAAGACACATTTAACTTGGGACTGTGATGTAGGTTGCATCTTTGATACGTCCAAAATGTATCTATAATTTCTGCTTGCTCCATGCCTCTTTTGGGTGATATTGCTATGATATTTATACACTTCCATACACTTTTGATCATATTTGGACTAACCTATTAACTCAGTGCACCCCAGTGCCAGTTTCTGTTTTCGGCTGTTTTTGTATTTCAGGTTTTCCCATTACGAGAACTGTCAGAAAAATACCGGAAAAATTATATAAAAAATCAGCGTTCCAAAAGGTTCCCGGTAGCCGAAGTATAGTCGGGGGGGGCACCAGGGCTCCAGGCGCCCTGGTGGCGCCCCCCCCCTGGGCCGCGCCGGGGGGGCGCCTGGGCCCCCCGAACCCCGTCTGGTGCCCCCCTTTGGCATATATTTAGACCGTCTCCCAAAACCCTCGAGACCGAACCCCTTTTCTCCAGACGCAATCCCGATCTCCGCCGCCATCGCCATCAAGCTTCGGGGGACCAGAATTCCTGTGCCGGCACCCTGCCGGGACGGGGAAGTGCCCCCGGATTCATCTCCATCGATGTTGCTTCCTCCCTCCATGATGCGGGAGTAGTTCCTCCTCGGGGCTGAGGTTTCTACCAGTAGCTATGTGGTCAATTCTCTCTCCCATGATGTGATCTTCGTTGTGATCATAGGCTATGTTAATCTAGGGTGATCCCATGATATTTCCCCTTCCTCTATGTATTGGATTGATGTACTCACTTGTCTTTATCTAGTATAATCCCCGAGACCAAGGTGACAGCGGTCTATTGGACATGGATTAGAAAAATATTTTCATGAGTGATTTCCTCTCTTGTGTGTTGATTGAAGATTGAGAGTCTCTTGGTGCTTGTCTTTGACTATCTTTTAGATATGTTGTGGTGATTGTGGGACTCTCTTTGGATGGCCGCGGTGACATTGGGAAATCCTTAGATTGAGAACTACGAACTTTGAGGTGTGCTTTTGTAGCCCTACATAATTCTCGTCCTCTCTTGACCACGAAGGAATGACCTCCGAGTGTGTCCCCTTTGCATGTTTTATGGGAAATATCATGTGATTCGATTATGTTAATGTTGTTGGGAGTTGCCACTAGTGAAAGTATGAACCCTAGGCCTTGTTTCCACCACTGCAATACCATTTGTGCTCACGTTTACCACTTGTTTGCTTGCTGCACTTTTTATTACAGATTTATATTACTTTGTTTTGCCATCCATATCACTTGCCATTTAACATCTCTTCGCCGAACTAGTGCACCTATACATCTAACAAGTGTATTAGGTGTGTTGGGGACACAAGAGACTTCTTGTATCTTAGTTGCAGGGTTGCTTGAGAGAGACCATCTTCAACCTCTACTTCCCTGAGTTCGATAAACCTTAGGTCATCCACTTGAGGGAAATTGTTGCTGTCCTACAAACCTCTGCGCTTGGAGGCCCAACATAGTCTACAAGTGTAGAAGCGTGTGTAGACATCAGCCGGCACCCTGCCGGGACGGGGAAGTGCCCCCGGATTCATCTCCATCGACGTTGCTTCCTCCCTCCATGATGCGGGAGTAGTTCCTCCTCAGGGCTGAGGTTTCTACCAGTAGCTATGTGGTTATCTCTCTCTCCCATGATGTGATCTTCGTTGTGATCATAGGCTATGTTAATCTAGGGTGATCCCATGATGTTTCCCCTTCCTCTATGTATTGGATTGATGTACTCACTTGTCTTTATCTAGTATAATCCCCGAGACCAAGGTGACAGCGGTCTATTGGACATGGATTAGAAAAATATTTTCATGAGTGATTTCCTCTCTTGTGTGTTGATTGAAGATTGAGAGTCTCTTGGTGCTTGTCTTTGACTATCCTTTAGATATGTTGTGGTGATTGTGGGACTCTCTTTGGATGGCCGCGGTGACATTGGGAAATCCTTAGATTGAGAACTACGAACTTTGAGGTGTGCTTTTGTAGCCCTACATAATTCTCGTCCTCTCTTGACCACGAAGGAATGACCTCCGGGTGCGTCTCCATTGCATGTTTTATGGGAAATATCATGTGATTCGATTATGTTAATGTTGTTTGGAGTTGCCACTAGTGAAAGTATGAAGCCTAGGCCTTGTTTCCACCATTGCAATACCATTTGTGCTCACGTTTACCACTTGTTTGCTTGCTGCACTTTTTATTACAGATTTATATTACTTTGTTTTGCCATCCATATCACTTGCCATTTAACATCTCTTCGCCGAACTAGTGCACCTATACATCTAACAAGTGTATTAGGTGTGTTGGGGACACAAGAGACTTCTTGTATCTTAGTTGCAGGGTTGCTTGAGAGAGACCATCTTCAACCTCTACTTCCCTGAGTTCGATAAACCTTAGGTCATCCACTTGAGGGAAATTGCTGCTGTCCTACAAACCTCTGCGCTTGGAGGCCCAACATAGTCTACAAGAGTAGAAGCGTGTGTAGACATCAAGCTATTTCTGGCGCCATTGCCGGGGAGGTGAGTGCTTGAAGGTATATCTTTAGATCTTGCAATTAAATCTTTTCGTTTCTTGTTTATAGTTTCACTAGTTATGTTTATGGAAAACCGTGCTATTGGATCGTTGCTTGCGAGAAGACGCCCCACACCTGTGGTGGTTGCTCCTCCCCCTACTGAAATTGTGCCCTATAAAATACCAGCTGGTATTATCGATTATGTTTTGGCTAATCGTTATGCAGGAGACAGACATCCCGGTGAACACTTGCTATATCTGTCACAACTATGTTCATTATTTAAGCTTGCAGGTGTATCAAGGGAGTTTGTCATGAGGAAATTGTTCGTCGTATCACTTATAGATAAAGCTTCAGATTGGTATAAGCTTCTCGATAACTCGCACTTGCTTGATTGGGAAGAGATCCAGTCTCTCTTTTACTCCAAGTTTTATCCTCTTCATGAAGTCCATGAGAATAGGAATTATGTTTATAATTTCTATCCTCATGACAGAGAGAGCATAGCTCAAGCTTGGGGGAGACTGAAAACATTAATGCTAAAATGTCCTAACCATGGGCTCCCCAAAGATATGATTATTACTAATTTCTATGCGAGGCTTTCCCGACAGGATAAAGATTTGCTCGATGCTTCCTCTATGGGTTCTTTCACAAACAAAAAGATTGATGCTAAATGGGAACTCCTTGAAAGAATTCAACGCAACACTGAAGATTGGGAGATCGACAAAGGTAAAGAGTCAGGTATAATTTATGAGTATGATTGCATTAAGTCCTTTGTTGAAACTACAAGTTTTAATAAGTTTAGTGCTAAGTTTGGGCTTGATTCTCAACTCCTTGTTGATTTTCTCAAATCTTTTGCTTCACATCTTAATATGCCTAAGGAGGATTGGATCAAGCATCATAAACCTTTTAAAGAGATTTGCAAAGAAAATGAAATTGTTCATGATGATTGCAACATGCATGATCTAATTCCTAAAAATGAAGTTTTATATCAGCATGTTAATTTTTGTGGAGTGGATAGACCTTGTGAAAGGCCTATGATTGAAGAAGAGAAGTATTGTAAGCAACATAAGCATGAAAGAACAATCACTTGGGTCAGAGATTTAAATGAAATTGCTAGAGAATTGTGTGACCTTTATCCTTTTACTTGTGAACTTTGCCGTATAGAGGGTCACTTTAATTTTCAACGCATGCACTTTCAAAACATAACTGTTAACCAGTTGTGTGATAACATGATCACCTCTGATCTTTATGATGAGCTTATGTTATTTTTGATGTGTGAGGAGTTATCAGAAAAGACTTCTTGGCTAGATGTTAATGCCATAGGAATAAAAAACACTTTGCAAAACGATCTCTATTGTGTTGTTAATTGCCATGAAAATGATTACATAAGTAAGATTAGAAAGGAGGGAACTTTACCAAAGTATAAAAATGTCTCTTATATTTCTGCTAATAAAAACGAGAGTTCCTCCCAAGTTTCCCCTATTGTTTCTAATGATAAACCAGGATATGTGGAGAAGCTTCATCTCCAACCACTCCCTCCTAAGGTGAAGAAGAAGAAAGAGAAGAGGAGGAGGAAGAGGAGCAAGAAGGAAGAAGAATGGGTATCAACCTGGCCTGAGCATATTCCTCCCATCAACTTTTATCCTAACGGTTGTAAGTTTAAAGAAGAAGGTGGAGTTTATTGCCTTAATTATCATCTTGATGATACGTCCGTAGGTACTATTGAAAATGATTTTGATTAAGATATGCATGTTACTTATTGTGATTGGGAAAATGATGATAATGCTACTTATGATCTTGAAAATCTTTTTGGTACCAACTCTGAAAGTGATGATATGGAAAGCTCTAAGCTTGGGGATGATAGGATTGCAAATCCTTTACCCACTAGTGATGTGATAATTGATAATTCTTTTGCTAGTAAGAATAAAGACAACATGTTTACAAATATAGTTGCTAGCAATGATAATGCTCTTCTCTACTATGATGATGTTATAACTCCAATCTATAGTGATCATAAAGGTACCTATGACATAAGGAGAAATTATCCTTATGAAACTTGTCATAATCATGGAGGGAACTACTCCCTTGTTGAACACCATCTTCCTAATACACAATTAATCTATAGTGTTCAAGTTGTTTATGATAATCCTACTCCCACTATTACCAATGAGAAAGATTATGCTTATGTGGAGAGTAAGAGTACCTTTTTGCATGTGGATCATGGTAACAATGCTTTATGTGATGCTTATATTGTTGAGTTCATCCATGATGCCACTGAAATTTATAATGAGAGAGGGAGACTTGGTTCTAAATATCTTGATAATAAGATGTTTCCTCTCTTTATGGTGAATATTTTGAAGTTATGCTTGTTTTGCCTTCCTTTGCTAGTTGCTTTGTGCTTCAATGAATTATTCTATTGCAATATTCCCATGCATAGGAAGTATGTTAGACTTAAATATGTTTTATATATGCTTCTTGATGCTCTCTTTTGTTCTTCAACTCTTATTCCTACGAGAGCATCATTAAAGTCTTAAGCCTATCTTTATGTTTATAAAGAAAGAGCTCTAGGGAGACAACCCTTGTTATCTTTACTTTCAGTTTGTTCTTTCAGTTTTTAGTGTTCTTGATGTTTGTTACTACAGTATCATCATCATTGTATCTTTACTTTTCAGCTTTGTGCCAAGTGTAGCCTCTGACTGCAAGAAAGTTCAAAAGTTGTGACGTGCTGTCCAGGAAACAGATTATGTCCTTGGACAGAAAAATTCGTATAAAATCACCAGATCATCTTTTTGGTCTGAATTTTTTCGACAGCGTGCTCTATACAATTGTCTTTCGAGCGTATGTTCTGAGTTTTTTTATTAGAGTTGCAGAAGTGCCCAGAAAAAATCATTTACTACCTGTTGTTCTGTTTTTCACAAATTCTGTCCTGTTTTGCCTTTCCTTCATTTTGCAAACCTTGAGCTTGCTTTTTCTTTGCAAAAACCTTTTGGCAATCTTGAGAAACAGTAGACCTTCAAGAATATCCTTATTTCCAGCAAGGAACAATTATTTTATTATGGGTACTAACCTCGCTAATCAGATTATGATGAGTTATGTATGAAGGGAGTTTTCAAGTGTGCGAGGGAAGATGATAAAAAGATTCAGGAGTGTCAAACGTTCAAGCTTGGGGATGCCCCCATGCACCCCCAAGAAATATTCAAGGAGACTCAAGCGTCTAAGCTTGGGGATGCCCCCGTGCATCCCCTTCTCCATCAACATTATCAGTTCGTCTTTCGTTCCACTATATTTTTATCACTTCATGTGTTATGTGCTATGCTTGGAGCGTCTTGCTTTTAGTTTCCTTTCTAGTTTTCCTTAGCTTTTCATAACGAGTCGGAACTCAGCTTTCTTTATGTGGGAGAGAAACACGCTCCACTTCTACCTAGAACATAACATAGAATTTTCATGTCTATCCTTGCTGTGTGTGTTCTTTGTCTTTTAATAGCTACTATCATGCTTAGCTCTTAGTATTCATGCTTATCTTTTTAAAGAGCTTTTGTTTAGTTGGTTGCTTGAACTCTCTTTAGTTATCATGCTTATCTTATTAAGAGAGTTTGCTTCCGTTGCATTGGTTGATATGTCTATGATAAAGATGCTACGTGCATAATGGCGCTTAGTAGTTCATGTTTTCTTATGGTTAGTCTCAAATAGCTAGGGGGGTTCCCAATGTGCTATTGGAGTACCAACATGATTTGTTTGCCTATGATGTGGTATGGTTTAGTAATATCTTCCTTCAAAGAATTTATTTTGATTGACTTGGCGTATGCTCACGCATATTTAAGACTGTAAAGAAAGTCTGTCAAGCCTTGATGATCTTTTGTTTCTGAGTAGCGATATAACTTCCATGTCTGATTCAATGTTGCTTTGTCGCTCTGCATGATTATGACCGTCATTGCTCTCTTAGTTGGTCGCTCCCAGTCTTTTGCTAACCTCCACCTGTACTAAGCGGACTGACTGCTTGTGCATCCACATCCTTTTATACCAGTTAT
Organism: Secale cereale; assembly: GCA_902687465.1. NCBI lineage: Eukaryota > Viridiplantae > Streptophyta > Magnoliopsida > Poales > Poaceae > Secale > Secale cereale. The sequence continues at coordinate 782,750,316 of LR738711.1, forward strand.
GCCATATGAGTCCACCATACCTTCCTACATGGTATTTACCTGCCATTCCTAACGAAGACTTTCATGTGCCATCTCGAAATTATTCAAAAAAATGCATTTCTGTTTTGTGCCTCTGTTTTAGCTCATGAGGAAGTAGTAGTTAATTCATGATCTTTTTAAGTTGGACAAGCTTCACCCCGGGATTGCATGTCTAATGTGCAAACCCATAATACGAGAAGGAACTGGCATTGAGTGCGCCCGGCTCAAAATTATTATAACAAACAAACCCTCCTTCACGCTTTGTTCATGAGAAATCAGAAAACTTTGGCAGTGATAAACAAAGGAGATTAAGAGGATGTGATCGTCCTCATTCGGGAGCCGTTCCTCGAAACTTGTCCATCTCAAGAAGTGATTGAGTTGTCTGCTAGCATTCGTTGACGAAACATGCATGATCTAAAAAAATTATTATTACCTCTGTTTTAAAGCCAAGAGCTCTGGTGCATGTTTTGTCTTTGTTTCCGACTACGGGTTTTCAACCTTGCCAACAAAAGCCACGGTTCGAGAGTCAACACCTTCTTTTAAAGCACCAACTACTGAGAGCATGATTGTCATTCTGAGTGTAATGTGCATTGTCCCAAAGTAGCATTGTCTTTTGCATGATTGTGATATCGTTTATTCTGAAATCATTGTATCTAGTCATCACTTAAACCTTGGAGGTGCCCCTGCATTTATGTTTTGCTTCACTAAAGGGGGCAAGCGAGATATCATTTTATCATATTTGCACACCATGTTCATTACAAATCTATTTGATGTTTCAGTATCATATTGTAAAACTTTCAGTTCTTTGTGATTTTCTCATGAGGCAACTTAATTACTATAGATTCATTGTCTCAGTAAGCTTTTGTCATATGACTATGAAAAAGTCCTATATGGTTAATAGCATGTCACCACAGAAATTATTCTTGTTATCATTTACCTACTCGAGGACGAGCACGAATTAAGCTCGGGGATGTTGATACGTCCAAAACGTATCTATAATTTCTGCTTGCTCCATGCCTCTTTTGGGTGATATTGATATGATATTTATACACTTCCATACACTTTTGATCATATTTGGACTAACCTATTAACTCAGTGCACCCCAGTGCCAGTTTCTGTTTTCGGCTGTTTTTGTATTTCAGGTTTTCCCATTACGAGAACTGTCAGAAAAATACCGGAAAAATTATATAAAAAATCAGCGTTCCAGAAGGTTCCCGGTAGCCGAAGTACAGCCGGGGGGGCACCAGGGCTCCAGGCGCCCTGGTGGCGCCCCCCCCCCCTGGGCCGCGCCAGGGGGGCGCCTGGGCCCCCCGAGCCCCGTCTGGTGCCCCCCTTTGGCATATATTTAGACCGTCTCCCAAAACCCTCGAGACCGGACCCCTTTTATCCAGACGCAATCCCGATCTCCGCCGCCATCGCCATCAAGCTTCGGGGGACCAGAATTCCTGTGTCGGCACCCTGCCGGGACGGGGAAGTGCCCTCGGATTCATCTCCATCGACATTGCTTCCTCCCTCCATGATGCGGGAGTAGTTCCTCCTCGGGGCTGAGGTTTCTACCAGTAGCTATGTGGTCAATTCTCTCTCCCATGATGTGATCTTCATTGTGATCATAGGCTATGTTAATCTAGGGTGATCCCATGATATTTCCCCTTCCACTATGTATTGGATTGATGTACTCACTTGTCTTTATCTAGTATAAACCCCGAGACCAAGGTGACAGCGGTCTATTGGACATGGATTAGAAAAATATTTTCATGAGTGATTTCCTCTCTTGTGTGTTGATTGAAGATTGAGAGTCTCTTGGTGCTTGTCTTTGACTATCCTTTAGATATGTTGTGGTGATTGTGGGACTCTCTTTGGATGGCCGCGGTGACATTGGGAAATCCTTAGATTTAGAACTACGAACTTTGAGGTGTGCTTTTGTAGCCCTACATAATTCTCGTCCTCTCTTGACCACGGAGGAATGACCTCCGGGTGCGTCTCCATTGCATGTTTTATGGGAAATATCATGTGATTCGATTATGTTAATGTTGTTGGGAGTTGCCACTAGTGAAAGTATGAAGCCTAGGCCTTGTTTCCACCATTGCAATACCATTTGTGCTCACGTTTACCACTTGTTTGCTTGCTGCACTTTTTATTACAGATTTATATTACTTTGTTTTGCCATCCATATCACTTGCCATTTAACATCTCTTCGCCGAACTAGTGCCCTATACATCTAACAAGTGTATTAGGTGTGTTGGGAACACAAGAGACTTCTTGTATCTTAGTTGCAGGGTTGCTTGAGAGAGACCATCTTCAACCTCTACTTCCCTGAGTTCGATAAACCTTAGGTCATCCACTTGTGGGAAATTGCTGCTGTCCTACAAACCTCTGCGCTTGGAGGCCCAACATAGTCTACAAGAGTAGAAGCGTGTGTAGACATCAATCTTGCATTGTCTTCTAGCTTGTACTGCTTCTAATTTCTTGAAATGGGACTTACGACGAGACATTTTTTACCTGATAGAGTGATATTGGTTGCATGTTCATATGGTGCCTAGCTTTCATTTCTTCTAATTTTGTTGAAATTTCTTACGCTTACTATTTTTTCATACATATTCCATCCTCCTATCATACGTGTGAATATGAAACGCTGTCTTTTTTTTGTATATATTCCATCCTCCTATACTACGCTTGCCTTACATCAAAGTAGTGTTCGTCTGTATCATGCATCAACCAGTTATGCAAAGCTAATTTTATTCATCTTCTTGTGGTTTTGACTTCATAAGGCAATATCAGAAAATAGGAAGGAAAAGTGTAAGTTAGGGGATGTTGGTGGTCCTCCGCACCGACGCAAACAGAGACTCTCTAGATTTGCCACTACTACTGCTAATGAAGTTGAAGCCCTAAGTCTACATGATGAGTTCATCTCCCGTACTCCATCATCGCAGGTGCTTGCTCTAAGTTGACAGTGTGATAATTGGTTTCCTGTTGCATATGTTGTCTTACCTGTATTTCTTCTATTTTGATTAAATTGCACCTGCTGAGTTCATACGTTATACATGTGCATATGACATGGTGTTCTGTGTCTAGAATACACTGCATCAATCTATCATACCATGTTCTTACATCAAAGTACTGTTGTTGTGTATCCCGCATCAGTCACTCATGATTGGACACTTTTAACATGGCAGTTTGATAGTGGTTGCATCTTGCATTGATTTCTACATTGTACTGCTTCTAATTTTTCGAATTGCCACTTATGACAAGACACTTTTAATTTGGCAGAGTAATATTGGTTGCATCTTTCATATGGTGTCTAGCTTGCATTACTTCTATTTTCTTGAAAATCCTTCTGCTTAGTTTACACATCGTAGCTGTGAATATGTCATGCAGTCATGTTTTTCTTACATATTCCATCCGCATATGGTTGTCTTACATCCAAGTATTGCTTCTCTATATCATGCATCAATGAGTTCTGAAGAGCGATTTTATTCTTTTGTGTTGTGGGTATGGCTTGACATGGCAAAGTCAAAAAAGAGCAAAGAAAATAATATTGTAGGGAGTGGTGTTACTCGTCAGGTGAAACGGAAAAGGATCTGTCGTCCAGATTCTGCTGGTACTTATAGTGCAGTAGAAGATCCGTAAGTAATGTTATTCATCGCAATTAGTAATATTGTCTTGCTCTGTCCCATACTTTCTAGCTTCCTCCTAATAAGACTCACATTCTTTTTTCAACAGATGAGGTTCAAGTTGGATCTGAAAGATGATGCAACTAAACAAGCATGCACTCATGTTTTTCAGTCTGCTCTGCGACAGTATCGATACCACCTTAGAAAATCTCACTTTGAAGGCAAGGCTAACAATGAAATCGCCCAAACATCTGCAGTGGAATATATTATAGATGAAGACTGGACAGCCCTCGTTAAACACTGGTCTGATCCAAAGTATCAGGTAGGCTATATGTATTTGATCAGACCACATATTGAACTTGTATTTATGTATGTGCCTTACAAGTGTATCTTCTTCTAGGCTAACTGTTTGAAGAACAAGACCAACCGTTCTAAAGTGAAATTCCAACAGACAACAGGATCTCGTAGCAATATTGCACACTGCCAGGCTCTTGTAAATATCTGCCACTTCCTTCTTTTTTCTATGCCATATTATCGTATCTATATTGACTTGTTCCAAATACAGAGGAAAGCATGTGCGGACCAAAAAGAACCTGAACCGAATGCAGTGCAAATCTTCAAGGATTGCTACACCGGCAAGATGAAGGGCATGAGCACACCAGTTCAAGCCGCTGTTGTAAGTCCTTACTACTCCTGCCTTTGAACTGATTGGTATTGTGATGTGTTCATTTAACTATTTGGTTTGCAGCCAATGTCAGTTACTCTATTCACTTTTATACACAGTTGTCTTAACGTATCATTTCACCTTACATGGTTTAAAAGAGATAAAGGATATTCTTTTGGTCTTGATCTGTATTCTAGTTGTTATGTTCACGTGCGCACACAATGATAAAATAGCCTCCTTGTTTTATATCTGTTTGCCCATGATATGAATGATGCCATACTATGTTCATCCTACTTTAAACCATGTCTCTTTATCCTTAGATGTTAACGAATGTGAGGAAATAGACAATACAGTAGGCATGCTACATGGACATATGTTTCGAAAGTGATTTTATTATGTAGTTGGCACTACAATACATGGTAATGTATTACAGTAGTTCACCAAAATAAGTTATGTATAACAGTGTAACCTACTTTGTTTGTTTTTGTCTCATTAGTAACTTATATCTAGTACACTAATCTACAAGTTCAAACTTTCAGGAAGCTATGGAAAAAATGATTGAACTGCCATAACCACCTGAAGGTGATGAGGCTACCACAGGCACAATGTCACCTCTTGCTGCAGTGCGTCAGTATCTCTCCACTAACAGTACAAAAAGCACCTTCCTGCGTAATTCTGGGTTGGTTTTCGAGGTAACCTCGTCCAAATCGCCTACTGAACAAAATCTTCCTGCTAGACAGAGTGATATATCTGTGCTCCAGACACAAGTCCAATCCCTAATGGACGTCGTTTTGGAAACAAGAATAGAGGTTGAAAATGTCGTCAAGATATGAATGGTTTTGAAACTAGACTATCAGACATTTGCTTCGTTGTTCAAGAGCAATGGCGGAAAAAAGGTGAAGATCGTGCTGCTCCATCATATTCTACAGCCTGAAACATTAGAACTCAGGTCAAATGATCTGTGCTTCTATACATCTGATGGTGCTTTTATCTGCAAGGACTGTAAACTTTATGCCAACAGGCCTTTTGTTGTGATACAGCATTTATGATGTTGCCAAAGGCTGCAATAATTACGACTCTATTTTTGTATAGTGTAGGTTTATCTTAGTAATGTATTCGGCTGAAAGCTTCGTAGGAGCCCAACATGCCAACATTCGTCGGGGCCATTCCAATTGGGTTAAAAACGATTATGGGCCGAAATTTGCATGTAGCCCACTAAAAATATACGGGCCTAAATCAACATAAGATTTCATATTTTTCTGGTAGGCATGTGCCCATAGTGGGCCTTTAACAGACCTAAACATAATTTGGGCCCTCGGTAACAATAGACCGTTTACAGGTGTAAATATCTCGAGCCCATACAAAACATGGGCCTTCAAAAGACCAAAAGTGAGATTGGGCCCATTTACGATGCGGATCTTTCACAGGCCGAAATTCAGACGGACCGTAAATACGCCGACCTAATACACGGGCCTTTAACAGGCCAGAAGTTCGGTCGGGCTAGATTATCGTCATTTTTATATGGGCTGTTAATGGGCCCGATGTGACGTTGGGCCACATATGGCCCATGGATTTCGTCCGACGTTAACATGCCAAAAATCACAACAGGCCAAAAGTGGCCCAAATCTGTAGTGGGCCTCTAACAGGCCGAATGTCAGACGTGGCTGAATATGAACCAAATCCTTCACGGTCATTTATGAGCCGAAAGTTTCAATGGCCTGTAAATGGGCCCAAATGAAGCAGGACCTTTAACAGGCCGGAAATACACCGGGCCGTAATTCGGCCCATATACTTAGCGGACTATTAACGAGCCAGAAGTGACCATGGGCCGCGATGATGACAAGTTTAGGACAGGCCATTGACGGGCCAAATTGACACTAGCCGTACGGGCCTTAACTGAGAATGTTGGGCCTTTAGCTGGGCCGGCCCATTATGGTCCGCAAAATCTCGCGGGCCTTTAGCTGGGCCGGCCCATTATGGCCCGCAAAATCTCGCGGGCCTTTAGCTGGGCCGGCCCATTATGATACGCAAAATCTCGTGGGCCTTTTGCTGGTCCGGCCCATTATGGGCCACAAAATCTCGTGGGCCTTTTGCTGGGCTTGCCCATTATGGACCGCAAAATCTTGTGGGCCTTTAGTTGGGCCGGCCCATTTAAACTTTATGGGCCAATTTTGGGCCGGTCCACGTGTCAACATATCATATGCGCATCTCACCCATTGGATGAGTGACACCTGTGCCAACGCGGAGCTGACATGTGTTTCCGTCAGCCAATCAGAATTTTATACGTGGAAAATCCCTGTTCGTACAGGCTGTTTACGGGTTATCGGATCCAAAACTGAACCCGATAGCTTAACGGCGTTCCGTTACGGTGGATGCCACGTGTCGGTCACCCTTGACGAAAGCACTTCTGTGACGCGCAATTTATCGTCATGGAAGTGGACACTTCCGTGATGATAATTTTGGTAATGTCATGGAACACTTCTACGACAGCACATGTATGACTATCTTCATTCTGTCATAAATTTGTCATGGATGTACATGCATGACAGAAAACGTGACCTACTGTGACAAACACGTATCATCACGGAACTGTTTTTTTTTGTAGTGCTATAAGCCTTGCAAGCAAATGACTAATGAGTTAGCCACAAGATGATGCATTACGGAACGAGTAAAGATACTTGCCAGCAACGAGATTGAACTAGGTATGATGATACCGATGATCGAATCTCGGGCAAGTAACATACCGATGACAAAGGGAACAACGTATATTGTTATGTGGTTTGACCAATAAAGATCTTCGTAGAATATGTAGGAACCAATATGAGCATCCAGGTTCTGATGTTGGTTATTGATTGGAGATGAGTCTCGATCATGTCTACATAGTTCTCGAACCCGTAGGGTCCGCACGCTTAACGTTCGGTGACGATCGGTATTATGAGTTTTGATGTACCGAAGGTAGTTCAGAGTCCCGGATATGATCACGGACATGACGAGGAGTCTCAAAATGTTTGAGACATAAAGATTGATATATTGGATGACTATGTTTGGACTTCGGAAGTGTTCTGAGTGAGTTTGGACAAATACCGGAGTACCGGGTGGTTACCGGAACCCCCCGGGGAGTGTAATGGGCCTCATGGGCCTTAGTGGAGAAGAGGGGGGCAGCCAGGGCAAGCCGCGCGCCCCCTCCCTCCTAATCCAAATTGGACAAGGAAGGGGGGGCGGCGCCCCCACTTTTTCCTTCCCTCTCTCTCCTCCTTCCTTCCCTCCTACTCCTACTCTTGGAAGGGTTGGAGTCCTACTCCCGGTGGGAGTAGGACTCCCCTTGGGGTGCGCCTAGGAGGCCGGCCTCCTCCCCTCCTCCACTCCTTTATATATGGGGGAGGGGCACCCCATAGACACACAAGTTGATCATTGATCTCTTAGCCGTGTGTGGTGCCCCCTCCACCATAATCCACCTCAGTCATATCGTAGCGGTGCTTAGGCAAAGCCCTGCGTCGGTAACTTCATCATCACCGTCATCACGCCGTCGTGCTGACGGAACTCTCCCTCGAAGCTCTACTAGATCGTGAGTTCGTGGGACGTCACCGAGCTGAACGTGTGCAGATCACGGAGGCGTCGTACATTCGGTACTAGGATCGATCGATCGTGAACACGTATGACTACATCAACCGCGTTGTCATAACGCTTCCGCTTACGGTCTACGAGGGTACGTGGACGACACTCTCCCCTCTCGTTGATATGCATCACCATGATCTTGCGTGTGCGTAGGAATTTTTTTGAAATACTACGTTCCCCAACATGGCTGTACCTAGCGGATCCCCTAAAAGTTAGTGGAGTAAAAATAAAATTGTCTACATTTTGTATTTCAAAAAAATACAATACATATTTTAAAAACATTCAAATTAAAACATGCATAGCATAACCGTCATAACATAAGGTTTCATCATCTAGTTTTTCAAAGTAAAACATGCGAAGTTCATACAAAAGACATCACGTCAAACATAGTGTTTGATCCAAAATCACCACAAAGATAGTATGTATATGTTGTGGATCGAGCCAAAGTTTTCCATGCACCGCCACCTCCTTGGCCACCACCACTCAAATGATGTCGTTGGCGAATGAATCAAATTCACCATCCTCTCGGCCACCATCACGACCGCCATGAACACCGCCATCCTCTCGGACACCATGACCACCAACATCAACACATCCATCCTCTTGGCCACGACCACTAACATCATCACCTCCACCCCCCCCCC
>LR738711.1:782758924-782815469 GCA_902687465.1 Secale cereale
CCCCCCCACGGCCACCACCATTAACACCACCCACTCGGCCACCACCAACATTTCATAGAGAGGCTTGCAAGATCTCTCCACAGGTGAGCTCCCAATACTTTCTTGCGGTTTCATCCATTGTGTTTCGATTCATGAACATGATTGTGTGTTATTCCATCTTCTTGGCATCACGAATCCTCTTCTCTCAAGTGCAAGCCTACGCTCCTCCACCTTCAACTTTCTCTCTTCGGCGGCCGACTTGGCCTTCCATTTCTCATCCTCTAATGCCTTGATCTCACTCCACCTCGCCATCTTCTCCTCTTTGCATTTCTCTGCCAGCATCTTCTTGGTCTCGATCATTGCCACAAGTTCTTCCTTGTAAGTGTCACCGGATGCATTTCTCTACTTAGTTTCTTTTTCAATCTTGTTTCCTTCCCGTCTTTTTTTGGCATCTTCATCAACCTCATCGTACTCCTCAACGGATATGCTCAACCTTGACCTCTTTGGAGTCGTCTCCGATATTCTTTGGATCCACTTCTCGTTCTTGCATAGCTCTTTGTAACAATGATGCAAAGTAAAGTGCTTGTGGCCGAACTTGGTGTTCCGATGCTTGAATAGCTTAGGCCATACTCCGCCACTCGCACACCTCTCGGTGGAGCATGATTCACTTGTTCGATGCAACCAGACCATCGATTGCATTGGTCATGAATGGTGCTCCAACGATGCCCAATAGAACCTTGGGTACGACTTGATCACACGTCAATGGAATTGTTGTAGTGGTTGGTTATCCTCTCCCGAAACATGGTTTTCGTTTGATCTGTTTCAATCGTTGCATCCATGGAGATGGCGCACCAAGTGTCGCAAAGTGCAATGTCCCCCTTTTGGTTGTAGTTTTGGGTGCAGCACCTTGCAACCTTGGTCCTTGCTTCAGTCAACTCCACAACCTCCTCATCATCCTCCTCGGCCACCACCTCTTGGACCTCATCCTCGCCCTCCTCTTCCTGATGGAAATATGCCCTAGCGGCAATAATAAAGTTGTTATTATTTTATATTTCCTTATTCATGATAAAGGTTTATTATTCATGCTAGAATTGTATTGACTGGAAACTTAAATACATGCGTGGATACATAAACAAATACAGTGTCCCTAGTGAGCCTTTACTAGACTAGCTCGTTGATCAAAGATGGTTAAGGTTTCCTAACCATAGACATGAGTTATCATTTGATAACGGGATCACATCATTAGGAGAATGATTTGATGGACAAGACCAATCCGTTAGCATAGCATATGATCGTTCAGTTTATTGCTAATGCTTTCTTAATGTCAAATACATGTTTCTTCGACCATGAGATCATGCAAATCCCAGATACCGGAGGAATAACTTGTGTGCTATCAAACGTCACAACATAACTGGGTGGTCATAAAGATGATCTACATGTATCCCCAAAGGTGTTTGTTGGGTCGGCATCGATAGAGACTGAGATTTGTCACTCCGTGTAACAAAGAGGTATCTCTGGGCCCTCTCGGTAATACAACATCACAAGAAGCTTGCAAGCAGAGTGACTAAGGAGTTATTTGCAAGATTATGTATTACGGAACGAGTAAAGATACTTGCAGGTAACGAGGTTGAACTAGGTATGGAGATACCGACGGTCGAATCTGGGGCAAGTAACATAAGGACACGGAAAGGGAACTACATATGTTGTCATAAAGGTTCGACTGATAAAGATCTTCGTAGAATATGTAGGAACCAATATGGGCATCCAGATCCTGCTATTGTTTATTGACCAGAGAAGCATCTCGGTAATGTCTACATCATTCTCGAACCCGTAGGGTCCGCACGCTTAACGTTCATTGACGATATAGTATTATATGAGTTATGTTTGTTGGTGACTGATACATCCCCAACATATCTACTTTTCCAAACACTTTTGCCCTTGTTTTGGACTCTAACTTGCATGATTTGAATGGAACTAACCCGGACTGACGTTGTTTTCAGTAGAACTTCCATGGTGTTGTTTTTGTGCAGAATTTAAAAGTTCTCAGAATCGCCTGAAAATCAACGGAGATTTATTTCAGAAAATATAAAAAATACTGGCAAGAAGATCCACACCTGGGGGCCCACGGGCCGTCCTCGAGGGTGGGGGGCGTGCCCACCTTCCCAGGGCGCGCCCCCCTGCCTCGAGGGCAGGCCGGTGCCCCACCGACGTACCCCCAGGTCCTATATATTCCATTTCGTGGAGAGAAAAATCAAGGAGAAAGAATTATTGCATTTTACGAGACGGAGCCGCCGCCAAGCCCTAATCTCTCTCGGGAGGGCTGATCTGGAGTCCGTTCGGGGCTCCGGAGAGTGGAGATCGTCGCCATCATCATCATCAACCTTCATCGATCACCAATTCCATGATGCTCACCGCCGTGCGTGAGTAATTCCATCGTAGGCTTGCTGGACGGTGATGGGTTGGATGGGATCTATCATGTAATCGAGTTAGTTTTGTTAGGGTTTGATCCCTAGTATCCACTATGTTCTGAGATTGATGTTGCTATGACTTTGCTATGCTTAATGCTTGTCACTAGGGCCCGAGTGCCATGATTTCAGATCTGAACCTATTATGTTTTCATGAATATATGTGTGTTCTTGATCCTCTCTTGCAAGTCTATAGTCACCTATTATGTGTTATGATCCGGCAACCCCGAAATGACAATAATCGGGACCACTCCCGGTGATGACCTTAGTTTGAGGAGTTCACTATGTGTTAGTGCTTTGGTCCAGTACTCTATTAAAAGGAGACATTAATATCCCTTAGTTTCCAATAGGACTCCGCTGCCACGGGAGGGTAGGACAAAAGATGTCATGCAAGTTCTTCTCCATAAGCACGTATGACTATATTCGGAATACATGCCTACGTTGCATTGATGAACTGGAGCTAGTTCTGTGTCACCCTAGGTTGTAACTTCTACATGATGAATTGCATCCGACGTAATTTCCCATCACCGATCCAATGCCTACGATCTTTACCTATATTGCTAGTTGCTATTTACTTTTCCGTTGCTATTATCACAAAAACTACAAAAACACTATCTTTACTTTTATTTGCTGCTACCACCACTATCATATTACTGTGCCACTAAACTATCTTGCTGCAGATACTAAGTTTCCAGGTGTGGCTGATTTGACAACTCAGTTGCTAATACTTAAGAGTATTCTTTGGCTCCCCTTGTGTCGAATCAACAAATTTGGGTTTAACACTTTACCCTTGAAAACTATTGCGATCCCCTACACTTGTGGGTTCTCAAGACTATTTTCTGGCACCGTTGCCGGGGAGCATAGCTCTATTCTTTAAGTCACTTGGGATTTATATCTGCTTATCACTATGAAGAATTTGAAGGACTCAAAAAGCAAGATCTTACCCTCAACTACGAGGGGAGGTAAGGAACTGCCATCTAGCTCTGCACTAGATTCTCCTTCTGTTATGAGTAAACTTGCGACACGTGCTCCTGCTATTGAATCTGATATGTCGTATGTTCTTGATGATGCTACTTCTGCTATGTATGATGAAACTATCTCTATGCCTGATAATGTGCCACTAGGTGAATTTCTAGATGAACAAATTGCTAAGGTTAGGGAGAGTGCAAATGTTGATGATACTTATGAAAGCGATGATGAAACTACTCCCAATAGATATGACTTGCGTGTTGTGCCTGAGGGTTATGTTATGGATGAAGAAACTGCTAGAGACTTTCTTGCTTGCAATGATAGATATGATCTTAAGAAGTTATTAGCTAAGTTGAAAGAAAAGTCCTTGAATGCTAGAATGAAACATGACCCTCCTTTTGCTACTTCACCTATATGTGTCACTTATAAGGATTATGAATTCTCCGTTGATCCTGAGTTAATTACTTTGGTTGAATCTGGTCCTTTCCATGGCTATGAGTCTGAAACTATTGTGGCACATCTTACCAAGTTGAATGATATAGCCACCCTATTTACCAATGATGAAACATTCGCTACTACTATATCCTTAAGCTATTTTCGTTCTCGTTAAAGGGTGATGCTAAGACTTGGTTTAATTCTCTTGATCCTGGTTGTGTGCGTAGTCCCCAGGATATGATGTATTACTTTTCTGCTAAATATTTTCCCGCTCATAAGAAACAAGATGCCTTACGGGGAATATATAACTTTGCTCAAACTGAAGAAGAGAGTCTCCCACAAGATTGGGGGAGGCTTCTCCAGTTACTTAATGCTTTGCATGATCATCCTCTTGAGATGCATGATATACTTGATCTCTTTTATAATGGACTAACCGATGCTTCCAGAGACCACCTGGATAGTTGTGCTGGTTGTGTTTTCAGGGAAAGAACAGTTGAACAAGCTGAACTATTATTGAATAATATGCTAGCCAATGAAAATAATTGGACACTTCATGAACCAGCCCCTAAGCCAACTCCGAAGAAAAGAGGTGTCCTATTTCTCAGTCCTGGAGATATGCAAGAGGCAAACAAATCCATGAAAGAAAAAGGTATTAAAGCTAAAGATGTTAAGAATTTACCTCCTATTGAAGAAGTACATGGTCTTGATAACCCGACACAGGTAGTAAAGGTAAATTCTCTTTATAGATTTGATGAAAGTGATATTCCTCGTTATAAGTTTGCTAGCCAATGCTTAGATGAGTTTGACAATTTCATTGTGAAACAAGAAAACTTTAATGCTTATGTTGGTAGACAATTACAACACAATGCTCATATGATTGAACGCTTGAGTGATTATCTGTCTAGTGCTAAAGATGAACTGAAACTTATTAGTAAACTGTTCAAGAAATCTTCCGATTCAGCGATTTATCATCCGATTTATCGCTACTCTTGGGGTGACCGATAAGATTATGCCTTATCTTCATCATTTATCGTTTGGGCCGATTTATCGCTATGACAAGCGATTTATTAGGAATCTACCGATATATCGGGCCTATTCATAGCACTATTTTTGCAAAATATGTGTTTATTTACGTAATATTGTATTACTGTCATATTTTGTTCATCATTATACAAGGATTCAAAGGCTGGGAATCAAGGTAACACTTCTGTCCAATATTGTTTTGGTGTTGAACATAACATATTTTAGTGTTGGAAACCTGAGATTTGCAAAAAATGGCCGATTAATAGTCGACCGATAAAATCGATTAATCGGCCGATTTCCGATTAATCTCTAATCCACAACTGTCCGAGACGATAACGATAAGCGATATCCTCAACATTTATTAGTATACATGCTTCTATGGTTACCACTCAAGTGGAACAAGTACTTAAGGCTCAGAATGATTTGCTCAATGAATTAAATAGTAAGAATAATGACTATGCTGTTAGAGTTGCAACTACAGGTGGTAAAATGACTCAGGAACCTCTGTATCCTGAAGGCCAACCTAAGAGAATTGAGCAAGATTCTCAGAGAGCTAATTTAGATGCACCCAGTTCTTCTAAGAAGAAGAAAAAGAAAAACGATAAGACTTTGCATGCTTCTAGTGAACCTGTAGCTCACCCACCTGAGAATCCCAACGATATATCTGTTTCTGATGCTGAGACACAATCTGGTAATGAACATGAACCTAGTGATAATATTAATGATGATGTTCATGTTGATGCTCAACCTAGCAATGATAATCACATAGAGATTGAACCTGTTGTTGATCTTGATAACCCACAATCAAAGAATCAACGTTATGATAAGAGAGACTTTGTTGCTAGGAAACACGGTAGGGAAAGAGAACCATGGGTTCAGAAACCCATGCCTTTTCCTCTGAAACCATCCAAGAAAAAGGATGATGAGGACTTTGAACGCTTCGCTGAAATGATTAGACCTATCTTTTTGCGTATGCGTTTGACTGATGTGCTTACAACAAACCCTTATGCCAAGTATATGAAAGATATTATTACCAACAAAAGAAAGATACCTGAAGTAGAAATTTCCACCATGCTTGCCAATTACACTTTTTATGGTGGAATGCCTAAGAAATTAGGGGATCCAGGAGTACCTACTATACCTTGCTCCATTAAGAGAAACTATGTTCAAACTGCTTTGTGTGATCTTGGAGCTGGTGTTAGTGTTATGCCTCTCTCTTTATATCGTAGACTTGACTTGAGTAAGTTGACACCTACTAAAATATCTTTGCAAATGGCTGATATATCAACCGCTATACCTGTCGGTATTTGTGAGGATGTGCCTGTTGTAGTTGCAAATGTTACTATTCTAACGGACTTTGTTATACTTGATATTCCCGAGGATGATAGTATGTCTATTATTCTTGGAAGACCTTTTCTGAATACTGCAGGGGCTGTTATAGATTGTAACAAAGGCAATGTCACTTTTCATGTCAATGGTAATGAGCATACGATACACTTTCCGAGAAAACAACCTCAGGTCTTCAGTATCAATTATATTGAAAAAACTTCAACTATTACTATTGGAGGTTTTGAGTTTCCCATTCCTACTATCAAGAAGGCATATGACATACTTATTGTTGGGGACATACATATCCCCATTGAGGTAACATACTGTTATTCGAAAATTCTCCGGTTTTGTGTTACTCGGAAAGAGTTTATTAACAAGACCTGATCAACCTTGTTAATGGATTCCTTTTGATGAACATGGAATAGGTGAATCTAGATAGCACAAATCTTCTATACCCTTCTTTTACTTTCTGTTAATTAGGTTAAATAAAACAAAAGGAGCATTATCTGTCTATTTCCAGACTTATCCATGCAATAAAAAATACCCCGAAAATAAAAGTTCTCCAAATGCCATGAAAATGAAATATGATTTTTTTTCTAGAATATTTAAGAAAATATGGCACTGAACACACAGCGAGGAGAGCCAGCACCTGGCCTCGAGGGCACAGGGCGCGCCCCCCTTCACAGGGCGCGCCCCCCTGCCTCGAGGGCCCCACGTGTCCCCCCTCCACTTATCCTTCCACCCATTCCCTTCTTCTTCCTCCCAAAAAAATCCCCAACCAGCTCAAACCCGAGTTCTAGCTCGTTTTGCTGCTATTTTCGATCTCCTTGCTCAAAGCACCATTCACCAAACTGTTTGGGGAGATTGTTCCTTGGTATGTGACTCCTCCATTGGTCTAATTAGTTTTTGTTCTAGTACTTTATATGTTGCAAATTTGTACTGCTGTGGTGACCTTGTTCTTGAGCTTGCATGTCAAATTTTCTTAGTCCCAAGTAGTTCTAATGCATGATATAGCCTCTAGGCACTTGTAGGAGTTGTTGCTGTGATTCTTGTTGAGATTGGTTAACTTTTATTTGTGAGTTACTAAAAATTTCAGAAAAATGTCTAGGAAAAACTTCCAAGGTGGTCCTTCAAGGAAGCAAGGACCAAGGCTCGCGTTCCGTGAGCCGGATGATGAACCATCGAGGGATGCTGATGTACGGCCTTGTGAATACATGTCGAATGAATTTATGAGTCAAGCGGGTACCAAAGATGAATTTTATGCATATGTGCGTAACGCTGACCTCGAAGACTTCATGCAAGATAAGTGCCTACAATACCGTGGCTTGACTGATAGCTTTGTGAGAAGGTTTAAATTTTCATCTTCACGTAATTCTCACACTGTCTTCTTTGATCTATATGATAAATCTTATACCATGGACTTAGAGGATTTTAATGAAGCCTGTAAGCTCCCACAGTGGGGCAGTATGAGTGATCCTCGTAAATCTGAATTTAGAGAATTTCTTGCTAGTATTACAGTGGGGGAATCCAGGGACATCATACAAGCCACCACTGGGAGCATACATTTTCCTGCTATTCATTACTTTGCTCTCTTTATCGGTAGATGCATAAATGGCAAAGATGAGGCTTGTCACATGTGTGTCCCTGATCTTAGTGTTCTTAGGAGTGCTGTACTAGGTGATAGGCAATATAATCTGGGAGGTACTGTTGCACGTAGGCTACACCATAATGGTTCTAATGGAGATTTATTTGGTGGGATCTATGCTACTCGCATAGCCCGCTATCTTGGTGTGTTTATGCACCCTTATGATAACCCCTTACCTACTGTTTATTTAGACTGTAATGTTGTGGCTAGTCATCGGTTTATAGAGTGGGATAATCAAACTCTCAAATATCGACTAATCTTTAACCGGCAGCATGTCATCCCTATTGTTCTTCCTGCCCCTACTTTGTTTAACTTTCAGGAAAAGGGGAGATACACTATAACTATGGAGGAGGCAAATGCCCATTATAACATGACGGAAGCAGCCCGCCTTCGAGCTGCAGCTCAGGAGGCAACATCTGTTGCATCTCAGTACGACCCCAACTACAACTTTGGATATCCGTTAGGCCAGTACTGGCCATAGACCAACTTAGGCCAAAAGCCTAAGCTTGGGGGAGTACGTGTTTCTCACCAACTTACATTCATGTTCACATTTATTCTAGTTGTCGGTGCTCACACTCTTTCACTGTACCATCCATGCTTAGTTTAAATTTCTTTTTCTTAGTCTTTTTCTTGTGTGCTAGAAAAACCCAGAAAAACAAAAAAATATTAGTAGTATCTAAAAATGAAAACCCAAAAAGATTTCCCATTCTTCTTTTGCTTGTTGGGAGCTTTCCTGTGTAAATAGTTTCTTTTCTTTTCCTTAGGGGTTAAGAGTAGAAGACCATGATTAAAATGCTTAGTGGCTCTCATATGCTTTGTTGTTGAATTAACCTTGAGCCATTACCTTGTCTTCTCTCTTGTATTAAATGTCTGCAGATTCCAGCTTAGTCCAATGCACGTGCATTATTATTATTATCCACACCATTCGGTCGTGCAAGTGAAAGGCAATAAGGATGATATATGATGAACTAATTGAGATGAGAAAAGCTGGTATGAACTCGACCTCTCTTCTTTTTGTAAATATGATTGCTCGTCGTTCTTGATTCAGCTTGTTATGAATGAAACATGTTTGCAATGACAATTAGAGATCATAGCTGCTTATGCCATGCTTAATTAGCTGAGAGTTTATAAAGGTTTATCTTGCATGCCAACATGATAATTAAAATGGTTGTGATGTGGTATGATGGGTGGTATCCTCCTCTGAACGATTTAAGTGACTTGACTTGGCACATGTTCACGCATGTAGTTGAAACAAATCAACATAGACTTCACGATATTTATGTTCACAGTGATTTATATCCTACTCGTGCTTGCATTCATTGTTGATTAATTTTAATGCATGTTCATGACCGTTGTTGCTCTCTAGCTCGTCGCTTCCCAGTCTTATTCTAGCCTTCACCTGTACTAAGCGGGAATACTGCTTGTGCATCCACTTCCATAAACCCCAAAGTTATTCCACATGAGTCCACCATACCTTCCTATATGCGGTATTTACATGCCGTTCCAAGTAAATTTGTATGTGCCAAGCTCCAAACCTTCAAATGAAATTCTGTTTTGTATGCTCGAACAGATCATGTATCAACTAGGGCTGTCTATATCTTCCATGCTAGGTGGGTCATTCTCACGATGAGTGGACTCCGCTTGTCATTCACGAGAAAATGCCTGGTAATCAGGATGCCCAGTCCCATGCTCTAAATCATAATAATTAAACAAAACTTCCCTAGGGCTGTTGCTTGTTTGGACGGTAACCCGTGGTTTCGGCTGGCCGTGGAGTGTGCTTGTTGGTGGTTGGGGGAGTATAAACTTTACCATTCTGTTTGGGAACTGCCTATAATGTGCGTAGCATGGAAGATATCGAGATTCTTGGTTGTTATGTTGACAATGAGAGTATACCGCTCAAAATGTTATTCAATCTCTATTTAAAAATCGAGCTCTGGCACCTCTACAAATCCCTGCTTCCCTCTGCGAAGGGCCTATCTATTTACTTTCATGCAGAGTCATCACCCTCTTATCAAAGGGCACCAATAGGAGAGCACCTCTATCGTTGCATGTATTACCATTAATTTTCATTGAGTATGATCATGACCGGATTTCTTTTACCATGAATTACAATGTCTAGTCAGTCCTTGATCTTTAAAGGTGCTCTGCATTTATGTTTTGCGGTCTCAGAAAGGGCTAGCGAGATACCATCCTGTTATATCATATCATGATTGTTTTGAGAAGTGTTGGCATCCGAGGTTTATTATTATTGCTCGCTAGTTGATTATGCCATTGATGTGAGTAGTCTTGAGACCTGAAAGTCATTGTGAATGTGGTTAGTTCATGATCTTGTTGAAAACCTGAATGCTAGCTTACATATTTATAACAACAAGAGCAAACATAGTTTGTCAAAGTTTTTCTTTATCACTTTCAGTTTATCAACTGAATTGCTTGAGGACAAGCAAAGGTTTAAGCTTGGGGGATTTGATACGTCTCCAACGTATCTACTTTTCCAAACACTTTTGCCCTTGTTTTGGACTCTAACTTGCATGATTTGAATGGAACTAACCTGGACTGACGCTGTTTTCAGCAGAACTGCCATGGTGTTGTTTTTGTGCAGAATTAAAAAGTTCTCGGAATCGCCTGAAAATCAACAGAGATTTATTTCAGAAAATATAAAAAATACTGGCAAGAAGATCCACACCTAGGGGCCCACGGGCCGTCCTCGAGGGTGGGGGCGCGCCCCCCTTCCCAGGGCGTGACCCTGCCTCAAGGGCAGCCCGGTGCCCCACCGACGTACCCCCAGGTCCTATATATTCCGTTTCGTGGAGAAAAAAATCAAGGAGAAAGAATTATCACGTTTTACAAGATGGAACTGCCACCAAGCCCTAATCTCTCTCGGGAGGGCTGATCTGGAGTCCGTTCGGGGCTCCGGAGAGTGGAGATCGTCGCCATCGTCATCATCAACCTTCCTCCATCACCAATTCCATGATGCTCATCGCCGTGCGTGAGTAATTCCATCGTAGGCTTGCTGGATGGTGATGGGTTGGATGGGATCTATCATGTAATCGAGTTAGTTTTGTTAGGGTTTGATCCCTAGTATCCACTATGTTCTGAGATTGATGTTGCTATGACTTTGCTATGCTTAATGCTTGTCACTAGGGCCCGAGTGACATGATTTCAGATCTGAACCTATTATGTTTTCATGAATATATGTGTGTTCTTGATCCTATCTTGCAAGTCTATAGTCACCTACTATGTGTTATGATCCGGCAACCCCGAAGTGACAATAATCGGGACCACTCCCGGCGATGACCTTAGTTTGAGGAGTTCATGTATTCACTATGTGTTAATGCTTCGGTCTGGTACTCTATTAAAAGGAGGCCTCAATACCCCTTAGTTTCCAATAGGACCCCGCTGCCACGGGAGGGTAGGACAAAAGATGTCATGCAAGTTCTTTTCCATAAGCACGTATGACTATATTCGGAATACATGCCTACATTGCATTGATGAACTGGAGGTAGTTATGTGTCACCCTAGGTTATAACTTCTACATGATGAATTGCATCCGACGTAATTTCCCATCACCGATCCAATGCCTACGAGCTTTACCTATATTGCTAGTTGCTATTTACTTTTCCGTTGCTATTATCACAAAAACTACAAAAACACTATCTTTACTTTTATTTGCTGCTACCACCACTATCATATTACTGTGCTACTAAACTATCTTGCTGCAGATACTAAGTTTCCAGGTGTGGCTGAATTGACAACTCAGTTGCTAATTCTTAAGAGTATTCTTTGGCTCCCCTTGTGTCGAATCAACAAATTTGGGTTTAATACTTTACCCTCGAAAACTGTTGCGATCCCCTAAACTTGTGGGTTATCAGTGACCGAATGTTGTTCGGAGTCTGCTACTTCTCGAGCTTGCGTTATATCCCCTCGAAGCGGAAAGGGTGATGCAGCACGGTAGCGTAAGTATTTTCCTCAGTTTTTGAGAACCAAGGTATCAATCTAGTAGGAGACCATGCACGAGTCCCTCGCACCTGCATAAACAAATAAGAACTTCGCAGCCAACCTGATAAGGGGTTGTCAATCCCTTTATGGTCACTTACGAAAGTGGGATCTGATAGATAGGATAGTATAATATTTTTGGTATAAAACAGAAAGTAAATAAAACAAATAAGTAACTGCAGCAGAAATAGAAGTAAAGTAATATGATAAAGATAGACCAGGGGGGCATAGGTTTCACTAGTGGCTTCTCTCATGAAAGCAGAATTCTACGGTGGGTGAACAAACTACAGTTGAGCAATTGATAGAAAAGCGCATAGTAATGAGAATATCTAGGCATGATCATTATATATAGGCATCACGTCCGTGACAAGTAGACCGAAATGATTCTGCATCTACTACTATTACTCCACACATCGACCGCTATCCAGCATGCATCTAGAGTATTAAGTTCATAAGAACAGAGTAATGCTTTAAGCAAGATAACATGATGTAGAGGGATAAACTCAAGCAATATGATATAAACCCCATCTTTTTATCCTCGATGGCAACAATACAATACGTGCCTTGCTGCCCATGCTGTCACTGGGAAAGGACATCGCAAGATTGAACCCAAAGCCAAGCACTTCTCCCATTGCAAGAACTATAGATCTAGTAGGCCAAACCAAACCAATAATTCGAAGAGACTTGCAAGGATATTATAATCATACATAAAATATTTCAGAAAAGAATAAAATTTTGTTCATAGATAATCTTGATCATAAACTCACAATTCATCGGATCACGACAAACACACCGCAAAAAGATTACATCGAATAGTTCTCCTCGAAGATCGAGGAGAACTTTGTATTGAGATCCAAAAAGAGAGAAGAAGCCATCTAGCTAATAAATATGGACCCAAAGGTATGTGGTAAACTACTCACAACTCATTGGTGAGGCTATGGTGTTGATGTAGAAGCACTCCGTGATGGATCCCCCCTCCGGCGGAGCTCCGGAACAGGCCCCAAGATGGATCTCACGGGAACAGAAGGTTGCGGCGGTGGAATTAGGGTTTTCTCTGTTGCCTCGATATTTTTTGGGTACATGGATATATATATAGGAGGAAGGAGGGCATCGGGGGAGCCAGAGGGGCCCCACGAGGGTGGGGGCGCGTCCAGGGGGAGGGGGCACGCCCTGGACCTTCGTGGCCACCTCCTTCGTTCCCCCGCGTGTACTCCAAGTCTTCTGGGTAGATACGGTTCCAAAAATAACTCTCCCGAAGGTTTCATTCCGTTTGGACTCCGTTTGATATCCCTTTTCTGTGAAACACTAAAATAGGCAAAAAAAAATCAGCAATTTGCACTGGGCCTTGGGTTAGTAGGTTAGTCCCAAAAATAATGTAAAAGTGTATAATAAAGCCCATAAACATACAAAACAGAATATATAATAGCATGGAACAATCAAAAATTATAGATACGTTGGAGACGTATCAGAGACCCGGATGAGATCACGGACATGCCGAGGAGCTCCGAAGGTAAAAATTGTTACATTGGATGATATGGTTGGGCCAAGGGGTAAGACCCACGGGGCTTTATGTCATACAAAACGAAGTCTTGCAGAGGTCGGTACCAGACGTCAGGGACCCCGGTGTCTAGCCCAGGGCTAGACGCCGAGGCCCATGGCGTCTGGGCTAAACACCGAGGTCTATGCCATCTGGTCCTGGAAGTCCGAGAAGGACTCTTCCTTGCAGGCTAAACCGACTTTGACGAGGCTTTTTCTCCAAGATACGACCCCAGGGCTCAACATATAAATAGAGGGGCAGGGCTAGCACCGGGAACACATCAAGATTCACCAAGCCGTGTGCCTGCAACCCCGTCTCATGTAGTTTATCCTCCTTCTAGTTTATGTTGTGCTTGGCGAAGCCCTGCGGAGATTATTCTTCACCACAACCGTCACCATGTCGTCGTGCTGCCGGAACTCATCTACTACTTCGCCCTTCTTGCTGGATCAAGAAGGTGAGGACGTCATCGAGCTGAACGTGTGTTGAACACGGAGGTGCTGTACGTTCGATACTTGATCGGGGCGGATCATGAAGGTGTACGACTACATCTACCGCGTTGATAAACGCTTTCGCTTAGCGATCTTCAAGGGTACACTACAAAAAACACTTCCGTGATAATACGTGTTTGTCACAGTAGGTCACTTTTTCTGTCATGCATGTACATCCATGACGATTTTATGACAGAATCAAGATAGTCATACCTGTGCTGTCGTAGAAGCGGTCCATGACAATACCAAAATTATCATCAAGGAAGTGTTCACTTCCATGACGATAAATGGCGCGTCATGGAAGTGCTTTCATCAAGGGTAACCAACACCTGGCATCCACCGTAACAGGTCGCCGTTAAGCTATCGGGTCCGGTTTTGGATCCGATAACCCACTAACAGCGAGGACCGATGGGAATTTTCAACGTGTAAAATTATCATTGGCTTGAGGAACCACGTGTGAGCTCCACGTGCGGACAGATGTCAACCAACCAATGGACAGTAGGCGCCAATGATACGTCGACACGTGGCACGGCCCAGCAGTGGCCCATTCAGGTCAAAAGGTCGGCCCGTTTGACTTGGTCAAGGGATAACGGGTCGGCCCATCGAAAGCCCGCTAACGGCTTGCTCGCATATAGCCCATTCAGGCCTGATAACTCATGGCCCATTACATCATTTACGAATTCGGCCCACTAGCTTCATCTGGGCCGTCCAATATGATTCCAGCTCGTTGTAACTTCTGGCCCATGTACTTCCCATGCCATCTTTCGACCCATATGAATCCCTTTGTAACTCTTGTCCCATTAACGGCCCGCACTGAAACTGGCCTAGAATTAACAGTATATCGCTTCATACCCATTAACGGCCCGCACTGAAATTGACCTAGGATGAACAGTATATCGCTTCATTCCCATTAACGGCCCGTTACTCCATTGCGCCATTCCCAGCCCGTGTTATCTTTCGGCCTTTTAAGGGCCCATTTATTCTTGGGCTGATTTGCAACATTCGGTTGCTTACGGTCCGTTACTAGCCTTTTCCGCTTGTGGGCCAAATTCAGCCCGTGGTTAAAGTCGGACCGTTTGTGGCCCGTTAATCCATTGGGCCGTTTCATAGCGTCATCAAATACGGCCCATTAACGACACGTTATGCCCGTCGATAGAATTAAGCCCGTTATACGCGTCGGCCTCTTACAGGCCCGTTATGGTCGGCCCATGAACGGACGGCTGCCACTCTAGCCCATTTACGGCTCATAATGCAATCCATTATTGGCCCACGTTTAGCCAACCTCTCATACGGCCCGTAGAAGTCCCATTGATTCTACGGCTCGTAGAAGGCCATGGTGACAACGGTCCGTATGTTGCCCATGGTTATTGTGGCCTAGTTTTAAAAAATAGGTTATTGCGGCCACTAGCAAACCACGGAAAAAGAACTGCACTAACTACAAGCAAACAAATAAACAAGATAACAATGAAATAAATAAGCAAGCAACATACGCTAGGCTATTACTACTATTACACATATTACAACCACTGGGCATCAAAATTCGCCACCAGTGTAAATATGGCGAACAAAACAGCATATTACATACATTGGTTGTCAAAGTTGGCGACCAGTGCAAATAAACGCCGCATCAAAATAAGTCCAGAACTAAAACCACTTCACAAGAGCTTAAGAAACAATATCTTGGGTATCCACCATGTTGGCAAGACGCTTAACAAGCTTATTAGCTTTCTTTTGTTTGGCGCTTAAGTCCTCCAGCACTTGCTGTTGCATTAGAAAGTATGCATCTGAATTCTGGATGGACTTTCCCAGTCCTTCGGCTTCCCGTCGCAGCACATCTGATCGATGTCTTTCAACTTGAAGTTGAGACTCAAGAAGTCGAACTGATTCAAGCAGCGAGTTCGAAGAGCTTGTGCCAGCAGTAGTGACCAGTAACTCAAACACTACATCAAGGCACGACTTTGGAGTTGTCTCACTGTCTACAAGATAGTTTTTATCAGCTTTCTTGGGATTTCTGACATGATGGGAGATTGGATCAGATCTTTCCCTAGAAAATATAGGAGGCTAGTGATTATTGGGGGGACAATCATCTGATGGACTGTTTGGAAGACTACGAATAGGGCCTGCTTTGATACAAAGTATCCAGATGATCCTTCCTCTATAGTGTTTAAAGTCTATTCTTTACTTCATGCTTGGAAAATTCTTCAGAAATTCCTAGACAGAGACGCAAGTGAAGTAGGCATGAAGAAAATCAAGGAGGTTCTGAGGGAGATCTTCAAACAAGCACACGGCTGGAATCCGATGGCGAGGAGAATTGTGGGGTGATGGCACTAGGCTTTGGTGTCTCTTTTCCTATATGTTGTATTTCTGGCAGGAAGGTGGGTTGTGTGTGGCCTGCAATTATGCTTTTCCTAGGATGAAATTTTGGTAGTGTGTTGGGCTCTGGGTGTGTACCCGAGTCTGGGTTGGAGTTTGTGTTTGCTCCTTTTTAGGACCTCTTTGATTCGTAGGATTTCCAAAACGCAGGAATAGGAAAAACGTGGGATTGGGGTGGCATGTCATCTTGAATCATATATGATTCTATGAGTGTTTGATCGTGCACAGAAAAACCGTAGGATTCTTTCAAAGAGGTTAGGCCTCCTTTGGTTTGGAGGAATTTCATAGGATTTCTATAGGATATGATTCTTATAGGAATTTTTTCCTTCAGAGCCCTTTGGTTCATAGGAATGGATTTCTATTCCTACATAGGATTGGTTCATGTCCTTCACATTTCATAGGAAAATAAAAATGAGCCTAGACTCAATGGAAAAATTCCTTTGGTGTGAACCAAATGACATCTCTTTTCCTACTCCTACTCATAGGATTTGAGATACATGTCATCTTATTTCCTATAAATTTTCTATTCCTACTATAATCCTATCCTATGAACCAAAGGAGGCCTTAGAGTGGATTGAAAATTTCCTATGAAATCTAGTGCAAATGAATCCTATGAAAAAGTTTCTATGGTTTACAATCCTATAAATCAAACAACCCAAATAGGAAAAAATCCTAAGGAATTGAATCCTTCAAAATTTCTTTGAGAATCCTTTAAATCAAAAAAGCCCTTATTCTAATTTAGATCTTGTAAGATACAATGTTGACGGTTTCTTTAATGCAAATCGACGAGAGAGGCTCGTTGCGTCAACAAAAAAAAAAATCGATCTCTTGTAGGTCTGGGACAAAGATCAAACTGAGCTTGTCTCTGAATTAGCAGTAGTGGAGTAGTACCACGCACGACTAGGAGGAAGACGCGGCACGCCTCGATCGAGCGTGGGCACGCATCACTTGGGCATGGACCAAGAACGTACTCTACGAGTCTCCAGCTGCCGCCTGACAGGATACTCTGTCGATCTATCCACTGCGCACGCTAGTAGGAGCGGTACTATTCTTCGGCTCCAAGAGAGCTTATCTGACGTGACGTGTTGGACCAAGCTGCTAAGCCGGAGCGGCATCAGGTGGGTCGCGTTGCCTACCTGTGTGCCCTCCGGCGTCTCTGCCGGTTCCCTCTCCTAGCTACCCGTGTGCAGTGGACGACTGCACGTACGGCCTGCTGTTTTTCACCCAGCCGCGTACCGTGAGCTGTCTGCCATCGCTAAACAGCTGCCGCCGCCGCCAACGGCTCTGCTCTGGTGGCCGTGAAATTGCATAGACCACATGACATGCGTGCAGAGTGAAGCGAAAAGTGTGGGCGTGTGTGTGCGAGAGAGAATTTTTGTTTCTCTCTGGGTCTGGGTTCACCATGCGATGCGATGCGTGTCCCCTCGAACTACTCACTGGGCGCCGATGGATCCAGCTGTCTGCATTAACGAGGGGCGGTCCGCGTCCGCGTTTGCGTTTACCAACACGCCTTGCCATGCATGCATGCGGTGCGTCCCACGATCGATTTCACATCTCGATTTGTTTCCCCGTTAATCAAAAGGAAAAAGTCCAAAATAAACCCTGACATTGTAGACGAAAACTAAATCAAACCCTGAATTTTGAATCCCGGAAATCGGCACTCTGAACTTGTAATCCCGGTCTATTTTGGACCCTAGACCTGTTTGTCACACTGGGAATGTTACAATCCCGGCCGGGATAACCATCTACCCTCATGGACTTGAATTTGGGCCGGCCCACTATAACAAAATAAGAATTCTTGAAGTTTAAAAAATGTTTGCACATTTCTAAAATTGTTCAGAAGTTAAAATGTTCCTGTTTTCTAATTTTGGTACATATTCAATTTATTTTATGTATTTACAAAAATATTTGGAATTTTAAAATTCTATTCGCATTTTTTTTAAAAACTGTTCATAATTTTAAAAAAATGTTCAGAACTCCAACATTTATCACATGCTATAAAAAATGTTTCGGACTTTCAAACTTGTGTCATATTTTTGAATTAATGTTTCTGGAATTTCCGAAATTATTTCATAAATAATGTTTTTCTTAAATGTTTCGGATTGTTGACAGCAGACTCAACTGCGCCGGCCAACCAGACATGAAGCGAGTTCTTTTTCTTAACCTGCGACGTAAATTCTTTCTTTCTTTTTTCCAATGCGTGACGTAATACTTCCAAAACAAAAAACATGCCATGGAGTCGAACTTGGGACCTGGCATGGTTGCACTGATTTCGCTAGCCACTACGCCAAACAACTATGACTGGTAAAAGAAGAGGGCGAAATAAATGTGTTTGTGACATTTTGAAAAAAATGTGTGTACAATGTAGAACAAAAGTGTGCGTGTTGTAAAAAATGTGTGGTAACCTTAATTGAATATACATGGCAAGTATTTGAAAAATGTGTATGCAAATTTAAAAATGTTAAAGCATGTAAAAGAGTGTTCGTGTAGTTTTATAAAATGTTTAATTTCATTAATAAAATGTAAAACATGTATTCGGAAAAATATTACCATCAAAAAAAGTGGAACATTTAATTTAAAATTGTCTATCATGTATTTGAAAATATCATAAAGTATTTAATGTGTGTGTTAAAAATGTACATTGGGTAATGAAGAAAATTGGACATGTGTAAAAAAGAAAAAATAAAAAAGAAAAAAGAAAAGAAAACATAAAAGAAAAAGCTAAGAAAAACCAGATCAGTGCCCGCGCGAGAGTGACTGCGCTACTGGGCCGGCCCAATTTAGCAAATACCGGTTAAGTCCTCTCATGGTTTAAAATAGACCGGGATTAGAGAGTTTGGTGTGCTGATTTCAGGGATTAAGAGTTCGGGGTTTGATTTAGCCTTTGGCTATAAATTTAAGGTTTGTTTTGGACTTTTTCCTAATCAAAACCTTCCATAAACCCGCAGCCGCGAGCCCGCGACCGCCACGCGGTTTCCAGTTCAGTCCCCCTCCTTCGACAGCAAGCAGCCCAGCCCGACCCGCCGCCGCGCTCTATCTATATAACCCCCTCCGCCGCCGACCCTCGCCGCTCTCCCACCCTCATCACCTCCAACTCCAAGCACGTCTCCTCCATCCTCTGCAACAAGGGAGAAACGACG
Source organism: Secale cereale (assembly GCA_902687465.1). Classification (NCBI taxonomy): domain Eukaryota; kingdom Viridiplantae; phylum Streptophyta; class Magnoliopsida; order Poales; family Poaceae; genus Secale; species Secale cereale. The sequence continues at coordinate 782,778,301 of LR738711.1, forward strand.
CCGGCGACCACAGACAGCTATACAAGGTGCGTTGCCGTCTTAATTCCGGTCTCCCGATTCGTCGTGCTTTACCAGTTTGTTTGCCAGTTTGGAATGTACCAATGTGCATGAATCAGAACTGACAGTGTGGCACGGACGGTTCTGATGTCGCAGATTGATTCGCACGCGCGCCGGGAGGAGCAGGAGCGGCCGATGATGAACGACGGCCGGGTCCACCCGGCGGCCACCAGCTCCGACTTCTCCGGCGAGTACGCCTACTCCTCCTCCGACCCCTCCTCCAGCCCGCTCTACAGCTTCCACTTCGAGAAGCCCGTCCCGCCGCCGCCCGCGCACCAAAACAAGCCGCCGGCGCCGCAGCCCGGCACGTACGTCGTGCAGGTGCCCAAGGACAAGGTCTTCCGCGTCCCGCCGCCGGAGAACGCGCGCCTCTTCCAGCACTACACCCGCCGCGCCAAGCGCCGCGCCGGCTGCTCCTGCCTCCGCGCCTGCCTCTACCTCGCCGTCGCGCTCCTCTCCCTCGCCGTCCTCCTCGCCGCCGCCGTCGGGGGCGTCTACCTCGCGTTCAAGCCCAGGCAGCCGGCGTACACGGTCGTGTCCCTCGCCGTGTCGGGCCTCGCGGGGGTCGGCAACGCCTCCGCGCCCGGCGCGCTCTCGCCGGGGTTCGCCGCGACCGTCAGCGCCGACAACAGCGCCAACGGCAAGGTCGGCGTGCACTACGACGGCGCCGGGAGCCGCGTCGCCGTGTCGTACGAGGGCGTGAGCCTGGCGGACGGCGCGTGGCCGGCATTCTACCAGGCGCCGGGCAACATCACGGTGTTCGTGGCGAAGGCCAAGGGCGTCGGGATACGGTTCTCGGAGCGCGAGCGCGGGCAGATGGCCGCGGCGGAGCGGCTCCGGTCGGTGCCGTTCGACGTGGACATCACGGTGCCCGTGCGGCTGCAGCTCGGCGGGCTGAGGACGTGGGCCGTGCCGGTGACGGTGCGGTGCGCCATGGCGGTGGACAGGCTCGCCGCCAACGCCAAGGTGGTGTCCAGGTCGTGCGACGTCAAGGTGCCGTTCCTGTTCTGGAGGAACTGACGCCGAAGCAAGACAAAATGGTTACTGTCCGATTAGGAGAGCAGTTCTTGCAGGTAGCGGCGTAGGATTCATGCTGCTTCCGTGATGTTTTTTCTCCCCATTAATTTGTATGTTGGTTTGATCGAGCAATGTTAATTCTTTTGTCCGTCAAGATCATGTTCTGCCGCAAAATTGTGCTGCAGTTAAGATGTTCACGGGGTGCAACCTCTCTTCTCCTGAAACACTGAAAGAAAATGGTGTCGGTGCACTGGTATCTGTTCTGTTACTATTGAACAGCTGCTGATGGATGTTCGGACTATAAGTTTTGTCATTTGGTTTCAGTAGCAACTAGGAGTACATTTTTTAGGAACAGTAGCAACTACTCCCTCCGTTCCGATTTACTCGTCGTGATTTTAGTTCAAATTTGAACTAACAAGTAAATCGGAATGAAGGGAGTACATTTGGTTCTGAATCTCAAATACTCCTAGTTGAACTTGGATGTACTCCACTTTACTAGCCATTCATGCCTTTGCAATCAATTGTAACTATGAAGGCACACAAGTCCCATGACAAAATTGAAGATTCGGTACTATGGCAACGGGGGAAGTAACCTCAAAATTCTGAGGTAGACATGGCCATACTCAGCTCCTACTTGCACTAAATGTTCAGACTAACACCGACTGAACAAATCAGCTCGTACGTGCACGATGACAAGATCAGACTTGCAGGTCAGACATCTGCAGTTCAAGCACTTCTGAAGAACCATTCAGATCCATCTCGAAAGTGGTTTCGAACATACTGCCTCCGTCCGTAAATACTTGTCGGATTTGAACTAAAACCACGACGAGTAAATCGGAACGGATGGATAAGTATTTCCGGACGGAGGGAGTACATTAGTGTGTATGCCAAATTAAATCAGCACTTCAGCACAACAATCTTTGACAACATATAGCTCGATGACGATGATTAGGATAGAGCCTGTTCTTCTGGTGTTATCTTTGTCTTCTGCTCAAGCTCAACTAACTGGTGTGCTAACAAGAAGTTGTGAGCTCCCAGCGACTAAGTGTAGTGTCTTTCACGTCTTGGCCGGCTGAGCATGAAAACCATATCAGAGAAATTGTCAGAATCTGGTCTGTACTTCTGTTCGGATTGGATATTAGTTTCTAGCTCTCAAGACAGTTAGTGCAGCTCCATGAACTTGAACTAATTTTCAAGCCTTTTCGTTTGTCCAAAGTCCATGTAGGAAAACATCTTGTCCGATCAATGTGATATATGCCTAATTCGAGATGTAAACCTGGAAATGTTATCAGAAATGATCGTTGTAAGGATATGGATTGCAACTTAGTTGACCTGGCAGGAGCTTATTTAATTATTTTCATCACTTCAATGATCCTGAAACTGATTTAGCCAGTTAACCATTGTCAAAATATTGGTTAAGGCAAGGTCAAGTGGAACTCAGTTTGTCGGCTGACAGATCTTGGAGGGCTTGGCATCTTGGACATCGATAAGTTTGCCCGAGCCCTTCGGCTTAGATGGCTTTGGTTCGAGTGGGCGGACCCGTCCAAGATGTGGGTGGGGATGGGCACCCCTTGTGATGAGCTGGACCGTGACCTCTGCTATGCCTCCACTCGTCTCACCATTGGCAACGGGGCATGTGCGTCGTTTTGGGATTCCCCTTGGGTTAACGGTGAAAAGCCGTCTAGCATTGCTCCGCTCATCTTCGAGGCTTCCACTCGAAAGAACCGGAAGGTTAGGGAGGCCATGCACGCCGATGTGTGGCTATCCAAGATCAAGCTCCCCAACAATTGGTCGATCGATCACATCCGGCAGCTTGTCACGCTCTGGGCCCGTGTGAGGGTCGTCCCCCTTCGGGCGGATGCTGAGGATTCTATTGCTTGGAAGCATACCGCCAACGGAGTCTATTCCGCTTCCTCCGCGTACAAGGCTCAACTCCGTGGCTTGGTCCGGTCGCCTTTGGGCCCTGTGATCTGGAAGGCCTGGGCCCCTTCGAAGATGAAGTTCTTTGCCTGGTTAGCAATTCAAAACCGCGTCTGGACGGCGGATCGTTTTGAAAGAAGAGGATGGCCGAACTGTGGCCTGTGTCAGCTTTGTAAGGGCATCTCCAGCCGCGCCCCCAACAGGCCCTTCCCAGGCGTTTTTGCCGCGCCGGCGGCGAAAAAACGGCCCAGTCGCGCCCCGAGAAGCATGTTTTTCGCCGGCTCGGGCCAAAACTGGTGCCGGCGGACCTAGACCGAACTCGGCGCCCCGGGGGGCGCTTGGGGAGCCGGCACAAGCGAAAAAGGCGTGTAGGTCCTCCCTGTCGGCGACCCGAGAGCCTTTTCCCGCCGTTTCGTGCCGCTATTCCCCCGCTTCCCTCCCGCTCGCTCGCCTTCCTCCCGCCATTCCCTCCCTTCCTCCCGCCAAACCCCCTCCCGCTCGCCTTCCTTTCGCCGCCATGCCGCCGAGGAAGCACGCCATGCCGCGCGCGGCGGCAACCGCGACCGGCACCGTGGCGAGTGCAGGAGTCCATCGAGCATTGCCTCGCCGATGCACAGGCCCGGGCCGTCCTTCATGAAGAGAAAACCGCGGAGCGGTGGTCGTCGTTGATGAAGAACAACGCCATCAAGCTCGACCTGCTCCGGACAAACGTCGCCGCAAAGAAGAGGAACACCGACATGGCCTTTCTGATGGGCGGTGCGGACATGCTCCAGAGCAACGACGAGCAGCTCAGGGTGTGGTACATGACGGAGCGAGGCCTCATCCTGAACCAGCTGCAGACAACGCCGACGACGCCGACGACGCCAACTCTCGCGCCCAGGGCCACACCGACGCCAAGCCCGAATGAGGACGCCTCCACGTCGCCGCCCAGCACTGCTGAAGCCACACCGACACAGCCCAGCACCGCCGAAGCAGCTCCGACACCGCCGAGCCCGCGCACGCCGACTCCGCCAACGCCTGGAGCCGACCCCGCCGAGTGATTCGTTGCAAACGCGAACTTGCGGCGCTCTGTTTTTGTAACGCCAGACTACCTCCGATCGCCGGATGTGTGGCGTCTTTTGTGAGCGGGAACGACCTAGTTCAAATTTCCCGCATCCTGGGGCCGGCGCTTGGGGGCGTGACTGGGAGCTAGGTCGCCCCCAGGGGCCGAGCTAGCGCCGGTTCGCCCCCAGGCCGCTCTTTTCAGGCGCCCTGGGGGGCGAACGGCTGGAGATGCTCTAAGCAGGCGACAGAGACGGTGGACCATCTCTTCTTCAGATGCCAGTTCTCTCTCCGCCTTTGGGGCATGATCAAAGGGTGGCTCCAGCTTGACTACCTCGACATCTCTTCTTGGGATGGGCATCGCTCGGTAAAGGATTGGTGGCTCAGCATGTCGGCCTCCCATGCCACGATCCGGAAGGCGATGGCCTCTCTTACCCTGCCCACCTGTTGGTTTATATGGTGTGAGAGAAACGCGAGGGTTTTTCGGCACAAGTCGACGCTCCCGTTCATTCTGCTCTCCAACATTCAGGATGAGATAGGCCTTTGGGTGCTTGCGGGCGCAAAACATTTGGGTGGTATCATACGGGAGAGTAGTGGCTTGTAATATTTCGTTTTTCCTGTTTTTCCGCATAAAAGCAACTCTAAACTCCTTAATTAATGGATGAGGCAAATCTTTTGACTCCGTTTCGAAAAAAAATATTGGTTAAGATGGTAAATGGACATTAATACGCTGGAAAGAAAATATTGCTAATTATTCTTGCTGCCAACCAACATTTTTGTAAAGAAACACCTCTACACACTAACTCATGGGTCGTTGCTCAGTTACGGAAGCCAAAACTTAGGACCATATAGAGTAAATCACCTGAGACATTCATCTCAGAGGTGTCTGGTGCCAAGCGAAAATACAAAGAACAATAGTAGAAAATCAGCAAAGATTAACACCAATATTTTTAAGTGGAAAAGCCCCAAGTTTAGATAAAAACTATGGACCAAAGCCACCCAAATCTTCTTCGACTATAATTAAATGTGAAATACAAGATTTTTTTTTCTCTAGCTAGCACCAGAGGCTCACATACATCAAGACCTCTCAAACTTGGATGGTAACAACAGGATTTGGGGCTCAAGAGCTTGTGTTGGAATAATCTCACCAGAGATGTGGAAACAGCATCTTGAAAGAGACAAGGTGGTGGATCAAATAATCACGACCTTAGGTTTGAGCCCCCTTCACTTGCTTGGAGCTCTTCAATCTTTCTTTATGTTTATCTTTTCTTCTCCAATGAAGGCTAACCTGATTTTCGTCACTTGTGTTGGTGGCTGCTGGATGGAGGGCTAGATCTCCCCTTTTCCTCGCCTGCAAATACCAAAATGACCCAAGGTCATAAGCCTAATGGGTGGTGGAATTTGCCACATGTTTGGGCTGTCTAAATGATTCACATTTGTCATCTCCTCATAACTCACATGAGGAGGTATCCCAACAATAAGTGTATATATCTTTTGCAAAGTGCACACTAAACAAAATCAATGCTCAAAGGTTTTTTTTTTGCGGGAAAAGGAACTTTCATTAATCAAGAGAGATGCTTACATTCAGACTTGACTATGCTAGCTATCTCATCAGGGAAGTTTCGAAGCCAACAAGCTGTTCGCTGTTGCACCCGTCCCATACAAGCAAGGGCGTGGCTAGCAGCATTAGCATGCCGACTAATCTTAGCTAGACTAATGTTCCTCTCATGAGCCAAAATCATTCTGATCTCACTAACTCGGTACGCGTACCGCGATCTATCAACATCCCTCAGCTGAATCAGTTGCATCAGTTCGGCACAATCAGTTTCCACCACTAGTGGCAAGTGCGACCAGTGAAGAGCCAGCCGGAGTCCTTCATCCATCGCAGCCATCTCAGCTTCCAAAGCATCCGCACAATTAAAGAGCACACGTGTCGCAGCAAAAATAACCGCACCTTCGTGGTCGCGAAGAATCATCCCCGCACCAGCCGAGCCATCATCCTTGACAAAGGCACCATCCACATTCAACTTAGCATGAGCAGCATCAGGGACATCCCATCGCGGCTTCGGTGTTAGTTCATGTGTGGTCTGAGGCACATAATCTGTAGCAACGATCACCTGTTTACCTTTCACAGGATCGGCATCCGGATATTGCTTAATGGCGAGTAGAGAATTGATGTAGCTGGACAAGAACCGGCGAGACGCTTCGATCGGAACTCGGGCTTTTTATGAGTAATTTCATTTCGCACGTGCCAAATCCTCCATATAATCATCAGCGTGGACAACTTCTGTGTTTCGGAGATCTTGTCCAGCAAGCGAAATAGCCACTCCGGCTCAGCATCATGTAGATCCTCTGGAGTAGGCAACTCCCATGTTTCTCTCATGGCGTCCCAAAGTGCTGCTCCATGTGGGCATATAATAAGTGCATGGTGTGCAGATTCCTCTGCTGTACCGCACAATGTGCACGTATTATCAGTAGCAAGGTGTCGTTGCTTTTGTGTGGATTCTGTAGCAAGAGCTTCACGAGCAGCCTTCCAAGCAAAGATCCGAACTTTTGCAGGTGCATCATTCTTCCAAGTCCCAAGCTGGCCAGTGACCATCAGGTCGCACACTGGATGCTCCAGAGTCATGACCAGCCATACTTTCCTGTAGCCCGAGGTAGTAGGCACTGCGGACTGAAAAACAGCCCATTTTATCTGGGTGCCATGCTATGAAATCGGCATCAAGCCTCTTCGATGCCTTGATTTGGAGGATCCAGTCAATGTCAGGCTGGTAGAAGTGCTCCTGCAAAAGAGTTATATTCCAATTTCCATCGGAATTAAGGAGTTTTGACACCCACTTCAACCTGCACCGTCGTTTTGGAGTAATTGGCCGTCGCGATTGATCACGTGGGATCCATGGGTCTCGTCAAATTCGCACCTTTGCACCATCACCAATACGCCATATGATGCCTTTTTTAAGAAGCTCCAGACCATATTCGATCGCTTGCCATGTCGACGAAGCATTTCCAGTAAAAACAGTGTCCACCACGAACCCATTAGGATAGTATTTTGCTTTGAGAACCTGGGCATAAGCTCCGAGGGTTCTCTATTAGCCGCCACGCCTGCTTGGCCAGGAGCGCTTGGTTAAAAAGCTTCATATCTCCGAAGCCCATACCACCGTGAGACTTAGGTCGCAACATGATATCCCAAGCCACCCACTGAGTGGGTCGGTGTCCTTGACTCACACCCCACCAGAAATCATGAATCAGCTTGGTGAGGTCCTCACATAGGCCATCTGGGAGCTTGAATACACCCATGAGATATGTCGGAAGGGCCTGGGCCACCGCCTTGATCAACACTTCCTTACCCCCAGATGAGGCATCTCCCCATAGCACAATTCTTTTTAGCATTTTTTCTTGCACACATTGGAATTTGCCACGATGCATTCTCCCTTCTGGTGTTGGAAGGCCTAGATATTTGGGTTCAAACTCTGATTGTGACACATTCAAAACAGCCTTAACCTCTTCCTGAATTGCAACGGGACATGATTTGCCAAACATGAGAGAACATTTTTCAAAGTTAACAAGCTGGCCTGTACCTTGCACATATGCATTGATGACCTGCTGCATGCGTGAGGCCTGAACAACATCTGCTTTAAAGAAGAGAAGGGTGTCATCCGCGAATAACAAATGTGAAATACCCGGTGCTCCCCGACACACCTTGAGGGGAGTTATATTATTATCAGTGATCTCCTTTTGCAATAAAGCTGAGAGCCCGTCTGCTACGAACAGGAATAGAAATGGCGAGAGGGGGTCTCCTTGTCGAAGGCCGCGTGTGGGGGTGAACGATTCCAGCAAGGTTCCATTTAATTTGATCGAGTAACTCACTGAGGATACACATGACATGATCCAGCTGACCCAACGGTGAGCGAAACCTAAACCTTTCATCGCCTTCTCTAAGAAGCCCCAGTCCACACGGTCATAAGCCTTTGACAAGTCAATTTTATAAGCACAAAAATACCCCAATTGCATTGGTAAAATCTGGCCGGAAATCCATCCGTGCCTGGCGCCTTAAGCGGTCCAATTTGGAATAATGCATCAGCTATCTCTTGCTCAGAAAACTCCCGACATAAATCAGCATTCATCTCCGGCTAGACTTTTTTTATCAAGAAGTTGTACAATTCCCTGAGGATCAAGGCTAGGATCACTAGTGAAAAAGTTTTGAAAATACCCAGTAGCCATAGCTTCAATTTCCTCCTGAGATGTTACCCAGTTACCATTTCCATCCTGAAGTTTGGTGATCTTATTTTTCTTTGCTCGCCACATAGCTTTCCTATGAAAGAGCTTCGTGTTCCTGTCCCCTTCACGCAGCCACTGAATACGTGACCGTTGCAACCAGAGCATCTCTTCCTTATATAGGAGTTCATTCAATTTATCAGAACCTTTCCTCACCTCTTTGCATTCCGCCCCACTTTGTAACAGACCATTCAGCTCAGCTCGGACTTTTTCTAGCTCCCGAAGAATATTTCTGAATTTACGTTTACTCCAGCCCTGAAGCAACCTCATGACATTACCTAGGCAGCCTTGTATTGCTTCCAGATCACTCTTATCTCCAGCATCGGCCCACGCTTGCTCGATAACCTCTGGTAAATCGGACGCCCTTTCCCAGAACAGTTCATACTGTCTGCATCTGTGTTTATTCTGTACTAAGTTCTCAGCTTGAAGGCGTAGCAGCAGCACACAGTGGTCTGAGCAAGACGAAACAACATGTTCAACAGAGGCATCCGGAAACATGTCCTGCCACATGGCATCGGCCACCACACGATCAAGCCGAACCTTCACGTTCTTCCTGCCTCCTCTTTTGTTATCATAAGTAAAGGGCACCCCTTTGAAGCCTAGATCAGACAACTTACAATTATCAAGAACATCTCTGAAGGCCGCCATTTGCCATTCTGCACGAGTGGTGAAAGAAAAGTGCTCAAACTGCCAAAGGGCTTCATTGAAATCACCCATCACCGTTCACGGCAAGTCGGACTTGGCCTGCAACTGCCTCATAGTGTCCCACATAAGATGTCGATTTTCCACCTTCGGCTTGCCATACACACAAGTCAATCTCCATGTCACATTACTCGGAGAAGATCCCACATGCACATCAATGTAGCGCTCATTAAGATCTTGCACTTCAACATGAAACTTCTCATCCCAAAAGAGGGCCAGCCCTCCGCTGAGACCTGCACTGTTAACACCGGCGAAGCCTCTCATCTCAAAGTTATGTGCACTTTTGAGCAGTGATTTTGTTATTTTTGGTGACGGCTCCTCGAATGTTATTTGCCAATGAAATTTAGTAAGAAGCTAAAACTTTTGATCTTGTTTTATTAAGAAAAAACTTTTTGCTGAATCAAATGTTTATCTAGGTGCACCTATATCGGGAGCAGACACACCCTTCGGCTAAGAAAATAAACAACAAATGCTAAAAAAAGGTATAATATTTATCCGTTCCCTCAACTATTGTGAAAGTCCAAATTTGGTCACTCAAATTAAAACATTAAATCGCTGGTCTGTAAAGTGCCATCTGCATTTGTCCCTTGGTTCAGTCAAAGTAGTTTTGATGATTGCCTGACTGGTTTTACACACATGGAAGCCCACTCAAAGACTATTTTGAAACAATGAAAAAACAGTGAATGAGAATAAATGTAATATTTTTTATGGGAAAAGACTGCTACTAAAAAAAGACCATGATTTTACGTATTTTGGAAATACACAACGGTTAGGAAAATTGAGAAAACTATGGGCTTTGCGAACTTCTTGAAAACCATGAAAATCAGCAAAGATACTAATTATTTTCCTAAATAAATACTCCTTCTGTCTCAAAATGAAGCACGGGTTTTTTACACTGTCATAGTGTCTAAAAAAGTCCTACATTTAGAGGCAAAGGGAGAAAATCATTAGCAATTTTTTTTTGGTTTTGCAACATTTTTCCTTGATTACTCATGATTTGTTAAAAAAAAATCCCCATCTCTCTCCCTGATTTACTCATCTTCAATTTCCCATGTCATTTTTAGTATAAAAAACTGAGTTCCATATAAATCATAGTTTTCTTAGTTTCCCCCCAATTTATCTTTAAATTCGTTGAGTTTTTGTAAAAAAAAAAAGGTTCCATTTCCCCTACTTTTCTTTATTTTTCATCTTTTGCTGAAACTTAGGTTGCCAGATGTGCACAATCACTGTCACATCGTTGCTCTGAAAAGTTGGTTTTGCTTGGCTTCATAGGTAAAGCCGAAATGGCAAAATATGGAGTCCAAGGGAAGGATGTAGGCGCGTCCGCGAAGTCCACGACTGTCTGAGTGACAGAAAATAAGCTAATCATTGTTACTTATACTCATGCTATGCTGATAGAAAATCGATCAATGCGGTTGATCAAGGACTTCACGAACGATTATCCCTGCATCCGTAGGTCGAGGTAATCTTGTTATACAGAAAGATACTTTCTTCGTCCAGAATTACTTATCACTCAAACAGATGTATTTAAACGTATATCAGTGATAGCGGCATCCGTTTGAACGACAAGTAATTTCAGACGAAGAAAGAAGATAATCTAAGCTTGACAAAGCGGAGAACAGATCCACACTGAAAGAATATGAGCACCTAACTCGGATACTATCAATGGGAAGTGTGCTACTCATCATCAACCTACCATCGAGCACAAGCATCTGAGTAATTTGAACTAAAATCATGACAAATATTATGAAATGAAGGGAATACATAAACTGACCATACATGATCCCGTTACACAAGCACCGTACCGTCAGTTCATTTGGTGACACACACCGGAAACCATACGTGATGGCCACCTATATGCGTACACGTCGTTTTCGTGTTGCTGTGCCCACTGTACCTGGTCGTTGATTAGTCCACCATTGAAGAAAAAGCCGAATTGTTCGTCCATCTATTTGAAAATTCAAAAGGCTAACCTTCGTAAAGTCGTCACTGTATACGAGAGATTCCGGGACATCCTATTTGGCGCGCTGCCCTCCCGCTAACCAGCCAACGCGTGCCCACCTTCGCCCCGTGTCTTTTTGGGGCTGCCCATGTAAAAGGCAGGACAATTATTTATTTATTTTTATTTTTACCTTTTAAAAAAGGTTTCAACTTATTTTAAAAAACGTGAAGCTTGAAAATGTTCCAGATACTATAAATGCTAGTGGACTCAAAAGCAAATCACGATGTTGAAAAATGTTTGCACGTTCAATAAATGTTCGCAAAATTGTTCGAGAAATCAAAATGTTCATGATTTGCGTATTAAAAAACAACTGTGAATTTGAAAAAAATGTTCGCAAGTGTATGTGCATTTTTAGAAAAATGTTCACAAAATTAAAAAATGGTTCATGAATTACAAAAACGTTCCTTGATTAAAAACTGTTCATGCATTATAAAAAATTCCATCGATTCAAATAATCATGCAAAACAAAAAAATGCATGAACTAAAAAAATTATTCCTTAATTTCAAAAAATGTCCATCGATTAAAAAAATGTGTGCTGGTTCAAAAAATACTCACAATCTAAAAAAAGTTGGTGAATTTACAAACAAGTGTTCACGAATTTGTAAATGTTCGTGATATAAAAACATATTCGTGAATTTGTAAAAATTGTTTGCGAATTTGAAAATTATTCTAGATTTCATAATAATGTTTGCGAATTTGAAAAATGTGTACAGTCTTAAAAATATATATTCAAGAATTAGAAAGATATTCACATAATAAAAGAAAAGGAAACAAAAAAAGAAAAGGAAATAACGAAAATGAAAAAAGCAGAAAACACAAAAATAGAAAGAGAAAAAAGGTATGCGAAATTTCCAGAACCTTCCGCAACCAGAAAGGAGCTAGTTGGGTCGGCCTAAATTGTACTTAGTGGGAAGCGGGGCTACATGGGCAGGCCTGCGAGTCGGGGCAAGGCAGGTCAACTCGTGTTTATGCTCTGTCGAGAGCCTTGCCCACATCAGTTTAGAGCTTGATGTCATGGCGGGTGTGGTGCATGGAGGGGGAGGTGCATAGAGGAGGAACTGGATCTGATTGGATGTGGTGTGGCGTGAATCGAGTCAGACGTGTCCACATATAAATAGCATGCATCGGCCAGGACAGCGTGGCATGGTACGTCAATGCAGGTGTCGGAGTTGGTTTCTCGACCATCGTGCATGCCGGCAAGCGGACGGGCGGGGGCAACCGGTATAAATGTAGCAGATAGTCGTCTCATCTTATCTAGTCAAGTCTTTTCGGCATTGGGCAGACGCGAAGACCGAGAAACAGGCACGAGCATGCTCTCGGTCGGCGTGCCGCTTCAATGCCAGCCAGTGGCGATTCCACTAGCGAGGCTTCAAATAGGCTTAAGCGTACCCTTCAAAATCCTATTTAAGCTAAACACACCACTTCACAGGTTTATTCTGCTCCTTTACATGCAACAATTGCAATACATTTGTTAATTAGACTTAGAAATTTATGTTTTAAACCTACCCTCCAACGTCCTGCTAGATTCGCCACTGATGCGAGCTCTAGTGTGCGTGAAGCGGATGCTTGTTAATGCGGGACAGGGCACGGGATATGATTTTGGGTGAGACCGGGACTAATGCATGAGAAGGTATGGTATCGTGTTGAATGGCGACTATTCTGTCCAGATGGTTGCTAGGGCTGTGCATTTTGAAACCGAACCGAAAAACCATACCGAAAATAAACCGAACCGAACCAATTTTATGGTTTTTATGGTTTATGGTTTCGGTATGGTATGGAATTTTCATACCGATTTGAACTTTGGTTTTTATGGTATATACCGAAAAACCGAACGGTTAACCGAATAAACCGAAGTAAAAAATAAATTTATATTTCTTGAGACAAACAACCATACAAGTTGTCATTTTTCTTGTACATGAGTCAAATTCACTACTAAGCATGTACATTTTTCTTGTAACATAGTTATTTTTCACTTTAAAAGATGCTAAGCACGTCCATAATCATTAAGGGATGAATATATGCATGCATATATACTTATATATATAGTTATATACTATTTATGTAAAATAGTATGTGTTTTGATTGGTTTTGAGTCATAAATTTGTAAATTATTATTACGTCATTTTCAAATTCGCGTCAACTTTGGTTTTTATGGTATATACTGAAACCATACCGAAATAATTTGGTATATACCGAAACCGAACCGTATTTTCATTTCATACCGTATTTACAGAAGTATTAATACCGTACAAACCGAAAAACCGTATAAACTGAACCATGTAAACCGAATAAACCGAACGCACAGAGTGAATGGTTGCGAACGATTTGAGAATTATGTGAGCCAAACAGGCTAATTAACAAATAGGATAGGTAGGTGACACACGTCGTTGCACCTCACTTGTCATATACAGTACTATTTTTCTTTATAAGCAAACATATCAAAGTCAACATAAAAGAAGTCACCACATACATTTTGCATCGGCATGAACGTTCTCTTCTAATAATAAAATACTCCCTTCGTCCCAAAATATTTGTCATCAAAATAAACGAAAAGGGATGTATCTAGAATTAAAATACATCTAGATACATCTCCTTTTATTCATTTTGATGACAAGTATTTCCGGACGGAGGGAGTAATAGGCATCAATAAGACATCAAAATGTCGGGCCTGTTTGGTTCATGACCAACTTTGTCACAACTAATCTTAGGTAAAGTGTGGCTGCCACAAAAAGTGTGGCTAACAAAATGGTCACCACAAGTGTGACAAGATTTGATAAAAAATTGAGCCTATGACATATGGACCATACAACTAGAAAAGTGTGTCAAGCCACAAATGTGGCAATGAACCTCAAACACATGCCTAAAATGTTGTGGCATGACTAAGATTAGACGTGGCAAACTTAGGCTGAGAACCAAACAGGCCTGTCGTACCTGAGATTTGAATTTTGATGAACACAGATGCCATGGCCCCACCGTTTCATGTTATGATGAACAGAGATACCATGGCCCCACCGTTCCATGCCTCCTTATATGTGTGTGACTTAATTGAACCCGGCTGAGCAAATGCAAACAAAAAACCATGTTTTACATGTAGTTTGGCAGATAGCAAGAACACCACAATTAGCATTGTGATCAAACCAAGAACACCATAAGTAGCATTATGATCATACCAAAAACATCATAATTGATAATCTAGCATTATCAGAGCATCTCCAATAGAAGACGTAGGTGAAAAATAACTATCGTTTGCATCTTTAAGGCCAAAAAACGGATCTCCAACATATGGTATAGACGTAAAAAAAAGTTATCTCCGCCTCTCGAAGATGTAAACTACAACACTTCGCGGTGCAAATTTACACCTTCATACACAGGAGATGTAAAAATGCGAGTGCCCGCCAAAAGCCTAACTGTCATTCCTTTTCCTTTTGTGCGACCAGCCACCACCCGACCGACTCCGTTGCCGACGAAATCCGCACCAAATCGACGCTGCCGCACTCGCTGGAAGGCCGCCAGGCCCAACGCGATTTTGTCCAATCCCCCTCCGCCTGCCTCGCCGGTGCACCGCCCGCAGCCGCCGATTCACTTTCGATCGCCGCCGAATCGAAGCTTCTCCAATGGCTGCTGCTGGCCTAAATGCCTTCTCCGGCGGCCGCCGGGCCCGCCGTAACTTCGCCCACCGTCCCACGCAGCCTGCCTCACTGGCCCGCCGCCACCAGTCATCGATTCACTTTTGGCCCCCACCGAATCGAAGCTTCCCCGTCAGCTGCGGTTGGCCTAAACGCCTTCTTCGACGGTCGCCGGTCCCGTCGCGACCCCCCACTCGTCCCCCGTCGCCGGCCTACCACCTACACGATCTCCTTCCCGCCGTCGTCGTCGTCGGCCGATTACGGGTAGCTCCAGCGCCGCCCTGTGCTGCGGCAACCCGTTTGGCTTCCTCTCAACCTTCCCTAGCCCTTCCTCTTCGCCGCGGCCGATTCTGGCCATCCCCGCCGGCGCCGGCGAGCTACAGCGGAAGCACGCGAGCTTTGACAGTTTTGACAATAGGTTCAGTGCACTAGTTACATCTTCAAATACATCATCTGTTGGAGTTAGAGTTCTACATCACAAATATACATCACCCATCGGAGTTGGCTCTTTTTTGGACATGTAAAAAGTACTTTTTCATGATGTAAATTATACAACACCTAATGTTACATCTCCAAATTTGCATCATCTATTGGAGAAGCTCTCATGATAACATTGGCATGCCCCTTTTCCTCGAAAAGGATAACAAGAACACCCTAGCTACTATAGGGCAGTAACATGAATACAATAAGAGCATCTACAGTCGGGCACCTCAAACCCATCTCATACGCCCGGGCGGGCCGCCCGATCATTGGCCGCTCACGATTTTTCAACCCAGACGGGCTCCTTAAACGGGCCTCAAACGCCAGGGCTGACCGGCACCCCTCATATCCTACTCAAATATGGGGCGGAAATGGGGGCGCTCGGGCATGCCTGACCCCACAGCAAATCCACCAAACCCTTCTTCCTCCTCGTGCCACCCTCCAATATTTCTCGCGCCCGGACCCTCGCCGTTCTCCACTCTTGCTCCCAATCATCACCACCGGTCCCGGTCCACCGCCGGATATGTCGTCCATCCCGACCCAGATCATCACGACGAAGACGTTGTCCGCCTCATCCGTCGGTGGGGTCCATTCATCGGTCGTAACTTGCAAGGCGGAGAATGTCACAAGGAAGTTTTGGCGACGCCGACAGTGAGAGAGGGAGGCAGCGGCGTCGCAGGGAGGTTCGGACTGAAGGAAATATGCCCTAGAGGCAATAATAAAGTTGTTATTTATATTTCCTTATACATCATGATAAATGTCTTTATTCATGCTAGAATTGTATTAACCAGAAACTTGATACATGTGTGAATACATAGACGAAACAGAGTGTCCCTAGTATGCCTCTACTAGACTAGCTCGTTAATCAAAGATGGTTATGTTTCCAAACCATAGACATGAGTTGCCATTTGATCAACGGGATCACATCATTAGGAGAATGATGTGGTGGACATGACCCATCCGTTAACTTAGCAATATAATCATTTAGTTTTTCTACTATTGCTTTCTTCATGACTTATACATGTTCCTATGACTATGAGATTATGCAACTCCCGGATACCGGAGGAACACCTTGTGTGCTATCAAACATCACAATGTAACTGGGTGATTATAAAGATGCTCTACAGGTGTCTCCAAAGGTGTTTGTGGTGTTCACATAGATCGAGAATAGGATTTTTCACTCCGAGTGTCGGAGAGGTATATATGGGCCCTCTTGGTAATACACATCGTAATAAGCCTTGCAAGTAAACGACTAATGAGTTAGTCGCGAGATGATGTATTATGGAACGAGTAAAGAGACTTTCCGGTGACGAGATTGAACTAGGTATGATGATACCGACGATCGAATATCGGGCAAGTAACATACCGATGACAAAGGGAACAACGTATGTTGTTATGCGGTTTGTCCGATAAATATCTTCGTAGAATATGTAGGAACCAATATGAGCATCCAGGTTCCGCTATTGGTTATTGAACGGAGATGAGTCTCGGTCATGTCTACATAGTTCTCGAACCCGTAGGGTCCGCACGCTTAACGTTCGATGACGATCGGTATTACGAGTTTATGAGTTTTGATGTACCGAAGGTTGTTTGAAGTCTCGGATGAGATCACGGACATGACGAGGAGTCTCAAAATGGTCGAGACATAAATATTGATATATAGGACGACTATATGCGGACACCAGAAGTGTTCCGGAGAAGTTTCGGATAAAACCAGTGTGCCGGACGGTTACCGGAACCCCCCGAGGAACTAATGGGCCACATGTGCCTTAGTGGAGAGAGAGAGGGGCGGCTAGGGCAGGCCGTGCGCCTCCTCCCCCTTGAGTCCGAATTGGACTTGGAAGGGGGGCGGTGCCCCCCTTTCCTTCTCCCTCTCCCTCTCCTTCCTTCCCTTCTCCCTCTTGGTGGATTCCTACTAGGAATAGGATTCCTATTCCTAGTAGGGACCCCTCTCTTGGGGCGCACCATAGGGGCCGGCCGGCCTCCCCTTGCTCCTTTATATACTGGGGGCAAGGGGGCACCTTATAACACACAAGTTGATTTGCCAGCCGTGTGCGGTGCGCCCTCCACAGTTACACACCTCGGTCATATCATTGCAGTGCTTAGGCGAAGCCCTGCGCCGGTAACTTCATCATCACCGTCACCACGCCGTCGTGCTGACGAAACTCTCCTGAGACACTCAACTGGATCAAGAATTAGTGGGACGTTATCGAGCTGAATGTGTGTTGAACGCGGAGGTGCCGTACGTTCGGTGCTTGGATCGGTTGGATCGCGAAGACGTTTGACTACATCAACTGCGTTACTAAATGCTTCCGCTTTCCGTCTACGAGGATACATAGACACAGTCTCCTCCTTGTTGCTATGCTTCTCCTAGATATATCTTGCGTGATAGTAGGTAATTTTTTTTGAAATACTACGTTCCCCAACAGTGGCATCATGAGCCAGGTCTATGCGTAGATGATATGCATGAGTAGAACACAATGAGTTGTTGGCGATAATAGTCATACTGCTTACCAGCATGTCATACTTTGATTCGGTGGTATTCTGAGATGAAGCGGCCCGGACCGACATTACACGTACGCTTACGCGAGACTGGTTTCACCGTTACGAGCACTCGTTGCTTAAAGGTGACCGGCGGGTGTCTGTCTCTCTCACTTTAGTTGAATCGAGTGTGGCTATACCCTGTCCTTGTGAAGGTTAAAACAGCACACTTGATGAAAAATCATTGTGGTTTTGTATACGTAGGTAAGAATGATTTTTGCTAAGCCAGTAGCAGCCACGTAAAACTTGCAACAACAAAGTAGGGAACGTCTAACTTGTTTCTGCAGGGCATGTTGTGATGTAATATGGTCTAGACGTGATGAGTTATACGTTATTGTATGAGATGATCATGTTATGTAATT
The DNA here is from genome assembly GCA_902687465.1 of Secale cereale. Lineage (NCBI taxonomy): Eukaryota > Viridiplantae > Streptophyta > Magnoliopsida > Poales > Poaceae > Secale > Secale cereale. The sequence goes on from LR738711.1 coordinate 782,796,325, forward strand.
TATCGACAATCGGCAGCAGCCTTATGGTTATCTCTTTATTGTATGAATTGTGAAGGCCATGTAATTGCTTTACTTTATCACTATGAGTTAGCGATAGTAGTAGTAGCAATAGTCGGCGAGACGACCACGACGCTAAGATGAAGATCGTGGTGTCAAGCCGGTGACGATGGAGATGAGGACGATGCTTTGGAGATGGAGATCAAAAGCACAAGATGATGATGGCCATATCATGTCACATATTTTGATTGCATGTGATGTTTATCTTATTATGCTTCTTATTTTGCTTAGTACTGTGGTCATTATAAGATGATCCCTTACAAAATTTTAAGGTACAAGTGTTCTCCCTGAGTATGCACCGTTGCGAAAGTTCGTCGTGCCGAGACGCCACGTGATGATTGGGTGTGATAAGCTCTACATTCAAATACAACAGGTGTAAGATAGTTTTGCACATGCAGAATACTCGGGTTAAACTTGACGAGCGTAGTATGTACATACATGGCGTCCGAACACTGGAGACCGAAAGGTCGAGCGTGAATCATATAATATATATGATCAACATAAGATGTTCACCATTGAAAACTACTCCATCTCACGTGATGATCGGACATGGTTTAGTTGATTTGGATCACGTGATCATTTAGATGACTAGAGGGATGTCTATCTAAGTGGGAGCTCTTTAGTAATATGATTAATTGAACTTTAATTTATCATGAACTTAGTCTTGATAGTTTTTGCATATCTATGTTGTTATAGATCAATGACACGTGCTACCGTTCCCTTGAATTTTAATGTGTTCCTAGAGAAAGCTAAGTTGAAAGATGATGGTAGCAATTACACGGATTGGGTCCGTAACTTGAGGATTATCCTCATTGTTGCACAGAAGAATTATGTCCTGGAAGCACCGCTAGGTGACAGGCCTGCTGCAGGAGCAACTCTGGACGTTATGAACATCTAGCAAGCTCGTTCTGATGACTACTCGATATCAGTGTGCCATGCTTTACGGCTTAGAATCGGGACTTCATATATGTTTCGAAAGTCATGGAGCATATGAGATGTTCCAAGAGTTGAAGTTAATATTTCAAGCAAATGCCCGAATTGAGAGATATGAAGTCTCCAATAAGTTCTATAGTTGCAAGATGGAGGAGAACAGTTCTATCAGTGAACACTTACTCAGAATGTCTGGGTACTACAATCACATGACTCAACTTGGTTGCAAAGTTGATGAAGATAGTGTTATTAATAGAGTTCTTCAATCACTGCCACCAAGCTATAAAGGCTTCGTGATGAACTATAATATGCAAGGGATGCAGAAGGCAATTCCCAAGCTCTTCGCTATGCTCAAAGTTGCGGAGGTAGAAATCAAAAAGGAGCATCAAGTGTTGATGGTTAACAAGACCACTAGTTTCAAGAAAAGGGGCAGGGGAAAGAAGGGGCACTTCAAGAAGAATAACAAGCCAGTTGTTGATCTCGCGAAGAAACCCAAGTCTGGAGCTAAGCCTGAAACTGAGTGCTTCAACTTCAAAGGGACTGGACACTGGAAGCGGAACTTCCCCAAGTATATGGCGGATAAGAAGGATGGCAAAGTGAACAAAGGTATATTTGATATACATGTTATTGATGTGTACCTTACTAATGCTCGTAGTAGCACCTGGGTATTTGATACTGATTCGGTTGCTAATATTTGTAACTCAAAACAGGGGCTACGGATTAAACGAAGATTAGCTAAGGACGAGGTGACGATGCATGTGGGAAATGGTTCCAAAGTCGATGTGATCGTCGTCGGCACGCTACTTCTACATCTACCTTCGGGATTAGTTTTAGACCTAAATAATTGTTATTTGGTGCCAGCGTTGAGCATGAACATTATATCTGGATCTTATTTGTTGCTAGACGGTTATTCATTTAAATCAGAGAATAATGATAGTTCTATTTATATGAGTAATATCTTTTATGGTCATGCACCCTTGAAGAGTGGTCTATTCTTGTTGGATCTCGATCGTAGTGATACACATATTCATAATATTGAAGCCAAAAGATGCAAAGTTGATAATGATAGTGCAACTTATTTGTGGCACTGCCGTTTAGGTCATATTGGTGTAAAGCGCATGAAGAAATTCCATGTTGATGGACTTTTGGAATCACTTGATTATGAATCACTTGGTGCTTGCGAACCATGCCTCATGGGCAAGATGACTAAAACTCCATTCTCCACAACAATGGAGCGAGCAACTGATTTGTTCGAAATCATACATATTGATGTATGCAAACCGATGAGTGTTGAGGCTTGCGGTGAACATCATTATTTTCTGACCTTCACTGATGATTTGAGCAGATATGGGTATATCTACTTGATGAAGCACAAGTCTGAAACATTTGAAAAGTTCAAAGAAATTCAGAGTGAAGTACAGAATCATCGTAACAAGAAAATAAAGTTTCTACGATCTGATCGCAGAGGCGAATATTTGAGTTACGAGTTTGGTCTTCATTTGAAACAATGTGGAATAGTTTCACAGCTCACGCCACGTGGAACACCACAACGTAATGGTGTGTCCGAACATCATAACCGTAATTTATTAGATATGGTGTGATCTATGATGTCTTTTACCGATTTACCACTATCGTTTTGGGGTTATGCTTTAGAGACAACTGCATTCACGTTAAATAGGGCACCATCTAAATTTGTTGAGATGACACCTTATGAACTGTGGTTTGGCAAGAAACCCAAGTTGTCGTTTCTTAAAATTTGGGGTTGCGATGCTTATGTGAAAAAGCTTCAACCAAATAAGCTTGAACCCAAGTCGGAGAAATGTGTCTTCATAGGATACCCAAAGGAAACTGTTGGGTACACCTTCTATCATAGATCCGAAGGCAAGGTATTCGTTGCTGAGAATGAATCCTTTCTAGATAAGGAGTTTCTCTCGAAAGAAGTGAGTGGGAGGAAAGTGGAACTTGATGAGGTATTTATACCTTCTCCCGAATTGGAAAGTAGTACATCACAGAAACTAGTTCCAGTGATTCCTACACCAATCAGCGAGGAAGCTAATGATGATGACCATGAAACTTCAGATCAAGTTACTACTGAACCTCGTAGGTCAACCAGAGTGCGTTCCATGCTAGAGTGGTACGGTAACCCGGTTCTCGAAGTCATGTTACTAGACCATGATTAACCTACGAACTATGAGGAAGTGATGATGAGCGCAGATTCCGCAAAATGGCTTGAGGCCATGAAATCTGAGATGGGATCCATGTATGAGAACAAAGTGTGGACTTTGGTTGACTTTCCCGATGATCGGCAAGCCATTGAAAATAAATGGATCTTTACGAGGAAGACTGACGCCGATGGTAATGTTACTGTCGACAAAGCTCGACTTATTGCAAAATGTTTTCGACAAGTACAAGGAGTTGACTACGATGAGACTTTCTCACCCGTAGCGATGCTTAAGTCTATCCGAATCATCTTAGCAATTACCGCATTTTATGATTATGAAATCTGGCAAATGGATGTCAAAACTGCATTCCTTAATGGATACCTCAAAGAGGAGTTGTATATGATGCAACCAGAAGGTTTTGTCGATCCTAAAGGTGCTAACAAAGTGTGCAAGCACCAGCAATCCATCTATGGACTGGTTCAAGCATCTCGGAGTTGGAATATACGCTTTGATGAGGTGAACAAAGCATATGGTTTTATACATACTTTTGGAGAAGTCTGTATTTACAAGAAAGTGAGTGGGAGCTCTGTAGTATTTCTGATATTATATGTGGATGACATATTGTTGATTGGAAATGATATAGAATTTCTGGATGGCCTAAAAGGATACTTGGATAAGAATTTTTCAACGAAAGACCTCGGTGAAGCTGCTTATATATTAGGCATCAAGATCTATAGAGATAAATCAAGACGCTTAATTGGACTTTCACAAAGCACATACCTTGATAAAGTTTTGAAGAAGTTCAAAATGGATCAAACAAAGAAAGGGTTCTTGCATGTGTTACAAGGTGTGAAGTTGAGTAAGACTCAATGCCCGACCACTACAGAAGATAGAGAGAAAATGAAAGTCATTCCCTATGCCTCGGCCATAGGATCTATCATGTATGCAATGTTGTGTACCACACCTGATGTGTGCCTTGCTATAAGTTTAGCAGGGAGGTAACAAAGTAATCTAGGAATGGATCACTAGACAGGGGTCAAGAACATCCTGAAGTACCTGAAAAGGACAAAGGATATGTTTCTCATTTATTGAGGTGATAAAGAGCTCGTTGTAAACGATTACGTCGATTCAAGCTTTGACACTAATCCGGATGACTCTAGGTCACAAACCGGATATGTATTTTTGTTGAATGGTGGAGCTGTCAGTTGGTGCAGTTCCAAGCAGAGCGTCGTGGCGGGATCTACGTGTGAAGCGGAGTACATAGCTGCTTCGGAAGCAGCAAATGAAGGAGTTCATATCCGATCTAGGTGTAATACCTAGTGCATCGGGTCCAATGAAAATCTTTTGTGACAACACTTGAGCAATAGCCTTGGCGAAGGAATCCAGGTTTCACAAGAGAACCAAGCACATCAAGAGACGCTTCAATTCCATCCGCGATCAAGTCAAGGAGTGAGACATAGAAATTTGCAAGATACATACGGATCTGAATGTCGCAGACCCATTGACTAAGCCTCTTCCACGAGCAAAACATGATCAGCACCAAGACTCCATGGGTGTTAGAATCATTACTATGTAATCTAGATTATTGACTCAAGTGCAAGTGGGAGACTGAAGGAAATATGCCCTGGAGGCAATAATAAAGTTGTTATTTATATTTAATTATACATCATGATAAATGTCTTTTATTCATGCTAGAATTGTATTAACCGGAAACTTGATACATGTGTGAATACATAGACGAAACAGAGTGTCCCTAGTGTGCCTCTACTAGACTAGCTCGTTAATCAAAGATGGTTATGTTTCCTAACCATAGACATGAGTTGTCATTTGATCAACGGGATCACATCATTAGGAGAATGATGTGATGGACAAGACCCATCCGTTAGCTTAGCAATATGATCGTTTAGATTTTCTGCTATTGCTTTCTTCATGACTTATACATGTTCCTATGACTATGAGATTATGCAACTCCCGAATACCGGAGGAACACCTTGTGTGCTATCAAATGTCACAACGTAACTGGGTTATTATAAAGATGCTCTATAGGTGTCTCCAAAGGTGTTTGTGGTGTTGGCATAGATCGAGAATATGATTTGTCACTCCGAGTGTCGGAGAGGTATCTCTGGGCCCTCTCGGTAATACATATCGTAATAAGCCTTGCAAGCAAACGACTAATGAGTTAGTCATGAGATGATGTATTACGGAACGAGTAAAGAGACTTGCCGGTGACGAGATTGAACTAGGTATGATGATACCAACGATCGAATCTCGGGCAAGTAACATACCGATGACAAAGGGAACAACGTATGTTGTTATGCGGTTTGACCGATAAAGATCTTCCTAGAATATGTGGGAACCACTATGAGCATCCAGGTTCCGCTATTGGTTATTGACCGGAGATGAGTCTCGATCATGTCTACATAGTTCTCGAACCCGCAGGGTCCGCACGCTTAACGTTCGATGACGATCGACATTATGAGTTTATGTGTTTTGATGTACCGAAGGTTGTCCAGAGTCCCGGATGAGATCACGGACATGACGAGGAGTCTCGAAATGGTCGAGACATAAAGATTGATATATAGGACGACTATATTCGGACACCAGAAGTGTTTCAAAGAAGTTTCGGATAAAACCGGAGTGCCGGAGGGTTAACGGAACCCCCTGGGGGAACTAATGGGCCACATGGGCCTTAGTGTAGAGAGAGGGGGCGACTAGGGTAGGCCGCGCCCCCCCTCCCCCTTGAGTCCGAATTGGACTAGGAAGAGGGGCGGCGCCCCCCTTTCCTTCTCCCTCTCTCTCTCCTTCCTTCCCCCTCTCCCTTCTGGTGGAATCCTACTAGGAATAGGATTCCTATTCCTAGTAGCTCCCCTTGCGCCTTTATATACGGGGGCAGGGGGCACCCTAGAACACACAAGTTGATTTGCCAGCCGTGTGCGGTGCCCCAACCACAGTTACACACCTCGGTCCTATCGTTGCAGTGCTTAGGCGAAGCCCTGCGCCAGTAACTTCATCATCACCGTCACCACGCCGTCGTGCTGACGAAACTCTCCCTGGACACTCAACTGGATCAAGAGTTCGTGGGATGTCATTGAGCTGAATGCGTGCTGAACGCGGAGGTGCCGTACATTCGGTGCTTGGATCGGTTGGATCGCGAAGACGTTCGACTACATCAACCGCGTTACTAAACGCTTCCGCTTTTGGTCTACGAGGGTACGTAGACACACTCTCCCCCTCGTTGCTATGCTTCTCCTAGATAGATCTTGAGTGATCGTAGGTGAAAATTTTGAAATACTATGTTCCCCAACACGGACATCATGGAGCAGTTGTCTCATCCGCCGCGCCCGGATCCCTGCACCCCTTCCCTCCGAGCACCAACGCAGATTATGCCGTTCGACCACGTTGGGACAGAGAATGATTCGACAGCCATCTGGGTCATTCCATACAGCTTTCCGCCCACGCAGATGCAGGCGATGGGCGCATGTGACTCATCGCAGGACGCATTATGCTTGGTGCAGGCACCCAGCCAGTCATCCGAGGGCATCCTTCATGCTCGGACATTGATTTTATTTTGGTATGTTTGGTTTGTTGAACTATGATTTGAGTTGCTTTGTTTCGAAATTTGGATTTCAAAAAATTTGTATCGTATTATCGACGTGCACGGATTTTAGGATCGGAATTTGAGGTATCTGGATGTCTAGCGAAACATGTGAGGGGCCGGCGGGCGCTGTCCGCGGACACGCCCATGGGCGTATAGGGGGCGGACCTGCCAAGCCCATGGGCGTATAGGGGGCGGACCTGCCAAGTCCGGTTGTAGATTCTCTAAGCAGGCATATATCATGGCTCCGAATCGATAGGAATGGATTGGATTCAAATCCAATCCAATCGAGTCTAAACGAGGCAAAAAAGCCTTACTAGTAATGGGGGCACGAGGAGCAAATAGCTTAGTAGAGCGGTTGTTGCCGAAGAGAACGCCGACCGCAAACCGAATAGGGGTCCGGCCAACGTGGATAGCCCGACCATTTACACAGCCTAGTTCGAGGACCATCGACATTTCATTTGTGCTCCTCATGACGTGCACGGTCAAGGAAAAGGGTGTAGTCGCCGATTCTTCGACCGCGTTCCTCGGAGCAAGGGGGAAAACCCATACCGGCAAGGTCGATGGGCTTCCCGCAGCCGTCGCTGTCCTGCAGGCGTGCTACCCTCCGTCATCGCATTCGACGAGTTTTCCTCCATAGCCACACTGACCGACATGAACCCCGGCGATGGGTCAATGGTCACTGACTGCAGCCTGGTGCAGATGGGGAAAGAGGTCCAGATAGCCGCCACGAGGTCAATGCCTTGTCAGGCCAGACCAGTCTTGGATGGGGTTGTTGCTGGCGAGGATGAAATTAGTGCGATTGAGGTCGGCTATCGAAGAGCACGAAGGGGCGGTGAGAGAGAGAGAGAAAGAGAGAGGGAGAGAGAGAAATAGTGTTAATGGGAGTGGACGATGATGAAAGAGAATGGAGGAATTATGAGACGTCGCGTTGTCTTCCGTGCTTCCCAATGTATGCATGTGAGCACCATGTATGGCTTGAGCGAGCCTGGCTCGCGGAAAATGACCTAATTGACAGTTCCCTCTCGGCCTGGCCTGAAACTGCTTTAAATCCCGTACGGGTCGAGAAACACATACAATACAACTCAGCTTTATCAAACGCCTCGATTTTTTGCATAGCACAGTTCTGCTTGGACCTAATGCATCTATACTACTATTAAAAGAGCAAACATGAATCCTCCTAAAGTCACACCACACAGTGTACACAGAAGTACCAGAGACGTTTGATCAATCCCACTAAATCACATCCAACGTTCTATATTACATCAAAGGTCTGCCACACCAATCAACGCTCAGGATTAAATGTTCTGCCAAGGCAGACGCCCACGTCCTACTTCTCCCACGATCTACCTCACGCAAAGAAGCCGCCGCACAACACGCCACTTTAGTACGGATCCCACGCCCGCACAAGGAAACAGCACGTCCAATCCGCATGGAATCGCTCAACTATACGGAAAGAAATCTGCTAAATTAGGGGGGAATCAATCCAGGCGTCCAGCTTGACGTGCGCAATTGCTGCTCGCTGCCCTGCGCAGACGCCGAGGCACCGGACGACGACTGCGATGACGAGCTCTTCGCCAGCACAAGTGCAACTGCCGAGTCACCCGACGACGGCCACAATGACGAGCTCTTCGCCATCACAGGTGCAGCCGCCGAGGCGCCCGTCCACGGCCGCGCTGACGAGCTCGTCGCCAACACAGGTGCATGCTCTTCAGTATATAACTGACCTCACCTAAAAGCCTTCCCAATCTGCATATGGATCTACCAATGCTTTAGTTACAAGTAATATGAACACAAATAAAGACACACCCAGAAAGAGACCTAGATGACTGGTATTACAAACTACTACATCCTGTTGCATTCTTCCTTCAGGTACAGTTGTATGATAACATTCTTGACATTCACAGGGTTAAAGGACAGCGTATGGTCCCGACCACTCCCAACGGGACGCTCACCCCGTGCCAGGATATAAGCAACACCCAATACTTGGGTGATGATCAGTACCCAAGCACCCGATTTCAGTTTTGTTGCTCAAATGCTGAATTGTGTCATTAATTGCAGACCCTAAAGAAGTAAAAAAGGCAGAGGGATAGAGAGCAGTATGCACAAAATAGGGATGAGATTAATAAGAGACGGCGTGAGGTCTATAAACAGAAGAAAATTGCCGCAGCCGAGATCAATGGGGCACACACCCAGCTGGCTGTATCACAAGGTAATGATGATGAACTTCATGATATATGGCCCAGTTTTATTGCTATATAATGATCTATGATCTGTTCTTCAAACATGCAGACCGTAATGAGATAAAGAATCAGATGGAAAGGGAGCGGTATGCACAAAATAGAGAGGACATTTTAAAGCGACAACGTCCAACCCGCGAGCAAAATAAGCATATTGCTGCCGTCCTTGATGGCAGTAACATTGTAACACAGGTGCCGGCTACCGGACAATCGGCAGTCACACAACTGCAGAACATAACATGTGCAGGTGGTGCAGTCACTGGATTGTTGCTCAACTGCTAAACTGTGTCATGAATTGCAGACCCTAAAGAAATAAAAAGGCAGAGGGATAGAGAGCGGTACTGTAGTTGGTCCTATCCTGAATCTCTCATCAATGCAGAGATGAGTTGACGTTCCAAAAGCACTTCTACGGTTTGTAGTTAGTCCTACCACCCCATCTTCTCAAATAAGATTGTTTTTCTTTTTATTTGTGGCTTGTGATGCTAATACTTTTTCATTTGTTGGTGCAACAGCTAAAAGAACTAGATGATTTATTCAAATATGCATCCAAGCACATGGAATTAAAATCCAGTAAGTGGAATGCTCTAAATGTTACAACATTTTTCATTTTTCTGTATATAAATGAGGTCATCTTCTATTATTAAATTTTCATATTAGATGGCTGCAGGATAAGTATTGCATGATAAACAAAAATAGGAAAGTAAACGTATAGGCTCGGAAACAGTTTGGATTTTACAAGAGAAGATCTATTAAAGTAAATTCAGGTAGAATCAATGGCAGAGGTAGGATTTGCAAACAGGTTTGTCCTCATCTAAAAAAAAATCCTTGTATCCCTCCCGGTTTGAACAGATTATGTGCAAACTTTCTATATATGTATGTGCTCATCAGTGAAATGTCTCAAACTATGCTTTGATGTGAGACCAGTCAAAAACTTACACAGTGTAATTACATAAACATGTTGCCATATGCAGAGTGTAAATGTAGGTTTACTGGTAAAGGCCAAACTAAGACCTAAGAAAGTACTATATCAGGACCAGATTAAAACAGGTTTTAAGATAGCCAAAGTGTACCGTACAGTCACACATACTTGTCGTACACATTTATTTTGGACAGTACAGTCATACATACTTTTCCGTACAGGAAATTCCAAAAACTCTCCTGTACGGAGAAGAGCAAGTATAGGCAACGAAAGTTGAGTAATTTTTAGTCAGAGTCCGAAGTCACGAAATCATGCTTAAGGCATGAGAATATGTGCAGAGTCTTGGCAGGGTACATTTGGTATGCTATTGTGCTTATTTTTTTCCCTGCATAGCATTCCCGAAGCACATTTGATCATTTTTTGGTGTTGCAATCATAAATGCTGGTCTTCTGAATCAAATGTGATTTTGAGCTCTTAACAAGGTGCATTTTGTAAGCTATTTATTCTTATTTTTAACTGCATAGCATTATGAAAACAGGATGACATATAAGAACTGAAATATGAAACCCATGCATTGGACTACCTTAATACACCCTTAAGTCGTTTCAGGTAAAGAGAAGCTTTGTTGTATCACCGAGTCGAACCAATACATTCAACAAATAACTGGTATATTCAGAAATTAAGTGAGTAAGTACCTGATCATTCTGACCGAACAAAATCCGAGACTATCATGAAGTAAACCTGTCAAGTACTTCTTCTGTACAACGCTCAAAAGCTTCGGGTTGATGCATATGGCAGGCAGGTATGCCTCCCCATTCACATCTTTCTGTTTATTCTAGAGTCCCAAAAATTTATGATGGAACAAATTCGATGACTCTTCCGTGGTCTTCAATATCCATTCCTTGTAAGCCTGCAAAAGCACTTCTGTTATAACCGGGAGTCTAGGACAAGAAGAAATACATCTAGAAGGTTGTGCTATATCAATTATTCATTCTTCAACCTGTCTCTTTGCTTTGCTATAAATCTCGGATTTGGAAAGTTAACCATGAACTTTCTAAAAACTTGCTTCCGTCTTTTCAGAAGAAGTAAATTTCTTTGGCAGGATCAAGCCAAATCAACCTCATCTGTCTTGGTCCCTAGCTCCTCACAATGCCCCTAGCCACCCAGAATTCAAATCCACCAATCAATCAACTTTATGACAGCATGGTTGCCTCAAGAATATTAACTAACTAGAATCTCCATTCATAACAGTTGTTGCAACAAAGTTAAGAACGTCTAATCGAACAGCTTACTCCAACTTCTATTTTTTTTTCTCCCCGATTCTAAAACGACTCTCATGCTTAAACCTAAGATACTGAGCTACATATGTACTGTACAGTGATGAATAGCAACTAGGAATTAGCAAAAGTGTTTCGCAAAAAAAAAAGGAATTAGCAAAAGTGGGGAATGGGGAGTACCTCAAATCAGAACTAAGCAGATATGAAAGCTGGAGTGGGGAATAGATCATCAACCGGCGCCGGCTTGCAGTTGCAGGGGATCAGCCACCGCGGCACTACTGCCGCACCTGGGCAGGGCAGGGCACAGCACAGCCGCACGCACAGGGTGGTGGGAGCCGACGACGAGCAGACGCTCCAAGCGCCGGGCGAGCGAGACGGAGAGGAAGGCACGGAGCCGGGCCGCGGAGCTTCCGATGCACGATTGCCACGGCCGCCGATCTGGTGGAGCCGAGTCCCGCGCCTCCGCATCGGCCTTCGTCCACGCCTAGCACTGGGTCGGCCAGCGAGCATGCCGAGCTCGAGCGGATCCTTGTGCACTTCAGAGACCGATTCGACGGGGAAGTGCTGAGAAGAGTGGGGAGAGGGGGTGCGAGACCTCGCGTCGGCAGTGGAGACGAAGAGGAGGGGCGACCTGAGGAGGTAGAGAGAGAGAGAGTTGTGGGCTTGTGGCCACAGGGAGAAGTGGGGAGACAGTGAAGTGATAAGGGTAGTGAAGGTAGGTGACGAGGTGAGGAGAACTGAGAGGAAGAGTCAGGTGTGTCCTTTTTTTTGAGGTTTTTTCGTTTCTTTTCTTTTTTGAGTTGGTTTTTAGCCCTTTTGGTGAAGTCATAATTACAGATGTAGCGTTGGGCGTTCTCCAATTCATTTTTAATCAAAAATAGCCTTTTTGGTCATTTGGTTTGTATTTAGGGTCGGACTTTGTCCAATTCAGTTTGGCTGTGTGGGTGCGATTTTTTGATACGGTCACAAAGGGTTAAAAAAGGTGTTCAGTCACGATCATTTTGGAAGTTTTATAAAACTATTAAGATTATTATTATATCAAATTTTGTAATCATGCAAGTCATCTTGTGGTCTTTGGATGTTAAATTTCATGGAGTAGGTAGATATTTTGTCCGACGCTTCTAAACAGGTAAATTTTGCTATAAAAAATGATATCTCGAGAAAGATGAGTGATAAGGTGAGGAGGAGTGGGGCGCGGTGGTGATTGGTGGTCGGACTTAGCGGAGGCATTGGGATGGACGACGCCGGCAGCGGCCACCATGCCAGATTGTTCCAGAGACTTCCTTTTTTAATTACTCAACAATGAAGTTGTGGGAGATAAGGATCAACAAGAGAGGTGCAGGTATCATTTTGCAAAATTGCCATAGTTTGTTTTCTATCCGTCAGATATAGATCGGACGGTCTATATTGCAAGATGGCAGGCACATCATCATCACCAACTCGGTTTTTTATAAGAGTAGAGATAGACAAATTTTTCCGCTGCCATATGTTGCGTGTAAAAGAGTACTCCCTCCGTTCCATAATGTAGTGCCTATAGATTTTTTCAATAGTCAAACATTACAAACTTTGATCGTATTTATAGAGAGAAGTAGGTACATCTGGAATACCAAATTCACACTATTAGATACATCATGAGTTATATTTCTAGAATGTATATGTTTGGTTTTGTAGATGTATACAATTTTCTCTATACACTTGATCAAAGTTGGCAAAGTTTGACTTTCAGAAAAATCTATAGGCACTACATTGGGGAATGAAGGGAGTATAATTTATGCGTTAAAAGAAACGTGCGTTGCACGTGCACGCTTACTAGTATAACCAAAGACGCTTTGAGAGTTGGCTCCCCTGCTTGTGATACACATCCGCGTAAACAAAACGTATTACTCCCAAGCTATCCGAACATGGCCATACATGTGGGGTGCCTCATCCTTATTCCCGAGTCTGACAGCAACATGCCTCCGATAATTCTCTGTTTTGTCTTCTTCTTTTCGAACGGGAGCTGCCAATAATGCCGCAAAAAGAAAAGGGAAACCTGATTGGAGGACAGATGCGGATAGACGCAATGCGCATTATTTATTCCTGACAAGATGGCGGATAGCACATCATGGATAAGCATCTGCAGCTTAGCTGCGAGTTGCGTGCGGCATGAGACGAACGAGGAGCCTTGATTAATCGATTCAGTAGGCCGTCCCGAAGAGAAAGATTCCAGGGCGGAGAGCGAGGCATCGGGCACCAACCAAAATGAGCCAATCAGCCCAGCCGTGGGGGCTTGGTTAGGCCGGCGGGGCCGCCTCCGCATGTGCAGCGGCGAAGCGTGCGTGCGCGGGACAAACTTGTGTTGCGCCGTCGTGGTTCTCGGCCAATAATGCACGGCCGGACGGATCGTCCCCGTCGTCGGCCCTGTCCGTCGACGAGGCGGGCAGGGGCAGGGGTCTCCCGGCCGGCGATCTAAGCTCGGGCTGTCAGTCCGGAAGCCAGGCGGCTGGCAGTACACAGATTTCGACTCTGAAATCAACGAGTCTCAGTTAGCCCTAACCTGACGTTACTGCAAATGTGCGTAGTACCATTTTGTTTGTTTAATTTGGAAGTAACGTGCCCACTACTACTCCTGAGCCCCGATCGTGACAGAAAGAATAATTTCTTCCGTATAACCGGACTGACATACTATAGCTGGAGTAGTATATGATTTACGTTGTCGTTGCGGCTCTGCTAGTCTAATGCCACTTGCATGTACGGGCCACTCCAGCTTATTGGAGGCTAATACTAGCTTACATCTTACTACTACGGTGCACTACAATGTAATCGCACGGTGTCTGGCCAAGCCAAGTACAAGCAGCGAGTAAACAAGTGAGTCGTGGGCACGCACGCACTCTGTCTGAGCACGTACGCATCGTGGGCTGCGCAGCGTCAGTTGGTACGTCCATCTTATTGTTAACCCTGCATTTCGTGAGGGGGTAGGGTGCTAGTGCAGATCAGCGCCCCCGGCCCCTTTGCTAAAGACTACAATGCGTAGACGCAGATCGTAGATGGAGACCCTCACCGTGCTCGTGGAACCATGGCTCACCGTCACCGTTCACGTCGCCTCGTCGATCGGGGCAGCACCAGAGCCACAAGACATGCTCCCTAATCGTCCAAAAAACAAAAAAAAAGACATGCTCCCTATTCATCCCGCTCTTCGCGGTTGCCGTCGGCTCGACCACATTCGAGTTCAGTCTGCTATCACTGTGACGGTGACCAGTCACGTGTGCGGACCAGGTTTAGCCGCGGCGACTCTGGCCCTGGATAACTGGATTTATTCGTTGCTTGCCGCCACACGTTCGTTTGGCTTAAAACGGACAGATAACACGTCCCAACGCGCGACCGCATCCGTAAATTTTGTCCGTTTTGCGTTTGGCCCGCCTTATTTCCGGCGCAAGCATGCGCCTAGCTTGCGGCCATACGGACATCGAACGGGCGGGCACACGCTTACTCGTCGTCCGCCTCGGGGCTACGTGACGGCTGTTCACCTACCTCCACCGCCCAAATTCAATGTGCACGAGTAGTGGGTCCCGGTTGTCATTCACACGGGCGAAGGGGTCGTCGTCCTTCCTAATGTGGAAGCCGTGGACCGACCAGTCCATAGCTTCCACTTCCTGGCTGGCCTCCCTCCTCGAGCCCCGACACGAGCGAGCAAACCCTAGCCAGCGCCGCCGCACCCTCACTCGTCCACCCTCCTTCCCAGTCGGCGCCATGGGCTGGCATTGGAGCAGCAACAAGGGGAAGCACGACCACGAGGCCGGCTCCTCTCTGGCCGTCGCCGCTCTAGCAGATCCACGCCGCCCGTACCACTATCTTCGCCCGCTCCATGGGCCTTTCGGCTCACGCCGCCGGTGGTCGGCCAACGCAATAGGACGTACGTCAACGTCGACGTCTGCCGTCGGTACTGGGAGATATCCACGCCCCTCCCATGGGGAGATGCTCATTTGACAAACAACTGGCATCTCTCCACGGACCGCGTGCCAATCCCGGCAGTGCCGGTGAGCGATCGCGCCCGGTGCGAAGAGATCGACCGTCGTCGCCAGCAGTTGCCACCGGATCTGCCGCGGGACCCCAGGTACGCCATTGACTCACAGGTATGGGACACGTGGTTCCGTGACGAGCACGGCCTGCATCAGCGGTCCTACTTTGCTGGCCAGCGCCCACCGAGTCCGGCTCGTGTAGACAGCCTGTCCCAAGTGCGCAGCCGTAGGCATGTGCGCGGCATCTCGCCGACGCCGTCCTCATCTCCGCCCCCTCCACCGGCGCCACGCATGACCGAGGAGGAGGATGCCTGACTCATTAGGCGTGTCATGGAGGATTCCATGAACACGCACGACGAGCGGCAATGGGATGGCCTGGCAACCGCTCTGGCCCTGTCGGCGGCCGGCGACGTGGCCACCCCGAAGATGGACGTCGACGTCAAGGAGGAGGTGGAGGAGGAGCCCCTCACCGCGTGAGACCCTTGTCTGGTCGGCCAGCACGTGGAGCTGGTCCTGCACGGCGCCGAAAATGGCCGACTCGGTGAGAGTCGGCCCATAGACAGCAATGCCCTCGCGGTCGCCGGAGCAGGAGCCACGGGAGGAGGTGACGCAGGCGCCACCGTCGCCTACGGTCTGGCAGGGGCCGCCAGCCCACCTATGACAGCCACCGCCCTACGTCGACCTTACCTGTGACGACGACGAGTAGGACGGCGACTCCTGAAGACGACGACGGACCCCGGTGACGGGCCTTTATCTACTTTTTTATGTATTTTATTAAGATTTAGTTTAATTAAGAACTGCGTTGAACTTTGGTACATGTGTATCGCCGTTTTATGTTTATATTCATGTTTTCGTATTATTTGCAAGTTTATTTTCTTTTTTTTTTGGCAAAAAAAATAAAGTCCACAACCCCGGACGATTTGGGACGAGACGTGTCCTAGGACGCACCGATGCCCGCATGACCGTAAGCAGACAGTATTCGTTTTCCCTCCTCCAAACGAACGAAAAGAGGACGAACAGGACGTCCATTCGGGTTGCGCGTTGAAGTTGGCCTGAGTACGTGGTGGAGAGTGTAGGAACAGCCATGCCATGCGCGCGTGTGCGTCGTCACAAACAGGAAGGCAAGTTTGCCAGCAGAGCAGTGATATTTTCGCGCTTTCATGTCAATCGTCTTGTTAAGACTTGGTCTCGCCGGTATCGGGATTACGGCCATTCCTGTCGATATGACCTGTGGTTATTGTTAAGACTTGGTCTCGCCGGAGTATGAGGTTCCTTTGCCAGGTCTCATACTGCGTCGGGACAGGAACAAGGCGGCAGGGACTTCATTTAACGACTAATTCATAGTTGACACATTTTCTTGTTTTGAAAATATTGGTTTGAGAAAATTTTTGTTTACATCTCCTTTGGGACATGGAGCTTCTGCTCCCTGGTGCACATATGTCCAGGTTAACGGTAACATTCAAAAACTAGATAATAAATGATTTAAGCAATTCTGGAAAAGAAAACGATATTTGTGGAGGTTGCATGGATTTTTTTTAATGTTACCGTTAACCCGGATATGCTTAAATCATTTCATCATGAAACATTCAAAAAATAGATAAATGATTTAAGCACATGTATACACCGATGAGTGTTTCAGTTGCATGGAAAATTTCATAATGAAATGATATTTGTGGACGTCTAGAAAAAAACAATATATCAAAAAGACTATTTCTAAAAGCATATGTTTTCAGACACATCCTGATGTTGGTTTTGGAGCAGCTCAGTTTGGTCAGATGATGTTCGAGTGGGGATGGGAGTGGCAGGCTAAGCCTTATCTCGGAGATAGCTTTTTAGTCAAATCCCCTTTCGTGAATAAAATCGATGAAATGATGGCTTACAATTTCTTTGGTCTTATTGGAACAACAGCTAATATCAAAGTTGATAGATTGACTAACTCTTCAACAGCAGCTTTCAAACTGTATGTTTGCTGGGTTGGAATAACATGGGTTCCCGAGACACTGGAGCACTATCGGCGTCTTTTGTGAAGCTGGTTCTCTCATTGGTTCAGTTTTGGAACTGGACATGGAGCTCTACAAGCAATGTGGAGTTCTCAAGGCTAAGATTGGAGTTATGGATCCTAGGAAAATACCCTCTAGTGCTCCCCTGAATGAAAGTGGTTTTGTCTTCAACATATACTTTGAGCCGGAAGGCATAGTGGAGGAGGATGGTCCTATGGAGGATGGTATCTTGGTTAGCTATCCTAGTGGGGTTGATTCATCTCATAACGCTGCAAAGAAAAGACCGAGAGAGCAAAGTAACGGTGAGGAGGTGGGATGTAGCAAATCTCCCAAACATGGTACTGGGGCTGGAAAGTCGGATAAAGAGAACACTACAGTTTCATCAGAGGTTGTGATTCCGAGTCAATACGAACTTGATAAGAACATGGTTGCTGAAAATGAGGCGTGGCAGAAATTACTTGACAAAAAGCGCGATGTTGAAAGAGTTCTGTCTGGTGTGGAATAGGTTAATGTTGAGTTTGCTAATAGCCCTGCTATGTTGGAGGATCTCATAGAAGTGCCTGACAGCCAAAAGGAAGAAGAGTTTGATTGCACTCAAGACCGAGATGACTTTGCTATGAGGCTTGGGATTAGCACTCAAAAAGTTAAAGAAATCAATGCCAATGTTGACAGTGAGATGATTGCGAAGGAAAATGAGAATCTGCTATCAGCACAAGATAAGGAAAATAGGATCCCTTCTCTCATTAGCTCCACTCAGGCCGCAACCGTCCCCGGGAGAGAAGTGAATCAGAAGCAAGCTCCCTTCTCTGACAAAGTTGACGTATGTTTACAATACCCATTGCAAGACCTTTGTGGTGCCGATGTAGTCAAAAAACAGAAAATGAGGGAAGCTGAAGCCAGAGTTCAGAAAGCAAAAGACAAGGCGACACTTGATGTGTAATGCCCAGGATGCGACTTGTCACGCCCAAGATGCGATTCTATCTCGATCACTAGATAAAAACTTGTGATTGAGGCACAACCGCATTTCGGTCGCTTAGCAAGATGGATATTATTACATCGTACCATTACATACAATACAAGGCAGATGAACATAACAACATCAATACAAGGCATCCGGCTATGGATGCAAACATGAAAAGCACAACGACATCCATCTGCTATCCCAGGCTGCCGACCAGGAACCTAACCCAGACTGACGAAGAAGAGGAAGAAAGAACTCCAACACAAAGAACATCACTCTCGCGTCAAGTCATCGGAAACCTGCACCTGCAACTCTTGTTGTAGTATCTGTGAGCCACGAGGACTCAGCAATCCCATAACCATGGGTAACAAGACTAGCAAAGCTTAATGGGTATGGAGAGGTTAAGTGGTGAGGTTGCAGCAGCGGCTAAGCATAATATGGTGGCTAACTTACGAGTACAAGAATAAGATGAGCATCTACGCAAACGGTCGCAAACTAGTAATGATCGCTAAAGATCCTGAACTACCTACGAGTCAAACATAACCCCACCGTGTTCTCTTCTAAAAGTGAAAAGAGACGGTCACGGTTACTCACGCGGTTCGTGTATTTTATTTCGGATGCTCTGTCAAGTTTTCTACAGCCGGGCATTAACAAATTCTAATCTGCCACATAACCGCGGGCACGGCTTTCGAAAGATCATAACCCTGCAGGGGTGTCCCAAATTAGCCCATCACAAGCTCTCACGACGAGCAGAAGTAAAAGTATTACCCCTTATCTTAGGGACAATCCGATCAGACTCGGAATCCCGGTGCACAAGACATTTCGACAATGGTAAAACAAGTCCAGTAAGACCTCCCGGCGTGCCGACACCCTGATAGTAGCCGCGCGTATCTCATCTTAGGCCACGTCCGGATGGGTGATCCTACGGGAGCTAGATACCTCGAGTTTCCCCGTGGCGGCCCCGTAGCACCCCACTTTGGGACCACCACCATCAACACTGCCCCCC
>LR738711.1:782815554-783021697 GCA_902687465.1 Secale cereale
CCCCCCCCCCCCCCCCCGTATGTAGAAGAATCCTCGGGTAGCGCTAACTCCCTATGAAATTTAATTAATTAATTAAGTTTTTATTATGTTGCTGATTAAAACCAAAGTTGGGCCTTGCTGGAGGAGTTTTATTAAAAGACGAACTGTCAAAGGGTCCCCATATACCCAACCGCGTTAGGAACGCAAAATCAAGGAACATAACGCCGGTTTATCAGTTCTTAAGGCGGCATGAGTGGAACACAACACCGAGCAAAAGGCCAAGCCTTCCACCCATTGCCAAGTATATAGGTGTGTTAATTATAATAATATATATTGTGATATTCCAACAACAAGTTCCAACATGGAGCAATCTTCATCTTCACCTGCAACTAACAACGCAGTAAGAGGGGCTGAGCGAGCGAGTAACATAGCCAAACAACGATTTGCTAGGAGGGTGTCAAAGGTTAGAGGTTTCATGGCAACAAGAAGAGGCTGACAAATAGATAGGTAGCGCGACATATAGCGATAGCATCGAGACAACTAGCATAGCAATGATAGTAAAGGTATCCAAGGTGACGGTCATCTTGCCTAAGATCCCGCAAGGAAGAAGAACGAGTCTATGAAGTAGACGAAGAAGAAGCCACAAAGACGAACCAAGTGTAGTCGAACGAATCCTCACGAACGCAACGGATAATGAACTAGCGAGAAGAAGCACACAACATGGTAAACACACCACTCAAGAACATGACAAGATGCTCAACCAAGTATGATGCACGACAAGTCTATATGATGCAAAACATGGCAAGGGATGAAGCATGCGAGAACAACACACGAAGCAACTTTAAATGAGGCCGGAAACAACATATGACAATTCCGGTAAGTCCTCATATGCACATTTCGAAATTGGTCCAGATCTAAACAAACATTAAGTTCAAGTTGTTAAACAGCAAGTTAACATGCACCATGATGATCTACTCGAAATTCTAGTCAAGTTACATATAAAGTTTATTTAATTCGGAGGTACGACCTAGAAGATATGAGCAAAACAAGTCAAGCATGGCAACGATGCAAGATGCATTCAAACATCAAGCAAACACACTCCAAACAAGTATATAACATGTTATTATGCATCTGCATACAAAAACACACAAGTTTCGTATAGGACACGCTCAAAACGTAGCAACGGTTCAACACATACACATGAAACAAGATATAACAACAAGCTGTCCAAAACAGCAACATGGCACTTAGTTGACATCAAGACAACATGATACAAGAACATTTCATGGCAACAAAGGGCATGGAAAGCATGTACATGTCAAGCACTACAAGCATGATCTCTGAGCTACTACCAAACGCCACTAGAACATGCTCAAAACATCATGGCAAGATTGCAAAAGATAACAAATTCTCAGACTTAGTGAAATAAACTAAACATGGCAGCAACAACGACAAGTAGGCATGTTTGCAAGCTTGTGCAACTCATCTCAGAGCATAACATGGCATATGAAGATAACCAACAGAAAGAAGACATGTTTATGAAGCTACTCATGGCAAGAACATGGTCATAGGATGCATAGAACACTAGCTATTCACATGGCAAAACTGAACTTGCTGATAACAGGCTGACAGAAACATTTTATAGCAACTTGAGAGCATGAAAACAACAAGCTACAGCAGGTCATAAATGCAAACAAGGGCATGGATGGATAGATCATAACATGTACATCAAGACATGATCATTGGACATCTCAAAATAAGCATGGATTTGAGTGGGGCATCAAGCAAACATGGCATCAGGTTATAACAGTTTCAGACTTGGCAGTTTTCAACAAGTCTCAGAAAATAACAACAACGAGTAGGCCACTTTACAAGCTTGTTGCAAACACAACAAGGCATATTATGAAATGTGGATTGCACCAAAACAAATATGACATGGTTGTGCTTCTAAAACATATTGACATGTAGCTCAAACAAAAATCACACAAAAATATATGAAAAAGACAAATCAGCATCTTATAACAAGTTTCAGCACTTAACAGCCACATGCACTTTTACAACAGAGATTAACATGGCAATATGGCACCTAACATGAATGCAATGGCCACCATCATGTAGAGCACTTCACAATGAACATTTTGACATATCATACACTCCATTTGGACCAACATGCACAAAGTTACAACCTCACAAACATGCTAACATAATGTTGACAGACAACAAGGCCTTGACACTAACATCACATAGCAGTTTTGCAACGAAGATTAAGACATCAAGATGAACAGTAACATGCATGCAAATGCAACTAACAAGTAGAGCATCACGAGACGAATATTTTGATATATAATATGCTTCATTTGGATAAACGTGCACAAAGTTACATCAACTCAAAGTATGCAACATGCTGTCTGCTACTTCTCGAGCTTGCGTTGTATTCCCTCGAGGAGGAAAGGGAGATGCAGCATAGTAGCGTAAGTATTTCCCTCAGTTTTTGAGAACCAAGGTATCAATCCAGTAGGAGACCACGCGCGAGTCCCTCGCACCTGCACAAACAAATAAGAACTTCGCAGCCAGCGCGATTAGGGGTTGTCAATCCCTTTACGGTCACTTACGAAAGTGAGATCTGATAGAGATGATAGTTGATATTTTAGGTATATTTTAGTTATAAGAACAGAAAGTAAAAGCGAAAAAAGTAAAGTAGGTGTAGATTGATATGTTGAGAATAGACCCGGGGGCCATAGTGTTCTCTAGTGGCTTCTCTCATGATAGCGATATTTTCGGCGGGTAAACAAATTACTGTCGAGCAATTGATAGAAAAGCGAATAATTATGAGACTATCTAGGCATGATCATTATATATAGGCATCACGTCCGAGACAAGTAGACCGAAACGATTCTGCATCTACTACTATTACTCCACACATCGACCGCTATCCAACATGCATCTAGTGTATTGAGTTCATAAGAACAGAGTAACGCCTTAAGCAAGATGACATGATATAGAGCGATAAACTCAAGCAATATGATATAAACCCCATATTTTTATCCACAATGGCAACAATACAATATGTGCCTTGTTGCCCCTACTTTCACTGGGAAAGGACACCGCAAGATAGAACCCAAAGCCAAGCACTTCTCCCATTGCAAGAACTATAGATCTAGTAGGCAAAACCAAACCAATAATTCGAAGATACTTGCAAGAATATTATAATCATACATAAAGAGTTCAAAGAAGAACCAAATATTTCTCATAGATAATCTTGATCATAAACCCACAATTCATCGGATCTCAACAAACGCACCGCAAAAAGAGATTACATCGAATAGATCTCCTCGAAGACCGAGGAGAACTTTGTATTGAGATCCAAAGAGAGAGAAGAAGCCATGTAGATACTAGCTATGGACCCGAAGGTCTATGGTAAACTACTCACAACTCATGGTGAGGCGATGATGGAAGATCCCCCCTCCGGCGGAGCTCCGGAACAGGCCCCAAGATGGGATCTCACGGGAACAGAAGGTTACGGCGGTGGAACTAGGGTTTTCTCTGTTGTTCTGATGGTTTCGGGGTACGTAGGCATATATAGGAGGAAGGAGGGCACCGGGGGCCGTACGTGGGACCCACGAGGCAGGGGGCGCGCCCTAGGGGGGGGGGGGCGCCCCCACCCTCGTGGGCACCACGTATGCCGTACTCCGTGGTTCTCAAGTCTCCCGTGCGTGATTTTCTCCAAAAATATCTCTCCCGAAGGTTTCATTCCGTTTGGACTCCGTTTGATATTCCTTTTCTGCAAAACCCTGAAACAGGCAAAAAACAACAATCTGGACCGGGCCTTTGGGTTAGTAGGTTAGTCCCAAAAATAATATAAAAGTGTATGACAAAGCCCATTAAACATCCAAAACATCATAAATAATAGCATCGAACAATCTATTATAGATACACTGGAGACGTATCAAGCATCCCCAAGCTTAATTCCTACTCGTCCTCGAATAGGTAAATGATAAAAACAGAATTTTTGATGTGGAATGCTAACTAACATAGTTTTTCAATGTATTTCTCTTAATTGTGGCATGAATGTTCAGATCTGAAAGATTCAAGGCAAAAGTCTATATTGACATAAGAAATAATAATACTTCAAGCATACCAACAAAACAATCATGTCTTCTCAAAATACTATGGCTAAAGAAAGTTATCCCACAAAATTATATAGTCTGGCTATGCTCCCTCTTCATCACACAATATATTCATATCATGCACAACCCCGATTTCAGCCAAGCACTTGTTTTCATACTCTATTCTTTCAAACCTTTCAACTTTCACGCAATACATGAGCGTGAGCCATGGACATAGCACTATGGGTGGAATAGAGAGGTGGTTGTGGAGAAGACAAAAAGGAGGGAGATAGTCTCACATCAACTAGGCGTATCAACGGGCTATGGAGATGCCCATCAATAGATATCAATGTCAGTGAGTAGGGATTGTCATGCAACGGATGCACTAGAGCTAAAAATGTATGAAAGCTCAACAAAAGAAACTAGTGGGTGTGCATCCAACTTGCTTGCTCACGAAGACCTAGGGCATTTGAGGAAGCCCATCATTGGAATATACAAGCCAAGTTCTATAACGTAAATTTCCACTAGTATATGAAAGTGACTAAACATGAGACTCTCTATCATGAAGAACAAGGTGCTACTTTGAAGCACAAGTGTGGAAAAAGATAGTAGCAATTGTCCCTTTTTATTTTTATTTTTATTTTCCTTTTCTTTTTCTTTTTTTTCTTTTTTTGAAGGGGCTTTATTGATTTAGCCTTTCCTCACATGGGACAATGCTCTAATAATGATGAACATCACACTTTCATTGAATTACAACTCGATACTAGAACAAAGTATGACTCTATATGAATACCTCCGGCGGTGTACCGGGATGTGCAATGAATCAAGAGTGACATGTATGAAAAATTATGCATGGTGGCTTTGCCACAAATACGATGTCAACTACATGATCATGCATGGCAATATGACAATATGATGCGTGTCATATGAACGGAACGGTGGAAAGTTGCATGGCAATATATTTCGGAATGGCTATGGAAATGCCATGATAGGTAGGTATGGTGGCTGTTTTGAGGAATATATATGGTGGCTGTTGTTTGGAAGGATATATAGTGGGTGTATGGTACCGGCGAAAGTTGCACAGTACAAGAGAGGCTAGCAATGGTGGAAGGGTGAGAGTGCGTATAATCCATGGACTCAACATTAGTCATAAAGAACTCATGTACTTATTGAAAAAATCTACGAGTCATCAAAATAAAGCAACCAACGCATGCTCCTAGGGGGGAGGTTGGTAGGAGTTAACCATCGCGCGCCCCCGACCTCCACACAACGGTTGACACTTTACAAATACCTCATTCTCTAACTTCGTCACATAGCGGTTCACCATATGTGCATGCTACGGGAATCACTAACCTTAACACAAGCATTTATCAATTTCATAATAACTCCACTAGCATGACTCTAATATCACTATCCTCATATCTCAAAACTATTATCAAGCATCCAACTTCTCATCATATTCAATGCACTTAGTGTGAAAGTTTTTACTACATTGATATTGGATGTCTATCATGTGAAGACTAGTTTTATAGCCTAAGCACATTACAATGCTGTTTTAATAGACTCACAAATGAATATAAGTGAAGCATGAGAGTTCAACAATTTCTTCAAAATATTATCACCACCGTGCTCTAAAAGATATAAGTGAAGCACTAGAGCAAAAACTATTCAACTCAAAAGATATAAGTGAAGCACATAGAGTGTTCTAACAATTCCTAGGCCATATTTAACTCTCTCAAATAGGTATGTACAGCAAGGATAATTGTGGCAAACTAACAAGCAAAGACTCAAATTATACAAGACGCTCCAAGTAAAACACATATCATATGGTGAATAAAAATATAGCTCCGAGTATAGTTACCGATAGATGAAGACGAAAGAGGGGATGCCTTCCCGGGGCATCCCCAAGCTTAGGCTTTGGCTGTCCTTGAATTTTACTTGGGGTGCCATGGGCATCGCCAAGCTTAGGCCCTTGCTACTCTTTGTTCCATAGTCCATCAAAGCAATACTCAAAACTTGAAAATTTCACAACACAAAACTTAGACAAAAATCTCGTGAGCTCCGTTAGTCTAAGAAAGCAAACTACTACTCAAAGGTACTGCAATGAATTCATTCTTTGTTTATATTGGTTTTAAACCTACTGTATTCCAACTTCTCTATGGTTAATACTTCCCAATATTACTCATAGATGCATTGAAACAAGCAAACAACACACGAAAAACAGAATCTGTCAAAAACAGAACAGTCTGTAGTAATCTGCAGGTTTCACATACTTCTGTAACTCCAAAAAAATCAAACTAAATTGGTAAACGTGAGGAATTTGTCTATTAATCATCTGCAAAAATAATCAACTAAATATCACGCTCCAGTATAATATGATGACCATTCTAGTGAGCACTAACGATTCAGTTTTTTTACAGCAAGATCACATAAACTTCACACAAGTCTTCCCAAAGGTTCTACATGGAACAAACACTAAATAAAACACAAAACTACATCTAAATAGAAGCTAGATGCAATATTTATGCCTAAATAGAAGCAAAAACAAAAAAAAAATTAGGTTGCCTCTCAACAAGCGCTATCGTTTTACGCCCCTAGCTAGGCACGATACATGATAGATCTAGGTATTGCCGTCTTTAATCTCCACCCTTTTGATGGGGTCAAGCTCGAATCTGAGAGGTTCTTTACGTTTCCATTCATATTCAGAAATCTTTAGATCTAAAGAATCCAACCGCTTATTACAAAGGGTAATCAACATATTCATGCGGTGGAGATTTCCACTAACACTCTTAAGAGGTTCACGAGACTTTTGTAGTATTTTTGTTACTTTGCAAATTTTCTCAAAAACTTGCGTCCCTTCCTGGGTTGGATGTGACCCATTTTGGGGAGGTAGTGTTCCCACTATTCCCTCTATAATTTCATGTGCAATACTAGGATCAATTCGATAAAAATCCCTTTGGCAACGCAATCCAAGAGTTGTCTATGAGACATATTCAAACCAACATAAAAATTGCGAAGCAAGATTCTAAAATTCACCTCTAAGGTGCAATTACGATAAGATTCCATCATCCTAAACCAAGCATCTTTTAAATTTTTTCCTAGATTTTGCTTGAAGTGAAGAACTTCAAACTCGGGAGACAAAGGAACGGATAAGGGGCTAGCCATGACGACAGGGCAAGGCGAACGATAAACACACGGCAGAAGAAGGGCAAATAAAACAGCAAGGGTGAAGTGGGGGAGAGGAAAACGAGAGGCAAAAATGTAATGCGAAGGATAAGGGTTTGTGATAGGTACTTGGTATATGGCTTTTGCATAAGCCTCCCCGTCAACGGCGCCATAAATTCTTCTTGCTACTTCTCGAGCTTGCGTTGTATTCCCTCGAAGAGGAAAGGGAGATGCAGCACAGTAGCGTAAGTATTTCCCTCAGTTTTTGAGAACCAATGTATTAATCCAGTAGGAGACCACGCACGAGTCCCTCGCACCTGCACAAACAAATAAGAACTTCGCAGCCAATGCGATAATGGGTTGTCAATCCCTTTACGGTCACTTACGAAAGTGAGATCTGATAGAGACGATAGTTGATATTTTTGGTACTTTTAGTTATAAGAACAGAAAGTAAAAGCGGAAAAAGTAAAGTAGGTGTAGATTAATATGTTGAGAATAGACCCGGGGGGCATAGTGTTATCTAGTGGCTTCTCTCATGATAGCGATATTCTACGGCGGGTAAACAAATTACTCCCGAGCAATTGATAGAAAAGCGATTAATTATGAGACTATCTAGGCATGATCATTATATATAGGCATCACGTCCGAGACAAGTAGACCGAAACGATTCTGCATCTACTACTATTACTCCACACATCGACCGCTATCCAGCATGCATCTAGTGTATTGAGTTCATAGGAAAAGAGTAACGCCTTAAGCAAGATGACATGATGTAGAGCGATAAACTCAAGCAATATGATATAAACCCCATCTTTTTATCCTCGATGGCAACAATACAATACGTGCCTTGCTGCCCCTACTGTCACTTGGAAAGGACACCGCAACATTGAACCCAAAGCCAAGCACTTCTCCCAGTGCAATAACTATAGATCTAGTAGGCCAAACCAAACCAATAATTCGAAGAGACTTGCAAGGATATTATAATCATACATAAAGAGTTCAAAGAAGAACCAAATATTTCTCATAGATAATCTTGATCATAAACCCACAATTCATTGGATCTCGACAAACACACTGCAAAAAGAGATTACATCAAATAGATCTCCTTGAAGACCGAGGATAACTTTGTATTGAGATCCAAAGAGAGAGAAGAATCCATCTAGATACTAGCTATGGACCCGAAGGTCTGTGGTAAACTACTCACAACTCATGGTGAGGCAATGATGATGATGTAGAAGCACTCCGTGGAAGATCCCCCCTCCGGCGGAGCTCTGGAACAGGCCCCAAGATGGGATCTCACGGGAACAGAAGGTTACGGCGGTGGAACTAGGGTTTTCTCTGTTGTTCTGATGGTTTCGGGGTACGTAGGCATATATAGGAGGAAGGAGGGCACCGGGGGCCATACGTGGGACCCAAGAGGCAGGGGCGCGACTTAGGAGGGGCGCCTCCCACCCTCGTGGGCACCACGTATGCCCTACTCCGTGGTTCTCAAGTCTCCCGTGCATGATTTTCTCCAAAAATATCTCTCCCGAAGGTTTCATTCCGTTTGGACTCCGTTTGATATTCCTTTTCTGCAAAACCATGAAACAGACAAAAAACAACAATCTGGACTTGGCCTTTGGGTTAGTAGGTTAGTCCCAAAAATAATATAAAAGTGTATGACAAAGCCCATTAAACATCCAAAACATCATAAATAATAGCATGGAACAATAAAAAATTATAGATACGTTGGAGACGTATCACTGTCAGTTTTTTTAGGGACTTAGCCATATTTCAGAAAAAAAAACATACATGCGCAGAATAGCTATTAGTCGCACGGGTGAGGGTTGGGGCTGCTCACCACTGGGCTCGGCCCAGGTGAAGAGGAGACGAGGCAGGCTGGCTCAGCACTGCTGGGCCTGGTGTTGGGCTTGGCTGGGCCTCGTGGCCCACGAGGTCGAGGCATCGTCGCACTTGTGCTCGCGCACGACACAGAGAGCGGCAGAGCCAGAGGCCAACTGCGGCGGCGAGTGATTAGGCGACGCCATGGGGGAGCCGATCTGGCCAGCCGGCAGCGGGAACGGGACGAGGCCGACGGGGGACCTCCGGATCTGGCTGACGGTGGCGGTTGGCGGGCTCGTTGGGGAGCTCGACTGGGCGGAGACGGAGGGAGATCGAGCAGCAGGGGTGCGGTTGCACGGGTGGCGGCCAATCCAGGCATCAGCGGTGGTGGAAGGCGGCGGTGTTCGCCGGTTGCGGGGCGGCGGCGTCTGCTCGCCGGCGGCGAGGACTACAGATGCCGGCGGCGTTGGGGCCAGGCAGGAGCTCGGGAAGTTGTAGGAGGAGGCGCGGCTCGGGCGCCGCGGCCGCGGTCGCTCGGGGCCCGGTCGGGCCCGGTTCGGCCCGTGACAGGCCGAATCTGGGCCTGGCGCGGTTGGAGGTGGTGGAGGCGACGTGGCGCTCCCCGGTTGGCCGGGAGCGGCTGAGCAGTGGCGGCTGGCCACTCGGGAGCTGCCAAGTGGCGCTGGAGGGGTGGATCTCGCCGGATTTTGAGGAGGAGGGGGTTGGCTGTGGCAGATCCGAGGAGAAGGGGGTTTCTAAGGGTAGGAGAAGGCTAGGGTAGGCCAAAAATGGCAAGGGGGGCATCCATATATAGTAGGGGGGCTAGGGTTTAGGTCTTGGGGGTGTTTTAGGACCCTCCGATCACGATCGGACGGCCCGAGTCAAGAGAGGGGGTAGGTTGGGCCTAGAGGGTGGTAGTGGGCTGTGTTAGAGGGGCTACGGGCTGAGAGGAGTGTTAATCTTGAGATGTTCCGTAGCTCCAATTTTGACAAACTTTATATGTATTTGGGGTGGAAAAATGTGTAGAATAACTTGGTGCACTTTGTTTTGCTGTTTAACAACATTAAAATATGGTAATAGGAAGAACAATACCAAAATCAATAATATGCACATGGGGATTTTTCGGAATTGTTGCTGTCATTTCTGGCCTCTTTTAAAATGCCTAGACAATGTAGTTTACTTATGCTTCTCCTCTTTCCATGTTAAAAAACATTTAAACTTGTTGGGTTCACAACCGAGAGCAAACTAAATAAATATAATGTGGTGTTTCGTCAATATGCAACTCGTTGTATATTGAGCTCCACTTAAATGGTAGTGTTGTTTGTGCACTTTGCCATGCCATGCATATGTAAACCGGACATGCATCATACTTGTTTGTGCATCATGCCATGGTTATGATATGTGTGTTTACCATGTTGTTTGCTTCTTTCCGGTTTGCTTCTCTCGTTAGCTTTGATTTCGTTCCGAAGTTGTGAGGATTTGTTCGACTACTTCATGGACCCATTCTTCTTCCTTGCGGGATCCCAAGCAAGATGACCAGTCCCCGATATCACCTCTATCTTTGCCTTGCTAGTTGTATCATTCTTTAGATATGCCTCGATGCCTATTCCTGTTTGTCAGCCTCCTATTGTTGCCATGAAACACTCTAACCGCCTTCCTAGAAAGCCGTTGATCGGCTAAGTACGCTTTTGCTCAGCCCCTCTTATAGCATTGTTAGTTGCAGGTGAAGTTTGAAGATTGCTCCATGTTCGGACTTGTTTTATTGGGATAACACAATATATATCTTGTTAAATTAATGCACCTATATATTGGTAATGGGTGGAAGGCTTGGCCTTCTGCTTGGTGTTTTGTTCCGCTCATGCCACCTTAGGACTCGATAATCCGGTGTTATGTTCCTTGATTTTGCGTTCCTAACACGGTTGGTGTTTATGGGGCCCCCTTGATAATTCACACTGCTTAAAGATTTTCCAGCAAGGCCCAACTTTGGTACTACATTTGCCTAACAACTAAAAACTTGCCGAGGGAGTAATTAACCCAAGTATTTATTAGTCAACAACCCGGGCCAGTGCTCCTCATGAGTGTTGGTCCAAACTGGGGGTTATGCGGGGCCGCCTTGGGAAAACCCGAGGTATCTGGTATTACCCGTAGGATCGCCCATCCGGACGTGGCCTGAGATGAGATACGCGCGGCTATTATCAGGGTGTCGGCACGCCGGGAGGTCTTGCTAGATTAGTTTTTTTTTACCTTTGTCGAAATATCTTGAGCACGGGATTCCGAGAATACTCGGGTCTTCCCAACATGGAGTTGCGACTCCGCAGATCGTGAGCTTGTGATGGGCTAAGT
This sequence comes from Secale cereale, assembly GCA_902687465.1. Taxonomy (NCBI): domain Eukaryota; kingdom Viridiplantae; phylum Streptophyta; class Magnoliopsida; order Poales; family Poaceae; genus Secale; species Secale cereale. The sequence continues at coordinate 782,826,969 of LR738711.1, forward strand.
TGGGACACCCCTGTAGGGTTTTGATCTTTCGAAAGTCGTGCCCGCGGTTATGTGGCAGATGGGAATTTGTTAATATCCGGTTGTAGATAACTTGACACCTTATCCATAAGAATACACTACCTGTGTGAGTAACCGTGACGGTCTCTTTCCAAAGGGCTTTGGGAAGTGAACATGGTGGGGTTATGTATGAACGTGAGTAACTAGGATCACTTATTGATCATCTTTGGCGACCGTTGGCACTTTACTCTTCTCGCTCTGAATTCGTAAGCTAGTTGCTTAGTGCTTGCTGCAAACACTTTATTACCTCTCCACACCTAAAGGCTTTGTTAGTTTTGATACCCGGGAATGGGATTGCTTTGTCCTTGTGACTCACAGATTACAACACACACCAGGTGCAGGTACAATAGAGTACAACACAGGAGATGGACAAGAACTTCACTGGGAGGTCGATGAAGAGCGTGGTCGTTTCGATGTAACGTACCCCGACGATCAGTAGTGGTTCCTACTAGGGGCGATCCGTACTTGTGTTGTGGTATCTTTTCTCATTTGGATTTCGTCCGTAGTCGGACCCTGTGTTATTTGGATGAATGTATGCTATTGTATTCATTGTGTGACATGGCGAGTGTAAGCCAACTATTTTACTCTTTCATCCCTGAACTTTTACATAAGTTGTGCAAAGATACCATGCTTGCGATCATTCCAGAATGCGCTTATGTCTCTAAGTCGTGCCTCGACACGTAGGAGATATAGTCGCATCCTGGGCATTACATGATGAAGCTGCTAGGAGAAGAAGTGATAGGCATAGGAATAAAGATGAGGGACAGACTATGGACAAGGCTACTGAAATGGCAAAGAAGAAAAATCTGGAAATGGCACGAGGTACTAATACTCCTACTGTTTTAAATACAATGCCTAGTTTCATTTCTCATATCACGCGATGTGTTGGTGTTAGTCTAGGTAAAACTCCTAAGGAAATATATTGTACTACATCTATGATCAAGAGTTTAGAGAAAACCAGAAGTGACTTATTTTTTGCTAATAAGAGAAAGGAAAAAGCTAGAAATGTGGATTTAGAATCGAAACTAGAGAGTTTCGATCCAGATGATATTATAAATTAATTGTCCGACTCAGATTCTGAGGCTAAGGAGGATGAGAAGCTTATAAATGAATTAGTGTTGTTATCTTCGCTGTATAAATCAAGAAACAGAAATACTTGCACTGGGGGATTCAGTGTTAAGCGTAAGGTTAGATATGATGCAACAAATGTTACCAAAATTTGATCATTTTTTATGGCGGGCCTATTTTGGAATGCAAGAGGGCTGGGTGAACCTGAAAAGAGAAGTTTTCTAAGGGAATCTATCTCGGAGCATAGTTTAGAGTTTATATGTGTGCAAGAATCAAAAAAGGACTTTGATGACTCTTGGTTGGCTGGAGTAAGTGGGATATTCACTTTTATCTGGTTGTGGCAGCCCTCTGAAGGTGCTTCTCGAGGGCTGCTTATGGGGGTTCGGGAAGATTTGTTTGAGGTAGACATATGTATTGCAAGTACATACATGACCAGAATGGTTATTATGGATAAAAGATCAGGATTCAAGTGGAATCTGATCAATGTCTATGGAGCTGCTCATGTGAGGAATAAGGAGGAGTTCCTGGTGGAGCTAGTTCAAGCTCCGGGGTACAATAATTTGCCCTGTGTTTTTGGGGGTGACTTTAACTTAATTAGGAGAATCAACGAGAGAAAGAAAATTAAAAAAACTGCCTAAATGGTCTTTTTATTTTAATTCTATTATTGAGCATTGGGGCTTAAAAGAATTATATTTGTCGGGGAGGAGCTATACTTGGTCGAATAATCAGGAGGATCCATTTTTTGCTAAGTTGGACCGAATTTTAGTTAGCTCCCTTTGGGAGCAGGAATTTCCTTTAGTTACTGTCAGAACCTTTGTGAGAGTGGTTTCTGACCCTGTAGCGCTTCTATTACATATAGGGACTAAGTCTACTATTATTCGCAAGCCTTTTAAATTTGAGCTATGCTGGTTGTCTAGAGCAGAGCTCCCTGTTATTGTTAATAAAGTCTGGAGTTCCACTGTACATAGAGGAAGTAGTCTTGATTGGTGCCAGGATTTCATGCGAAACTTAAGAGCCCTTAAAGGGTGGAACCTTAATGTAGAGGGTAGATATAGGAGAGAGGGAGAGAGAGAGAGAGAGATGAGATTGCTAATAAGCTTGACTTTTTGGATAAGAAAAGTGAGCCATCTGGAGTTTCATAAGCTGACTATGTTTTGAGAAATCAGTTGCCGAATGATTTAAATAAGATCCTTAGAGAAGAGGAGATTAAGTGGTACCAGAGGTCTAAAGAAAAAGATATTATGGATGGTGATGGTAACACGAAATACTTCATGATTAAAGCTAGCAGTAGGAAGCGTAGGTGTAATATTTTCAAATTCGTCCAGGATGAGGGGATCATCCAAGGGGGTGAGAAACTCCTTAAATATGCAACTAATTTTTATAAAAAGCTCTTCGGGCCTATTGAATTACTTCCCGTATCCTTAAACATTCCTCTAAATGATATGCTTTCCGAGGAGGACAAAAGTAAGTTGGCTGGTAAATTTACTTTGGATGGGATAAAAACGACAGTTTTTTCTATGAGGCATAATAGAGATGCTGGCCCCGATGGTATTCCTATTGAATTCTTCCAAACCTTTTGGCACCTCATTTGCAATGATTTGCCGAGTCTCTTTCAAGATTTCCATGATGATATGATTGATATTTCTAGGCTAAACTATGGGGTGGTTACTTTGTTATCTAAGGGTCAAGGGGCAGATAGGATTCAAATGCATAGACCTATATGCATGCTCAATGTCCCATTTTTTTTATCAAAGTCTTAAACAATAGAGCTATGGCTACTGCTCACAAGACAATTTCTAAGGTACAATCTGCGTTTATCAAAGGGCGTTATATTTTAGATAATGTCACTTTTCTCCATGAGACGCTTCAGTCACTTTGTAAGTCTAAATGAGCTGCTGTCATTTTTAAGGTTGATTTTGAGAAAGCTTATGATAAAATTAATTGGGACTTTATGCTTAGTACACTGAAAATGAAGGGGTTCTTTATAAATTTATTCGTTGGACGAAAGCGGTTATTCATAATGGTAAAGTAGCTATTACTTTAAATGACTTGATTGGCCCCTATTTTTTTACTAGGAAAGGATTGAGGCAGGGGACCCGTTCTCCCCCTTGTTATTTAACCTTGCTGCTGATGTTCTTGCTACCCTGGTTCAAAGGGCGCAAGAACAAAGGTTTATTAAAGGAGTTCTGCCTAGAGTGTATGAGGGTGGTCTTACTGTCTTAAAATACACTGATGATATGATTTTATGCTTTGAAGATGACTTAGAAGGGGCTAGAAACCTTAAATTCATTCCATGCATATTTGAGCACTTGACGGGTTTGAAATCAATTTCTTAAAAAGTGAAATCCATTGCTTTAGTGCCGCTTTGATGAAACAAGAAGAATATGCTCAGATTTCAGTTGTGCGGTGGGGGACTTCCCATTTACTTATTTTGGTCTTCCTTTACATTTTAAAAGGTTACGAAATGTGCATTGAAAACCAGCTGAAGAGAAAATTGAGAAGAAGGCAGCTACCTGGCAAGGGGTTTGCTTTCAATTGGTGATAGGATTACCCTCGCTGAGACTTGTATGAGTAATGTTCCTAGCCATTTGCTTTCTTTTTTTAAACTACCTAAAGGTGTAGGCAAGAGAATGGACTTTGTCCGTGCTCGTATGGTTTGGCAAGAGAGGGATGGAGTGAGAAAGTATCACTTGGTCAAGTGGTTGGACATTTGCCAACCTAGAGACCAGGGAGGTTTGGGGATTACTAATTCAGAGATTAAAAACATCAGCCTCTTATGTAAGTGACTATGGATATTAGAGAATGAGGAAGAGGAATGCCAGGAGATGATTAGTGCCAAATATTTGAGTAGGAAATCTTTGGTTCAATGTGAAGCATCTCCGAGTAATTCCCATTTTTTGAATGGATTGTTGAGTATAAAAGATATCTTCTATTCTTGCTGCCAAAGGGTGGCGGGTAATGGTTGTAAGACGAGATTTTGGGAGGACACTTGGCTGGGGAGAAAGCAACTTTGTCAATTTTCCCCCGCTTGTATAATTTAACTTTCTGTCAACATGTTACTGTTGCTAAAGTCTTTAACCAAGATTTTGATTGTATTAGATTTAGGAGATGTCTTTATGGAGAAACGTTTACAACATGAAATGAATTACTTGATATGTGTAGTCAGGTTACTCTGTCGGAGGAGCCTGATAAAGTTAAATGGCCTTTAACTAAATCTTGATCCTTCTCGGTTAAGTCACTTTATCATTACCTTATAGCTAGAGTTGTTGATTTTCCTTTTAAACTTCTTTGGAGGTTGAGAATACCTCTAAAAGTAAAAGCGTTTATATGGTTAGTGATCAAAGGGAGGATCCTAACCAAGGATAACTTATCTAGACGAGGGTGGAAAGGACCAAATTTCTGTGAGTTTTGCGGTGTCTCTGAGAGCATTGATCATCTATTCTTTCCGTGCTTTTTTGCTAGGTTTTCTTGGAATGTGATATGTGGTACACTAGGTAACCCTAATTTACCTTTATCTTTCTTTGATCTTTGTCAAAACTGGATACCATCCTATTCTGGAAAGGATAGGGTTGTTGTTTCTATTGGTACTGCTGCTTTGATGTGGACAATTTGGAAAACAAGGAACAGATCCTGTTTTAACGTGTTTTCCTTTCAAATCCTATCAATGTAATGTTTACCCTGTGTTCTTTGTTGGATTCATGGATGACTCTAGAGAGAAAAGGAGTGCAAAAATGCTTAGGGAGGTTTCCAAGAGGCTGTCTCGGGTAGCAAACGAAGTCTTTAGAAGAGCGTATGGGTGGAATCATTCTGCTCAAAGACCGTGTTTTGTGTCTACATGAATTTGGGAGGCCCTGTAGTGTGCTCCGGTTTTAGAGTTGCTATATTGTTTTGGCTGATGTGGAAATTGTAAAATGATGTTAAAAGGCTACTCTCTCTCCGGTAGTGGGTGATTTGGCATCCTATAGATACAGTTATATGTCTAGGATGTAGGTTGATTATCAGTTGATAAGGTGTTGCATCAGGTGTGATGGAAAAAGTGGTGTGGTGGTGTGTTTTGTTGTATCCAGACACTTATTTTCATAATGAAAATGGGGGCCATGTGGCCCCTTCTATCGAAAAAAAGTATCTGTGAGAACTTTTTTTCACACATCCAAGAATGTCGTTTCACCATGAAAATTCACACAGGAAGAAAACTAAGCAATGTTTATATTAACAAAACAACACATTTTTTCTATTTATCATTATTTTTACTGTTCATAGAGAAGCACATAACCTCGGGACTAGAATAACAATTGTGATCTTGCTTTTGGTCTTGCTTGTCCCTTTACCTCTCTCGCACTTCAACTTTGGCCTCAACAACATGATAACATATGTTGAGTGTGAGGAAAATCTCTATATGGTATCACATCTACCTTTTTTAGAGAAGCTGCAGGACAAAACAGAGCGCCCTGTTTCCATTTCCATGAACTGAAACCAGGGTAAACAAAAGTTCAAGGACCCTCGAGGTGAACCTGAGAACCCATCAGAAGTGTTTTTTAACACTTCATTACAACCCAGTAGAAATGTATGATAAAGAAATCACAACCATGATAAAGTACTAATAATATCATCAAACTATCGAAAACAACCTGTAATGACACATCACTGACCACAAACACTCAACCAATTATGTCAAAAACTACCATAGAGGAAACCACTTCTAGCAACCACAGTAGTGACAATTGGCTTGGTTTGAGAAAATAAATCAACTTTGGAGCCTCGATAGACTATAATTTCTCAAATGAAGCCTGAGAGGAATTACACTCTATCGAAGGAAGAACATTGAAAACACACATAGGAAAACAATACATGATTACAACACAGTGCAAATAAAAACCTCCTAAAACTAGGGGTTGGATGTTGCAGCCAATGTTGTCTTGGTTTAAGGCTTTAAGCTCTCAGAATAATATTATGTGCTTCTTAAACGGTGTCTGTTGTTGATATGAACTCCTATTTTTTGCGGGTGTTGATACGAACTCCTACAAGACCGTATATGCCCCCATGAGAGACATGGATGTTTGCGCCTCGTGTGCTAATGCACCCAAATTAAAAAAACCACTACCAGGATCACCATCCCTTCATTCAGGACCACCCCACCGTCGCCACAACACCCGTTCGCCACCGATTTATAAAGCGAAAATACACCTCCTTTCACCACAAACAGTCGCCATTGGTGGGAAGGGGGCCTAGCCTCCCTACCCCGTATCGCCCTTGCCACCATCGTCCGACCGTCGATGCACCCCGTTTTGTGCCACCATCACAACCGAACAGGGGCCGCCACCGACTGACGGTCCAACCACTCAAGCATATGATGGAGAGGTCCACCACCACTGTTGTGCAGAAATGTGCCACCGCCAAGCGCTGCATACCCAATCGGCCGCCTCATGCCGCACCAAAGTCACCACTCAGGGAGAGAAAGGAATCCCTGTTGGCGTCGGCGCCAACCGGGCTTCGCCCGACTGCTCCTTCATGCGGCGGCGAGGGAGGGAAAGAGGTGGAGCATGGTCCTGGTGGCGGTGGCTACGCCCCCCCTTGGTCACACGTGAGGCAAGACGATAGGGGAGCAGACATCCACTACACCTTATATTCATGTGGCAATCAGGGGCCACATCAAACATCAACTGCCTTAACTTATTGAAGGGTGTAAAATTAAGTGAACGGTTTCATAAGATACAAATTCATTGGCGGAGGGTCGAAAATGAAGTGAACCATTTTTTGTTAGTGTTGGATTCGTCGGTTACTCCTATATTAAGGTTTAGAATCAGAAGTGAATGTGAGACGAATGGATGATCCACCCGTACAATAAACCTTGTGTTGGAGATATGCCCTAGAGGCAATCATGTATGATGCTACTTCCTATGTGTTTATGAATAAAGATAGTCGTTGGATGTAATCAATGATACTTGTTGGCAAGTACGTGACTTGTCTGTGAGATCTTGTGTTGTATGATACATCCTAAATTGTCCCTAGTCACAAGTGACGTGTGGGCACATGTCAGACTAGACTAGCATATGACACGGTGGATGGCTCAGTCTCACTAGCCAGGGAGCATTGGATGCTAACCGGATAATATGGACTTGGAAAGGTCTGGTCGTATTCGATGTAATCGGATCCGAGTCGAGATAAGTTCTGAGTCGGATAGACCCAACTATGAAACACGGCGATATGTCGTCTGTGAGTCTCTAGTACAACATACGTTCTATGTCCTAAGACCTGAGTTGACGCATGTACTCGGGATGGTTACATACTTGCTTTGGGCCAACCAAACGCTACTCCGTGACTGGGTAGTTACAAAGGTAGGTTTCGGGTTTGTCCAGACCCATCCGCGAGACATGGTCGAGCAAGATGGGATTTGCCCCTCCGAACAGGAGAGATATACTCTAGGCCCCTCATGTGATCCGACCAGGATAAGCATGACCATGCGATAAAGATTATGAGATAATCCGGTTTGTGGTCGGCATCACTGAAACAAGAAAGAGGTCGGGCTAGCACAAGGATGACATTCTCGCCTTGAGCCCAACAACATATATCATGAGGCAAAGGGAACAGAAGTGTGACACGTTGTACAGGTTCGCCTAACCAGCTTCATAGTCTGCTTGGTGGTCGGCACACCTTGCTAGAGGGCGCTACCAACCGTGCAGGTCGGAGGTGATCCGAACTATGACTGTCAGGGATATTACTACCAGGTACAAACCGCCCAGGAGGGGCCGGTTTATACCTATCAAAGATTACTTCTACCGAATCCCAATGGAACATGGAGCATGACACTTTACTCCAGAAGACTTAAAGCCCAAGAGGTGTTAGGGCCCATAATTTGTAAACCGCCATACGGCGTGTAACTTGTAATGTAAGATAGGAAAGATAGAGACCGAGCCGGACACGTTTATGAGCCGGCCTCGGGACTCTGTAAACCGGACCGGGAGTCACCTCGTGTATATAAAGGGACGACCCGGCGACGGTTCAAGAGAGAGAATAAGAACTTGAGACACAGGCAAAGCGTATTCGCTCCCTGGTCATCGAAACCCTAGCAATATTACACCAAACTAGACGTAGGCTTTTACCTTCATCGAAGGGGCCGAACTGGTATAAACCCTTGCGTCCTTTTCCGCTTTAACCCCTTTAAGCTAACCGGTAGCGATGGCCTCATGACTAAGTCCTTTCGCTAGGACATCTGCCATGACAAAACCACGACAGTTGGCGCCCATCGTGGGTCTATCGCACGATGGTTTCAAGTTCTTGAAGGGCAGCTTTGAAGGACTCAAGGGCTATGCAGTGGGCCGGATGACTAAGAGTCGTCGCGGCAAGATCTACATCGATGATGCAGGCTGGGGCCCCGAGGCCGATTCAATCGAATACGGGTACGGGGTCCCCTTCGGCGGCATCCATGTTTTCATCGGCAAGATCGGCGAACCGGGCCCTGAGCCGGACATCTTCCCCAACATCGTCGAGTCGGCTCAGCGTGCAAGACCTACCTGGATTTGACCTGCCGTGAAGCGTGTCTTCGTCAGAGCGGTTCATGGAGCGCAAGCTGAAGATGGATCGGACTCCGATGCCGAGACCGTTGTTTATTCCGGCGATGAGTCGTCCTCTGGGGAGACAGAATCTTTATACTTGCTACAGGATGGCCGGTCTGGGGGCTGTTCCGATGGTGACAGTATTCCGAACCCCCTGGATCCGCCAAACCGGGTCGCAGTATTCATGGCCGGATCACAACCTGGGCAACAGTCTTTGATTGCGGCGACGTTAACATCGGACCTGGCGGCAGCAGCGGCTAGGGCTGGTGGCCCAGTTCAGGTATTAACTGCCTTAGTTGACAAGTTGACAGCGCTGTTAACTGCAGAGGTGGCCTAGGTCGACAAGGAACAACATGATGCAGAATTTGCTCAGGTAAAGAACCAGATAGATCAAGAAAAACTGGACTTAGCTGCTGAGAATACCAGGATGGTTGCAAGGCAGGCCGAGCTAGATGCTCAGGCTTACCGTCTCATGTTGGGTCAAACTGCTTCGTGTGATGTAATGAGGAGAAGGCGGCAATCCCGCCTACCGCCGGTTTATGAGGCGAGGAACCTTTTCAATACGCCAGGAGTAGGAACCAATAACCAGCCGAAGGTAAACCGGGGAGGAGTGCCTGGCACAGGAACATCAGTCCAGCCACAGGCCGCAGAGCCAACCTGCCAGGTCGTTCGTCGCAGCGTGTTCCTACCCCTCTCAGTCATTACTCCAACCCGTTGGATAACATAGTTGCCGCCGCTTCATGGCTGGCCACTCTTCCCATTGAGGGAGAATCCCCCACAGCGGTGGAGGCATGGCGAGCAAGGGAATTTCTGGCGACAGCTTTAACTCAGCAGCAAGCTTATTCGCACAGCCGCGAGAGGATTCACTCCACCCCACGCCCAAGCCGGAGTTATAGCAGGCACCTGGAGGAGCCAGCCGTGTCAAGCAGCGCGCGGAATTGTAATCCGCCGCGGAAGGATAATCCAGCGGGAGGAGGTGCAAATACTCAAGACGTAGTGGATTAGGGCAGGCAGCGCCGGGAGGCCGAGTTAGCCGCACAGTACGAAGCCCGTCAGCAGACGCCGGTTTGACCATCTACCACAGTTGAACCGGGGGTTACATCCAGTTCTTTAGGAGTGCCTTGTCTCACCTCCTCTTTACGCAACGTACGGTTGCCCAAGGATTTTAAAGGACCGCGCAAGGTGCCCAATTATACTGCGAATTTATCCCCTGAGACATGGGTCGAAAGCTACGAGATGACGATGGAGATGCTGGACGTAGATGATGCATCATGTGCTAAGTACTTCACTATGATGTTGGAAGGTACAGCTCGTACTTCGCTAAAAATCTTACCACCCAACTCTATCGGATCATGGGCCGAGTTACGCCGCCGGTTCATCAATAACTTCAAAGACACATGCAAGCACCCGATGTCTATCGTCGATCTAGCTGCCTGTGTTCAAGGAGTGTAATGCCCAGTATGAGATTATACCTCCTACGTGTCGAGGCACGACTTAAAGGTATAAGCTCATACTAGAATGATCTCAAGTATGGTATCTTTGCATGACTCATGTAAAAGAGGGATGAAATTACAAAAGAGTAGTTGGCTTACACTCGCCACGTCACACAATACATTACATAAGCAATCATCATCCAAATAACATCACAGTCCAACTACAGACGAAGATCCAAATGAAAGATACCATAAATAAAGCCACAAGGTCTGAATCGCCCCTAGTAGAAGCCACTACTGATCCTCGGGATAAGACACGTAGTATCGCCCACGTTCTTCATCGAACTCCCAGTACAGCTCTGTGCCATCACCTGAGTAGTTCACCATGGTACCTGCATCTGGTGTTGTGTAGAAACTGTGAGCCACGAAGGACTCAGCAATCCCGTTCCCGGGTAGCAAAACTATCTAAGCCTTGGGTGTGGAACAAGGCTGAAGAACAAGGTTGCAGCTGCACTAGCACTAGCTTACGTGTTTAGAGCGAGAAGAGAAGTGCCACGAGCGTCAAAGTGCTCACGAAGTGATCCTATCTAAGCACGTCAAACATAACCCCATCATGTTCACTTCCCGAACCCCTTTCGGAAAATGACCGTCACGGTTACTCACGCTGGTAGTGTATTATGAACATGGTGTCAAGTTTTCTACAACCGGATATTAACAAATTCCCATCTGCCACATAACCGCGGGCACAGCTTTCGAAAGATCAAACCCTGCAGGGGTGTCCCAACTTAGCCCATCACAAGCTCACGATCTGCGGAGTCGCAACTCCAAGGTGGGAAGGCCCGAGTATTCTCGGAATCCCATGCTCAAGATATTCCGACTAAGGTAAAACTAATCCAGCAAGACCTCCTGCCGTGCCGACACCCTGACAGTAGCCGCGCGTATCTAGTCTCAGGCCACGACCGGATGGGCGATTCTATAGGTTATACCAAATACATCGGGTTTCCCCAAGGCGGCCCCGCAGAACCCCCAGTTTGGACCAACACTCATGTGGAGCACTGCCCCGGGGTTGTTAATTAATTCCACGGGATATCTAGTCCCTATGCAAAATTTTAGTTATTAGCCAAATGTAAAACCAATGTCGGGCCTTGCTGGAAAAGCTTTAGCGCTAAGCGGGTTATCGAGGGGCCCATAAACCCCAACCGTGTTAGGGACGCATAATCAAGGAACATAACACCGGTTTAAATGGTTCCTAGGGCGGCATGAGTGGAACAAAACACCAAGCAAGAGGCTTAGCCTTCCACCCATTACCAATATATATAGATGATTTAGTTTAACAGATTATATAGTGTGATATCCCAATAATAACTTCATCATGAAGCGAGAATCTTCAAATCTTCACCTGCAACTAACAATGCTATAAGTGGGGCTCAGCGAAGCTTACGTAGCCAAACAAAGGTTTGCTAGGTTGGGTGGTTAGAGAGATTCATGGCTACAATAGGAGGCTGACAAACAAACATGGGCATCGAGGCAATAAGCTAAAGAGCGAGACATCTAGCAATAGGCAAAGATAGTAATGATATCTGGGTCAGGTCATCTTGCATGTTGAGTCTTCGGTGGGATCGTAAGACGGCTCCTCGTACTCAACCTCGGTAGGAACCTCGTTCTCGGACTCGGCTCCCGGCTCTACTCAACACAAGAACACAACATGGCACAATATCAAACAAGGTGCAATGCACAAACAACATGATGCAAGACAAGTCTATATGATGCATTTCATGGCAAGGGATGAAGCACACAAGATCAACACAAAAAACAAGTTTAAATGAGGCCGGAATCAACATATAGCAAATCCGATAAGTCCTCATATGCATATTTTGAAATTGGTCCAGATCTGAACAAACCTTAAGTTAAAGTTGTTAAACAGCAAGTTAACATGCACCATGATGATCTACACGAAATTCTAGTCAAGTTTCATATAAAGCTTGTTTAATTCGGAGCTACGGTCTAGAAGATATGAGCAAAACAAGACAAGCAAGGCGACGGTGCAAGATGCATCCAAACATCAAGCAAACACACTCCAAACATGTAAACAACATGATATTATGATTCTACATGCAAAAGCACACAAGTTTCATATAGGGCACGCTCAAAACGGAGCAACGGTTCAACACATACACACGAAACAAGATACAATGCAAAGCTGAAATTAACAGCCACATAGCAACTTTAGAGCAAGAGATATATACGCTACAGCACCCAAACATGGAGACAAAGGGCATGGACATTAAGTAGACATTATACTTAACAAGTATGAACTTAGAACACACCCAAAAACCTACTAGAACACAATTAACCAAGCATGGCAAGTTGCAATAAAATTATCCAGACTTAGCCAAAATCTGGGAAGGCAAAACATCATGACGATGCTGCCTTCGTAGGCACAAAACAACATGCATATCAACTCCACTAAGTATATAAAGATCATGGACATGTAGTAGACATATCCTACAGCAAACAACTCCATTGGAGCAACTCCATAGGAGGCATGGATCAATAGCAACAAGCTACACCAAATTGATCATGCTGATAAAAACCTGACAGGTATAATTTATAGCAACTTGGGAGCAAGAAATAAATAAGCTACAACAGGCCATATGTGCAAGTAAGGGCATGAATAGATAGACAAAAACATGAACAACAAGCAATAATCATTGGCCACTCCAATACAAGCATGGAATTGAGTGGGGCATCAAGCAAACATAGCATCAGGTTATAACAGATTCCAGACTTAGCAGTTTTTTCAGTAAGTATAAAACAGTAACATTGGCATGGCATGTTTACAAGCTTGTTTAAGTCACCTCAAGGCATATCATGGAAAGTGGTTTGCACCACAGCAAATACCATATGATGGTGCTTCTAAAACATATTGACATGTGACATGAGGACAAACACATCAATAGCAATGAGCATGTCAAAACAGCATCTCACAACAAGTTTCAACACTTAACAGCCACATGTACTTTTGCAACAGAGGTTAACATGGCAATATGGCACCTAACATGAATGCTACAGCAACCATCATGTAGAGCACTTCACAATGAACATTTTGACATATCATATGCTCCATTTGGATAAACATGCACCAAGTTATCATATCTCAAACATGGCATCAAATTAACAAGTAACAGCAGTTTATAACAAGTAGCACTCTTGTCACGATGATTAGGTCGTCAAGATGAACTCAAACAAGCATGCCACAGTGGAACAAAATGAAGAGCACATCACCACGATCATTTCGATATATTACACGCCCAAAACGGATCTACGAGCACAAAGTTACAGCCATGCAAAGGAGGCAACAAAATATAGCAGATCTGGGACTTAGTGAAATTTATACCTCCCGAAAGTCAACGGGACGGAGGGATCCCGGGACGGAGGGGTGCAGATCGGTGGAGGCGTTCGGTTGGGCGCGTGGGTGGATCTGATGCACCCACGGAATCCAGACCGGACCGGCTCCGGTGAGGCGGCGGCGACCGGAGTGTAGCTCGGAGGCGGCGGGGGTCCGATGAGGGAGCGGCGGCCGGAGCGGTGGCCGGCCGGTGGAGAAGCGGCGGCGGCCGGTGGAGGCGAGGCCGGCGGCGGCGACGCGGCCCGTGGCGGCTACCGGCGATGGCGAGGCCGGCCGGGGCGCGGCGGCGGCGGCGGGCGGCGGCGGTGGGCGGTGGCGCACCGGCGGCGTCGGGCGGAGGCGCGACTCGGGCGAAGTGGGCCGCGGGGGCCGGGGACGGGCGCGGTGGGCCCGCGCGGTGGACTCGGCGGCGGGGGAGCGGGGCTGCCACGTGGCGGCCTCCAATTCGTCCGGGCACAGCGGTGGACACGTCAGGCGCCGGCGGACACGTCCGGCGCGCAGAGGAGCTGCGGGGCACGGGAAAAAAAGAAAAAAAAATGAGGACTAGGGTTTCGCCCGAAAATGGAGGGGATGGGACCTTTTTATAGGCATAGGGAGCTAGGAGACTCCAAATGAGGAGCGGTTTTCGCCGACACGATCACGATCCGACGACCGAGAGGATGGGAGTGGTTGTGCTGGGTTAGTAGGCAGTTGTGGAGGGGGTCTAGGGCCAAAAGGAAGGGGTACTTTTAGCCCACTAGGTTAACTGTTGGAGTACCAAACGAACTCCAAACGCGATGGAACTTGACAGGCGGCCTACACGTACCAAAACAACAACGCACGACAAGTCTCACCTTATACCGGGAACATTACACGGCCACACACGAAAGAAGAACTCGGGGTTGCCACGAGCACATGTGTGAGGGTCGGAACTCGAAACGGACAACGGGAAGCGGCGAGTGGGACCGGGTGCAAGTGACAACACGAATGCAATGCAATGCACATGATAACATGACATGGATGAAATGCACACACGCACACGACAAAACGAAGAAATCCGAAATGAAAGAAGAGTCCAGAATGGAATTGATGAAGTCAAAGTTTCATATAATTCCATAATTGGAAAGTGTTACATCTGGGGCATTACAAACTCTCCTCTACTACGAAAAGATCTCGTCCCGAGATCTAGGACTGGAAGAAGGAAGGGTACTCGGAACGAAGGTGATCTTCTCGTTCCCACGTAGCTTGTTGGTCGGTATGGTGTGACCACTTAACTTTCAAGAACTTGATTGACTTGTTGCGGGTCTTGCGCTCGGTTTCCTCAAGAATAGCAACATGGTGCTCACGGTAAGACAAGTCTTGTTGAAAATCAATCTCCTCGAACGGAATGGTGCGTTCAGGTGTCTTGAAGCACTTGCGGAGTTGAGACACGTGAAACACATCATGAACATTAGCAAAGTTGGATGGAAGCTCGAGTTGATAGGCTAGATCACCTCTTTTGCCAAGAATCTTGAAAGGGCCCACATATCTAGGAGCAAGCTTTCCTTTGATACCGAATCTTTGGGTTCCTTTCATAGGAGAAACACGGAGATAGACATGGTCCCCAATGTTGAAAGCCAAATCACGATGCCTGCCGTCATAGTAGCTCTTTTGACGTGACTAAGCGGCCTTGAGATTCTCACGTATGACTTTGCACATTTCTTCGGCTTCTGAGATCAAGTCATTGCCAAGGAGTTGACGTTCACCAGTCTCGGACCAGTTAAGAGGGGTACGGCACTTTCTGCCATAGACGATTTCAAACGGAGCTTTGCCAGCACTTGCTTGGAAATTGTTGTTGTAAGAGAACTCGGCAAACAGAAGGCAATATTCCCACTTCATGCCAAAAGAGATGAGACAAGCTCTGAGCATGTCTTTGAGGATCTGGTTCACTCTTTCGACTTGACCATTAGTCTGAGGGTGAAACACAGTGCTGAAATGAATCTTAGTGCCCATGGCTGACTGAAAGGAGTCCCAGAACTTGGATGTGAACAAACTTCCACGGTCTGAGGAGATAACTTGAGGAATGCCATGTAACGAAACAATTCTGGAAGTGTACAACTTTGCCAACTAAGCTGCATTGATGGATTCTTTGACTGGAAGGAAGTGAGCTACTTTGGTTAGCTTGTCGATCACAACACAAATAGCATCATTCCCCTTCTTGGACTTAGGAAACCTAGTGACGAAATCCATTTCAATGTGGTCGAATTTCCACTTGGGAATAGGAAGAGGTTGGAGGAGACTGGCTGGACGTTGATGCTCTGCCTTCACTCTTCTGCAGACATCACATTCATTCACGAATTGGGCAATCTCCATTTTCATGCGAGTCCACCAGTAAGATCGCTTGAGGTCTTGGTACATCTTGGAACTTCCGGGATGAATCGAGAGGAGGGAGTCATGTGCTTCGTTCATTATGAGCTTCCTGAGATCACCCTTGGGAACCACAATTCTGTCCTCAAAGAACAAGGTGTCTTTCTCATCAACACGATAGCACTTGTATTTGGGAGTACCCTTAGCAACACCATGTTTCACTTTCTGCACCATAGCATCACTGAATTGGGTCTCACGGATCTGATCTTCCAAGGTAGGAGCAACTTGAAGGTTTGCAAAAAAGCCCCACGGAACAACTTGGAGGTTGAGCTTCCTAGATGATTCACAAAGTTCAGGCTGGAACAGCTTGAGAAGGAGACTGTTGCAATATGCCTTTCTGCTCAAGGCATCTGCAATGACATTGGCCTTGCCAGGTGTGTATTCAATGCTTGGATCATACTCTTGGATCATCTCAACCCAACGAGTCTGGCGAAGGTTCATGTTCGGCTGTGTGAAGATGTACTTCAACCTCTTGTGATCGGTGAAGATGTCCACTTTTCTGCCGAACAGAAGGTGTCTCCACGTGATCAAGGCATGTACCATTGCTGCTAGCTCGAGATCATGTGTGGGGTAGTTCTTCTCATTTGGCTTCAATTGACGAGAAGTGTATGCCACAATCTTCTTGTCTTGCATGAGAACACCACCAAGACCTTGTAGAGAAGCATCACAGAATACTTCATAGGGCTTGGACTCATCTGGAGGAGTAAGAACCAGAGCAGAAATGAGCTTCTTTTTGAGTGTCTTGAATGCCACATCACAATCAGGAGACCAGTTGTACTTGACATTCTTCTGCAGCAAGTTCGAGAGAGGCTTGGCAATCTTGGAGAAGTTCTCAACGAACCTTCTACAATAGCTAGCGAGACCAAGGAAGCTTCGGAGTTGCTTGATGTTCTGCGGGGGTTCCCAGTCGACAATAGCTTCAACTTTCTCGGGGTTGACAGAAATACCCTCAGCACAGATGATATGGCCAAGATATAAGACCTTATCCAGCCAGAATTCACACTTAGAGAATTTCGCATAGAACTTGTGTTCACGGAGCCTATCCAGAACCAAACGGAGGTGCTTGGCATGATCTTCTTCATTCTTGGAGAATACCAAGATGTCATCCAGATAGACGAGAACAAATTCATTGGTCTAGGGGTTGAAAATAAAGTGCATCATCCTTGAGAAGGTGGGTGGAGCATTTGCGAGGCCAAAAGACATGACCGTGTATTCATAGGAGCCGTAGCTTGTTCTGAATACGGTCTTGTGAATATCTTCTTCACGGATACGAATCTGGTGATAACCCATCCGGAGATCGAGCTTTGAGAACACATTTGCTCCTTTGAGCTGCTCGAACAATTCATTGATATTGGGGAGCAGATACTTGTTCTTTATTGTCTTCTTATTCAATGGCCGGTAATCAACGCAATGGTGCTCCGTGCCATCCTTCTTCTTGACAAATAGAACACCACAACCCCAAGGAGAAGTGCTAGGCCTGATTAGACCCATACGCTCTTGCTCATTGAGTTGTTTCTTCAGCTCCTTCAACTCATCAGGGGAAAGCTTGTATGGACGCCGACATGCTGGCTCGGTACCGGGCTCGAGTTCAATGACGAATTCAACTTGACGATGCGGAGGCATGCCTGGAAGCTCTTCAGGGAAAACATCTTCATATTCACTAAGCACCGAAATCTGAGAGATGGCATTAATCTCGCCCTTGTCATTGAGAGAGAATAGCCTGATTGTGTTATCTCGAGAGGCGAAGATAATCACGTCTTCGCCAGGATGAGTAAGCTTGACTTCCTTATTTGCACAATCAATGTTTGCATCATGCTTGGAGAGCCAATCCATCCCAAGAATAAGATCAATGTCGGAGTTGCCGAGAATAACCGGAGAAACCAGAAAGCGGTAATCACCCATGTAAATAGATATATCCGGAGCATACAAGCTAGAATGCATCTGTTTCCCGGGAGAAGTAATAGCCAATTGCCTTGGTAAAGCCACTGTGTTCACATTATGCTTGGATGCAAATGGACATGACATGAAAGAATGTGATGGACCAGAATCAAGCAAGACTTTAGCAGGTTTAAGATTGACTGGAAGGTTACCAAGTATCACATCTGAAGAATTCTCTGCTTGAGCTGCATTAATCAGATTCACTCTTCAACATTTGGATTGTGCTTGACAATAGCAGTGCTGACAGGTGGAGGAGGCGGAAGGCCCCTTTGAGTACACTTGTTAGCATAGTGAATCTTTTGGCCACACTTTTTGCAAATCACTTCTGAGAGAGGACGGTGATAAGGAGCACTTGACTTCGAAGCTTGAAAGTGATTCTTGGACTGATTGCTTGGGTTGGGTGGGTGGGAGAAACCACAGCCACCAGAATGCTTGTTGTTGTTGTTGTTGTTGGGAGGGCGGAGCACTGGAGGAGGTGGTAGCCAAAACTTCTGCTGCTTTGCGACCACTTGGGAAGAAGAGGAGGAGTTAACATCATCTCTGATCCTCTTTTTGGAAGCTTCACACTTGAGCTGGGCTGCCTCTTGCTTAAGTGCCATGTTATAGAATTGATGAAATTCATCCGGCTCGAACAAGGTGAGAGCTACCTGGAGTTCATCCTTCAGACCACCACGGAACTGATAAATCTTGCTCTTGGAATCTGGGATATCTTGCTTGGCATAGCGGGCAAGGTTCTGGAACTTGACATTGTATTGATAAACAGACATGGTGCCTTGCTTCAGGTTGCGGAATTGCTCACGCATACCTTCGATGACACTAGTTGGAATGTGGTGAGAGCGGAAATCCTTGCAGAAGTCAGTCCACGAGATTTCACGTCCTTCTCTGGAATCTTTATACTGTTGCCACCAATCAGCAGCTTGATCCTTGAGTTGGAAGGCGGCAAACTTGACATAATCGTCAGGTCTCACGTTACTGCATTCAAAGTGCTTCTTGATGCCTGTTATCCAGTCTTCAGTATCTAGCAGATCCACACAGTAACTGAATGCCTTCAGTTGGTTTGCCGGGAATTAGTTGAGAGCTGCAAAGTGAGGTTGGTTGAACAAATTGCCTTGGCCTTGGTTCCCATGACCACCTTGATTTGCTTGATTTGCTTGAAATTTCTGCATCATTTGCATAAGCATCTGCGTGTTCTCGTTCGTCGCTTGCATAATTGCTCTCCAGGCCTCAGACGGAGGAGGAGGGAAGGAGGACGATCAGGAACTTCTTCACCCTCTGGGTTAGCGTTGGGAACCCTTTTAGGAGCCATCCTGAATGACATGACAACTATTAGCCATTGATTGAAAATATATAAGCTGAATCAACAGCTAGAAATTGCAACATAAGTATTCACAAGAACATTCGAACAAAATGAACGAATGTAATTCACAGTTTAATGGTACAAGAATCTTCTTGAGAAGCCACTTGGGAGAACAAAAGGTAAATAAAAACAACAAGGAGCAGATAGAACAAATACAAGATAGAAGCTTCGTTTGACATATTCGTGCTGAAAGCTTATGGAACGTGTTACAAAAGGGTTTTGCAATCCCCGGATCAGCATAGCGAAGGACCCTTTAAGATGCAACTCCCGACCGGAACAAACACCCATAAAACTACTTCACTCAATGTAGAACCCCGAACTCCATATCATGCATTCGTTGGAAGAATGCCTACGAGCTACTAGATGAACCCACCTATTAATTTCCGAAAGTTTCCAGTTATGCAATCAGGTGTTGGGGATACAGGGGAAACATCGCGCACTCAACTCTAATCCTACATCCAGCTGTATCCATCCTTCAACACATAACCCGTTATTTCCGGAAACCGTCTACCTCAGACCTTCGAAACGCATCTGCTATACAAGCTATGGCAATACTCCCGAACTACCTCCCCAGTACTGGGTGATGTCGGGGTTATCTTGCCACTAACCGCATAGGAGAGTTTTCGATGTTGCCTGTCTTAAGTATTCCAGAACTGCTGCGATATATTTGTGATGACAACACCTCGGAGCTCAACTCCCCGGGACACTATCACAACCCCGAAATGACAGGAGGCATCGAGAACAATGTTCTCGTCACAAAGACATCGGAACAATCCAAACAATACTCGCGTGATCCTAAAAAAAAATTTAGTGAATTTTTGAGAGTAGAAGAGATAAATAATCGTCAAGTGTCCTCACCAGAGTGAAAAGGGACGAGGAGTAAAAAGAAATCCTACTCTCCGATATATATATATATAGGACTCAAAACATTTTCAAGTGTGTGCCTAGACTCAACCGTCAATGATTCGATCAATCAGTGGGGGCTCCTAGGTCGGAGAAGGCTCTAATACCAACTTGTAATGCCTAGTATGAGATTATACCTCCTACGTGTCGAGGCACGACTTAAAGGTATAAGCTCATACTAGAATGATCTCAAGTATGGCATCTTTGCACGACTCATGTAAAAGAGGGATGAAATTGTAAAAGAGTAGTTGGCTTACACTCGCCACGTCACACAATACATTACATAAGCAATCATCATCCAAATAACATCACAGTCCAATTACGGACGAAGATCCAAATGAAAGATACCATAAATAAAGCCACAAGGTCCGAATCGTGCCTAGTAGAAGCCACTACTGATCCTCGGGATAAGACATGTAGTATCGCCCACGTTCTTCATCGAACTCCCAGTACAGCTCTGTGCCATCACCTGAGTAGTTCACCATGGTACCTGCATCTGGTGTTGTGTAGAAACTGTGAGCCACGGAGGACTCAGCAATCCCGTTCCCGGGTAGCAAAACTATCTAAGCCTTGGGTGTGGAACAAGGCTGAAGAACAAGGTTGCAGCTGCACCAGCACTAGCTTACATGTTTAGAGCGAGAAGAGAAGTGCCACGAGCGTCAAAGCGATCACGAAGTGATCCTATCTAAGCACGTCAAACATAACCCCATCGTGTTCACTTCCCGAACCCCTTTCGTAAAATGACCGTCACGGTTACTCACGCTGGTAGTGTATTATGAACATGGTGTCAAGTTTTCTACAACCGGATATTAACAAATTCCGATCTGCCACATAACCGCGGGCACGACTTTCGAAAGATCAAACCCTGCAGGGGTGTCCCAACTTAGCCCATCACAAGCTCACGATCTGTGGAGTCGCAACTCCAAGGTGGGAAGGCCCGAGTATTCTCGGAATCACGTGCTCAAGATATTCCCACTAAGGTAAAACTAATCCAGCAAGGCCTCCCGGCGTGCCGACACCCTGACAGTAGCCGCGTGTATCTAGTCTCAGGCCACGACCGGATGGGCGATTCTATAGGTTATACCAAATACCTCGGATTTCCCCAAGGCGGCCCCGCAGAACCCCCAGTTTGGACCAACACTCATGTGGAGCACTGGCCCGGGGTTGTTAATTAAGTCCACGGGATAGCTAGTCCCTATGCAAAATATTAGTTATTAGGCAAATGTAAAACCAATGTCGGGCCTTGCTGGAAAAGCTTTAGCGCTAAGCGGGTTATCGAGGGGGGCCCATAAACCCCAACCGTGTTAGGGACGCATAATCAAGGAACATAACACCGGTTTAAACGGTTCCTAGGGTGGCATGAGTGGAACAAAACACCAAGCAAGAGGCTTAGCCTTCCACCCATTACCAATATATATAGATGATTTAGTTTAACAGATTATATAGTGTGATATCCCAATAATAACTTCATCATGAAACGAGAATCTTCAAATCTTCACCTGCAACTAACAATGCTATAAGAGGGGTTGATCGAAGCTTACGTAGCCAAACAAAGGTTTGCTAGGTTGGGTGGTTAGAGAGATTCATGGCTACAATAGGAGGCTGACAAACAAACATGGGCATCGAGGCAATAAGCTAAAGAGCGAGACATCTAGCAATAGGCAAAGATAGTAATGATATCTGGGTCGGGTCATCTTGCCTATTGAGTCGTCGGTGGGATCGTAAGACGGCTCCTCGTACTCAACCTCGGTAGGAACCTCGTTCTCGGACTCGGCTCCCGGCTCTACTCAACACAAGAACACAACATGGCACAATATTAAACAAGGTGCAATGCACAAACAACATGATGCAAGATAAGTCTATATGATGCATTTCATGGCAAGGGATGAAGCACACAAGATCAACACAAAACAACAAGTTTAAATGAGGCCGGAATCAACATATAGCAAATCCGGTAAGTCCTCATATGCATATTTTGAAATTGGTCCAGATCTGAACAAACCTTATGTTAAAGTTGTTAAAAAACAAGTTAACATGCACTATGATGATCTACACGAAATTCTAGTCAAGGTTCATATAAAGCTTGTTTAATTCGGAGTTACGGTCTAGAAGATATGAGCAAAACAAGACAAGCAAGGCAACGGTGCAAGATGCATCCAAACATCAAGCAAACACACTCCAAACATGTAAACAACATGATATTATGATTCGACATGCAAAATCACACAAGTTTCATATAGGGCACGCTCAAAACGGAGCAACGGTTCAACACATACACACGAAACAAGATACAATGGAGAGCTGAAGTTAACAACCACATAGCAACTTTGGAGCAAGACATATATACGCTACAACACCCAAACATGGAGACAAAGGGCATGGACATGAAGTAGACATGATACTTAACAAGTATGAACTTAGAACACACCCAAAAACCTACTGGAACACAATTAAGCAAGCATGGCAAGTTGCAATAAAATTATCCCGACTTAGGCAAAATCTGGGAAGGCAAAACATCATCACGATGCTGCCTTCGGATGCACAAAACAACATGCATATCAACTCCACTAAGTATATAAAGATCATGGACATGTAGTAGACATATCCTACAGCAAACAACTCCATTGGAGCAACTCCATAGGAGGCATGGATCAATAGCAACAAGCTACACCAAATTGATCATGCTGATAAAAACTTGACAGGTATAATTTATAGCAACTTGAGAGCAAGAAATAAATAAGCTACAACAGACCATATGTGCAAGTAAGGGCATGAATGGATAGACAAAAACATGCACAACAAGGAGTGATCATTGGCCACTCCAATACAAGCATGGAATTGAGTGGGGCATCAAGCAAACATAGCATCAGGTTATAACAGATTCCAGACTTAGCAGTTTTTTCACTAAGTATAAAATAGTAACATTGGCATGGCATGTTTACAAGCTTGTTTAAGTCACCTCAAGGCATATCATGGAAAGTGGTTTGCACCACAGGAAAGAACATATGATGGTGCTTCTAAAACATATTGACATGTGACATGAGGACAAACACATCAATAGCAATGGGCATGTCAAAACAGCATCTCACAACAAGTTTCAGCATTTAACAGCCATATGTACTTTTGCAACAGAGATTAACATGGCAATATGGCACCTAACATGAATGCTACAGCAACCATCATGTAGAGCACTTCACAATGAACATTTTAACATATCATATGCTCCATTTGGATAAACATGCACCAAGTTATCATATCTCAAACATGGCATCAAATTAACAAGTAACAATAGTTTATAACAAGTAGCACTCTTGTCACGATGATTAGGTCGTCAAGATGAACACAAACAACCATGCCACAGTGGAACCAAATGAAGAGCACATCACCACGATCATTTCGATATATTACACGCCCAAAACGGATCTACGAGCACAAAGTTACAACCATGCAAAGGAGGCAACAAAATATAGTAGATCTGGGACTTAGTGAAATTTATACCTCCCGAAAATCAACGGGACGGAGGGATCCCGGGACGGAAGGGTGCAGATCGGTGGAGGCGTTTGGTTGGGCGCGTGGGTGGATCTGATCCACCCACGGAATCCAGATCGGACCGGCTCCGACGAGGCGGCGGCGGTCGGACTGGAGCTCGGAGGCGGCGGGGTCCGGCGAGGGAGCGGCGGCCGGAGCGGTGGCCGGCCGGTGGAGAAGCGGCGGTGGCCGGTGGAGGCGAGGCCGGCGGCGGCGACGCGGCCCGCGGCGGCTGCCGGTGGTGGCGAGGCCGGCCGGGGCACGGCGCCGGCGCGGAAGGCGGTGGCGGGTGGCGGAGGCGCCGCGGCAGCGGGTGGCGACGCCGGGTGGTGGCGCGCCGGCGACGTCAGGCGGAGGCCCGGGAGGCGCGGCTCGGGCGAAGTGGGCCGCGGGGGCCGGGGACAGGCCCGCGCGATGGACGCGGCGGCGGGGGAGCGGGGCTGCCATGTGGTGGCCTCCGGTTCGTCCGGGCGCGGCGGCGGACACGTCCGGCGCCGGCGGACACGTTCGGCGCGCTGAGGAGCTGCGGGGCATGGGAAAAAAGAAAAAAAAGAAGAGGACTAGGGTTTCGCCCGAAAATGGAGGGGATGGGGCCTTTTTATAGGGATAGGGAGCTTGGAGACTCCAAATGAGGAGCGGTTTTCGCCCACACGATCACGATCCGACGACCGAGAGGATGGGAGTGGTTGTGCTGGGTTAGTGGGCTGTTGTGGAGGGGGTCTAGGGCCAAAAGGAAGGGGTACTTTTAGCCCACTAGGTTAACCATTGGAGTACCAAACGAACTCCAAACGCGATGAAACTTGACAGGCGGCCTACACGTACCAAAACGACAATGCACGACAAGTCTCACCTCATAGCGGGAACGTTACACGGCCACACACGAAAGAAGGACTCGGGGTTGCCACGTGCACGTGTGTGAGTGTCGGAACTCGAAACGGACAACGGGAAGCGGCGAGTGGGACCGGGTGCAAGTGACCACACGAATGCAATGCAATGCACATGATAACATGACATGGATGAAATGCACACACGCACATGACAAAACGAAGAAACCCGAAATGAAAGAAGAGCCCAGAATGGAATTGATGAAGTCAAAGTTTCATATAATGCCATAATTGGAAAGTGTTACATCTGGGGCATTACAAGGAGAGCATGAGTCAACGAGCCATTGGGTACACCGAGTATCGGAGATCCTGCATTCTTCCAACCGTATCAACCCGGACACATCAGTTATAACCTTGGATGCCAATTGCCGTTTGAGCCTCTTAAGCTAAAGTTGGGACGGCTCAAACGTAATTGTGATGAAATGGGAACACTCATGGGCGCTTTGGTGAAGTATGCAGACTCAGATAGTGCCAAGTATCCAGATAGTGTCAGGGAAAGCAAAGAAGAGCGGTAAAGCGCCGCAGCCTAGCCCGGCGAGTCAAGGATATAACGGTAAGCGTAAGGCGGATGGTAATTCAGATTTTGTGGCTAACACTAATGCTCAGGAAATGGCGAGTGCCGCAAAGGCAGACAGCCCGCGCGAAGTGGGAGACCGCCTATTAATCTAGAACGCCAGATGAACATACCTTGCCCGAGGTACGGTACGCAGGAAAAGCCAGCTACGCACCTCTGGAAGGACTACTTTATTATGAAGGAAATCATGAACCGATCCCAGTATGATCATGGACCGTCCGGCTGTTCAGGCCCTAGTTTTCACTGGCCGGGTTATGAAGATGGTGGATCCGGTTCAGGGTTCCAAGGTAACCAGAACAATCAGCATAACCAGCAGCACGGCCAGGGTGGTTATAAGAATCAGGGCAATCAACAACAGTAGCAGTCAGCATATCAGAGTAATCCGAAGCAGTTGAGTAGTGGGTAGTATCACGTCTTCACCACAAGCTTATGTAAACGTGATCAGAAAGTATACAAGAGGGCAGTACATTCTATTGAACCGGCGGTGCCATGCTACCTACGCTGGTCAGAACAACCCATTGTGTGGAGTCGAGAGGACCACCCGCCCCGGGTTGATAATCCGGGTCAGATGGCTCTAGTTGTGGCACCTCAGGTGGGGGCTATAAGTTTACCAAGGTGCTTATGGACGGAGGAAGCAGCATTAACATTATGTATTACGAGACTTTTCGTCGCATGGGGCTGACAAACAAAAATCTTCGGCAGTCCAACACGGTTTTTCACGGCGTTGTGCCTGGTAAATCGGCATATCTAGTCTGTAAGATAGACTTGGAGGTCACTTTTGGAGATGAGCATGATTCTAGATCTGAAACCTTGACCTTTGAAGTGGTGAAGATCAAGAGCCCGTATCACGCGCTGTTAGGCGGCCAGTTTATGCTAAATTCATGGCGAGGCCTTGTAATGTTTATCTGCAGCTCAAGATGCCGGGTCACAAGGGAACTATTACGGTTCATGGGAGCCGTAAGATTGCTTTGGAGTGCGAGGAAGGTGATGCAGGTTATGCTGAGGCGGTTTGTGTAACCGAGGAGCTGAAATTTTATAAAGATAATGTTGATCCGGCAGACATGTCTCCGCTGAAGAAGCCAACCACGGAGCATGATCCGGCCTTGAAGTTAAAATCGGCTGATGAGACCAAGCAGGTTGACCTTGTTCCTGGCGATTCATCCAAGCAGTTCACTATCAGTGCTAACCTGGATCCGAAATAGGAAAGCGTGCTCATCGAGTTCATCCGTGAGAATCAGGACATCTTTGCATGGAAACCTTCTGACATGCCAGGTGTACCGAGGGAACTCGTTGAGCACACTCTTAATATTGATCCCAAGTTTAAACCGGTAAAGCATTTTTTCTGCTGCTTTAATGAAGAAAGGTGCAAGGCTATTGGTGAAGAAGTGGTTAGGCTCTTGGCAGTCGGCTTTATAGTTGAGGTATTTCATCCGGAGTGGTTGGCTAATCCGGTACTAGTACTTAAAAAGAACGGTACTTGGCGAATGTGTGTTGATTAGACAGATCTGAACAAGGCTTGCCTAGCTGATCCCTTTGCCCTCCCTCGTATTGATCAAATCATTGATGCTACGGCGGGTTGCAAACGTTTATGTTTTTTGGATGCATATTCCGGTTATCACCAGATCAAGATGGCAGTTAAGGACCAGGAGAAGACGGCCTTCATAACTCCTTTTGGAGCCTTCTGTTATGTATCTATGCCTTTTGGGCTCAAGAGTGCCCAGGCGACCTATCAACGTTGTGTGCAGAATTGTCTTCATGGACAGATTGGGCGGAACATTCATGCTTATGTGGACGATATTGTGGTAAAATCCAGGAAGGAGGAGACATTGATAAGAGACTTAAAGGAAACCTTTGATAATCTCCGGGTCTATAAGATGATGCTTAATCCGGCCAAGTGTGTTTTTGGTGTTCCGGCAGGCAAGCTCTTGGGGTTCTTGGTGTCAAACAGAGGAATTGAAGCTAATCCGGAGAAGATCAAGGCGATTACATCCTTGGCTAAACCAGCGTGCATCAACGATGTCCAACGCTTGGCGGGCCGCATTGTGGCGCTCAACCGGTTTATCAGCCGTTTGGGGGAGAAGGCCATCCCGCTTTATCAGATGATGAAGAAGACATACCACTTTTTCTGGGGTGATGCTGCTGATGCTGTGTTCGAGGATTTGAAGAAGCAATTGGAAGAGCCGTCGGTCCTTGCCGGGCCAGTTGATAATGAGCCGTTGTTGCTATACGTGGCTGCTAATGCCCGAGCAGTAAGCGTTGCCATAGTGGTAGAGCGCAAGGAGGCAGGAAAGAATATCCGGTTCAACGGCCGGTTTACTACATCAGCGAGGTGCTCATTGAGTCAAAGCACAGATACCCGCATTGGCAGAAATTGGTATATGGAGTCTTCATGGCAAACCGGAAGCTAAAGCAGTACTTTCAGGGCCATCCAATCACCGTGGTCAGTTCAGCCCCTCTGGGCGATATAATCCAGAACAGAGAAGCAACGGTCCGGGTTGCAAAGTGGGCCATTGATACGTCTCCAACGTATCTACTTTTCCAAACACTTTTGTCCTTGTTTTGGACTCTAACTTGCATGATTTGAATGGAACTATCCGGACTGACGTTGTTTTCAGCAGAACTGCCATGGTGTTGTTTTTTGTGCAGAAATAAAAAGTTCTCGGAATCGCCTGAAAATCAACGGAGATTTATTTCAGAAAATATAAAAAATACCTCCAAGAAGATCCACACCTGGGGGCCAACGGGCTATCCTCGAGGGTGGGGGCGCGCCCCCCTTCCGAGGGCGCGCGCCCCCCTTCCCAGGGCACGCGCCCCTACCTCGAGGGCACCCCGATGCCCCACCGACGTATCCCGAGGTCCTATATATTCCGTTTCACGGAGAAAAAAATCAAGGAGAAAGAATTATCGCGTTTTACAAGATGGAGCCGCCGCCAAGCCCTAATCTCTCTCGGGAGGGCTGATCTGGAGTCCGTTCGGGGCTCCGGAGAGTGGAGATTGTCGCCATCGTCATCATCAACCTTCCTCCATCACCAATTCCTTGATGCTCACCGCCTTGTGTGAGTAATTCCATCGTAGGCTTGCTAGACGGTGATGGGTTGGATGGGATCTATCATGTAATCGAGTTAGTTTTGTTAGGGTTTGATCCCTAGTATCCACTATGTTCTGAGATTGATGTTGCTATGACTTTGCTATGCTTAATGCTTGTCACTAGGGCCCGAGTGCCATGATTTCAGATCTAAACCTATTATTTTTTCATGAATATATGTGTGTTCTTGATCTTATCTTGCAAGTCTATAGTCACCTACTATGTGTTATGATCCGGCAACCCCGAAGTGACAATAATCGGGACCACTCCCGGTGATGACCATAGTTTGAGGAGTTCATGTATTCACTATGTGTTAATGCTTTGGTCCGGTACTCTATTAAAAGGAGGCCATAATATCCCTTAGTTTCCAATAGGACCCCGCTGCCACGGGAGGGTAGGACAAAAGATGTCATGCAAGTTCTTTTCCATGAGCACGTATGACTATATTCGGAAACATGCCTACATTGCATTGATGAACTGGAGCTAGTTCTGTGTCACCCTAGGTTACAACTTCCACATGATGAATTGCATCCGACGTAATTTCCCATCACCGACCCAATGCCTGAGAGCTTTACCTATATTGCTAGTTGCTATTTACTTTTCCGTTGCTATTATCACAAAAACTACAAAAACACTATCTTTACTTTTATTGCTGCTACCGCCACTATCATATTACTTTGCTACTAAACTATCTTGCTGCAGATACTAAGTTTCCAGGTGTGGCTGAATTGACAACTCAGTTGCTAATACTTAAGAGTATTCTTTGGATCCCCTTGTGTCGAATCAACAAATTTGGGTTTAATACTTTACCCTCGAAAATTGTTGCGATCCCCTACACTTGTGGGTTATCAAGACTATTTTCTGGCGCCGTTGCCGGGGAGCTTAACTCTATTCTTTAAGTCACTTGGATTTATATCTACTTATCACTATGAAGAATTTGAAGGACTCAAAACCAAGATCTTACCCTCAACTACGAGGTGAGGTAAGGAACTGCCATCTAGCGGATGTGCCTGTTGTAGTTGCGAATGTTACTATTCTAACGGACTTTGTTATACTTGATATTCCCAAGGACGATAATATGTCTATTATTCTTGGAAGACATTTTCTGAATACTGCAGGGGCTGTTATTGATTGCAACAAAGGCAATGTCACTTTTCATGTCAATGGTAATGAGCATATGGTACACTTCCCGAGGAAACAACCTAAGGTTCATAGTATCAACTATATTGGAAAAACTTCAACTATCACTATTGGAGGTTTTGAGTTTCCTATTCCTCAAGAAGGCATATGACATACTTATTGTTGGGGACATACATATCCCCATTGAGGTAACATAGTGTTATTCGAAAATTCTCCGGTTTCATGTTACTCGGAAAGAGTTTATTAACAAGACCTGATCAACCTTGTTAATGGATTCCTTTTTGATGAACATGGGATAGGTGAATCTAGATAGCACGAACCTTCTGTACCCTCCTTTTACTATCTGTTAATTAGGTTAAATAAAACAAAATTAACATTATATGTCTATTTCCAGACTTATCCGTGCAATAAAAAAATATCCCAAAAATAAAAGTTCTCCAAATGCCATGAAAAAGAAATATGATTTTTTCTAGAATATTTAAGAAAATATGGCACTGAACACACAGCGAGGGGAGCCAGCACGTGGCCTCGAGGGCACAGGGCGTGCCCCCTTGCCTCGAGGGCCCCACGTGCCCCCCCTCCACTTATCCTTTCACCCATGCCCTTCTTCTTCCTCCCAAAAAAATCCCTAACCAACTCAAACCCGAGTTCTAGCTCATTTTGCTGCCATTTTCGATCTCCTTGTTCAAAGCACCATTCACCAAACTGTTTGGGGAGATTGTTCCTTGGTATGTGACTCCTCCATTGGTCCAATTAGTTTTTGTTCTAGTGCTTTATTTGCTGCAAATTTATGCTGCTGTGGTGACCTTGTTCTTCAGCTTGCATGATAATTTTTCTTGGTCCCAAGTAGTTCTAATGCATGATATAGCTTCTAGGCATTTGTAGGAGTTGTTGCTAGCAATCTTGTTGAGTTTGGTTAACTTTTATTGTGAGTTACTAAAAAATTCAGAAATTTTCAGAAAAGGAAAATGCTAAAAAGAATATTGACGGGCTCTTC
The DNA here is from genome assembly GCA_902687465.1 of Secale cereale. NCBI lineage: Eukaryota > Viridiplantae > Streptophyta > Magnoliopsida > Poales > Poaceae > Secale > Secale cereale. Next base: position 782,857,280 of record LR738711.1, read on the forward strand.
GAGCAAGAGCTCACAGGAGAAGAAGAAAGAAGAAAATAAGAAGCCCAAGTATCATCTTCCACGCATGGCGGAAGTTCGACTGCGAGAATGGCCTTGTAATAATTTCATGTTGACCACCGGTATTTACGAAGAATTCTATTGGTTGGCGAGTAATGCAGGCCTCACCGACTTCATCAACGACCAAAAAGAACAGTATCTCTTACTCACCAATATTTTTACGCAAAGCTTTCATTTTCATTCTAGGAAAACACCACCTACGGTGGAGTTTCGCTTATATGATGTGGTTAAGGAGATATCACTGTTAGATTTTTGTGAAATTTGCAAAGTACCCTTTGAAGGTAGACTTGATGAACCACGTCATGAAGACGTCAAAGGGTTTATTGATATGATAGCCGTAGGTGAAACTAGACAAGTTTCAGGGGCAAGAATCACCAGTATACACTTCCTTGTTCTGCGCTACTTTGCTTTATTTGCTAGTAGGTGTTTAATTGGTCGCGGGAACAGTGGGAATCTCAATGCCCCTGATATTATCATTTTACGCCATGCTTTGTTTCGTGACACAACTTTTAGCTTGGGCGCCGTTGTTGCCAAACGATTGAGTCTGAACCGCTCAAAGGGGCCCGTCTTTGGAGGCACCTTTGCTTCTCGCCTTGCTGAACATTTTAATATACCTATTAGGCACCATGAGAAGGAAGAAAAACTGCTTGCCCCTGTTTATCTAGACTATAAGATCATGGTAGCTCATGACTTTATTTTTAAAGACAAAAATATGCAGCTACTTTATAAATTGAGGTTTGATGACATATACTGTGAAATTGTTACCTTGCCTGCACCATCTCTGTTTGATCTGTCCGCAGGCAAGTACCTCATCACATCAGATGCCTTCTACCAGTACCAAGGCCAGGCACAAGCTTCAGAGCCTCAGCCAGAACCACCATTTGATCCTTCTCGACAATCTTTTTATGGGTGGGATCTGGACGAGCTCGCCAACCAGTGGCATCCAGAGGACACATCTCAGTACACTGGAGGGAGTGGCTTCGATCCGTGGCCATAGACCAACTTAGGTCAAAAGCCTAAGCTTAGGGAGTATGTGTTTCTCACCGACTTTACATTCATGTTCACACTTATTCTAGCTATCGGTGCTCACACTCTTTCACTGTACCATCCATGCTTATTTTAAATTTCTTTTTCTTAGTCTTTTTCTTGTGTGCTAGAAAAACCCAGAAAAACAAAAAAAATATCAGTTGTAGCTTCTAGCTAGTTTACTTTCTTTGCTTGCAGTAGTAACTAAAAATGAAAACCCAAAAGGATTTCCCGTTCTTCTTTTGCTTGTTCGGAGCTTTCCCGTGTAAATAGTTTCTTTTCCTTTCTTTAGGGGTCAAGAGTAGAAGACCATGATTAAAATGCTTCGTGGCTCTCATATGCTTTGTTGATGATTTAATCTTGAGCCATATTACCTTGTCTTCTCTCTTGTATTACATGCCTGCAGATTCCAGCTTAGTCCAATGCACGTCCACTATAATTATTTTACACGTCGTTCGGTCGTGCGAGTGAAAGGCAATAAGGATGATAGATGATGAACTAATTGAGATGAGAAAAGCTGGTATGAACTCGACCTCTCTTGTTTTGGTAAATATAATTGCTCGTCGTTCTTGATTCAGCTTGTTATGAATGAAACATGTTTGCAATGACAATTAGAGATCATAGCCGCTTATGCCATGCTTAATTAGCTGAGAGTTCATAATGGTCTATCTTGCATGCCAACATGATATTAAAATGGTTGTGATGTGGTACGATGGGTGGTATCCTCCTCTGAACGATTTAAGTGACTTGACTTGGCACATGTTCACGCATGTAGTTGAAACAAATCAACATAGCCTTCACGATATTTATGTTCATGGTGATTTATATCTTACTCATGCTTGCATTCATTGTTGATTAATTTTAATGCATGTTCATGACCGTTGTTGCTCTCTAGCTGGTCGCTTCCCAGTCTTATTCTAGCCTTCACCTGTATTAAGCGGGAATACTGCTTGTGCATCCACTTCCATAAACCCCAAAGTTATTCCACATGAGTCCACCATACATTCCTATATACGGTATTTACCTTCCTTACAAGTAAATTTGTATGTGCCAAACTCTAAACCTTCAAATGAAATTCTCTTTTTTATGCTCGAACAGCTCATGTATCAACTAGGGCTGTCTATATCTTCCATGCTAGGTGGGTTATTCTCACGATGAGTGGACTCCGCTCATCATTCACGAGAAAATGGCTGGTAATCGGGATGCCCAGTCCCATGCTCAAAATCATAATAATTAAACAAAACTCCTCCAGGGTTGTTGCTTGTTTGGACGGTAGCCAGTGGATTCGGCTGGCCGTGGAGTGTGCTTGTTGGTGGTTGGGGGAGTATAAACTTTACCATTCTGTTTGGGAACTGCCTATAATGTGTGTAGCATGGGAGATATCGAGATTCTTAGTTGTTATGTTGACAATGAAAGTATACCGCTCAAAATTTTATTCAATCTCTATTTTAAAAATCGAGCTCTGGCACCTCTACAAATCCCTGCTTCCCTCTACGAAGGGCCTATCTATTTACTTTTATGCAGAGTCATCACCCTCTTATCAAAAAGCACCAATAGGAGAGCACCTCTGTCGTTGCATGTATTACTATTAATTTGCATTGAGTATGATCATGACTGGATCTCTTTTACCATGAATTACAATGTCTAGTCAGTCCTTGATCTTGAAAGGTGCTCTGCATTTATGTTTTGCGGTCTCAGAAAGGGCTAGCGAGATACCATCCTGTTATATCATACCATGATTGTTTTGAGAAGTGTTGTCATCCGAGGTCTATTATTATTGCTCAATAGTTGATTATGCCATTGATGTGAGTAGTCTTGAGACCTGAAAGTTATTGTGAATGTGGTTAGTTCATGATCTTGTTGAAAACCTGAATGCTAGCTTACATATTTACGACAACAAGAGCAAACAGAGTTTGTCAAAGTTTTTCTTTATCACTTTCAGTTTATCAACTGAATTGCTTGAGGACAAGCAAAGGTTTAAACTTGGGGGAGTTGATACGTCTCAAACGTATCTACTTTTCCAAACACTTTTGCCCTTGTTTTGGACTCTAACTTGCATGATTTGAATGGAACTAACCCGGACTGACGCTGTTTTCAGCAGAACTGCCATGGTGTTGTTTTTGTGCAGAAATAAAAAGTTCTCGGAATCGCCTGAAAATCAACGGAGATTTATTTCAGAAAATATAAAAAATACCTGCAAGAAGATCCACACCTGGGGGCCCACGGGCTATCCTCGAGGGTGGGGGGCGCGCCCCCTTCCCAGGGCGCCCCTGCCTCGAGGGCACCCCGATGCCCCACCGACGAACCCCCAGGTCCTATATATTCCGTTTCGCGGAGAAAAAAATCAAGGAGAAAGAATTATCGCGTTTTACGAGACGGAGCCGCCGCCAAGCCCTAATCTCTCTCGGGGGGGCTGATCTGGAGTCCGTTCGGGGCTCCGGAGAGTGGAGATCATCACCATCGTCATCATCAACCTTCCTCCATCACCAATTCCATGATGCTCACCGCTGTGTGTGAGTAATTCCATCGTAGGCTTGCTAGACGGTGATGGGTTGGATGGGATCTATCATGTAATCGAGTTAGTTTTGTTAGGGTTTGATCCCTAGTATCCACTATGTTCTGAGATTGATGTTGCTATGACTTTGCTATGCTTAATGCTTGTCACTAGGGCTCGAGTGCCATGATTTCAGATCTGAACCTATTATGTTTTCATGAATATATGTGTGTTCTTGCTCTTATCTTGCAAGTCTATAGTCACCTACTATGTGTTATGATCCGGCAACCCCGAAGTGACAATAATCGGGACCACTCCCGCTGATGACCATAGTTTGAGGAGTTCATGTATTCACTATGTGTTAATGCTTTGGTCCGATACTCTATTAAAAGGAGGCCTTAATATCCCTTAGTTTCCAATAGGACCCCGCTGCCACGGGAGGGTAGGACAAAAGATGTCATGCAAGTTCTTTTCCATAAGCACGTATGACTATATTCGGAATACATGCCTACATTGCATTGATGAACTTGAGCTAGTTCTGTGTCACCCTAGGTTATAACTTCTACATGATGAACTGCATCTGACATAATTTCCCATCACCGATCCAATGCCTACGAGCTTTACCTATATTGCTAGTTGCTATTTACTTTCCCGTTGCTATTATCACAAAAACTACAAAAACACTATCTTTACTTTTATTGTTGCTACCGCCACTATCATATTACTTTGCTACTAAACTATCTTGCTGTAGATACTAAGTTTCCAGGTGTGGCTGAATTGACAACTCAGTTGCTAATACTTAAGAGTATTCTTTGGCTCCCCATGTGTCGAATCAACAAATTTGGGTTTAATACTTTACCCTCAAAAACTGTTGCGATCCCCTACACTTGTGGGTTAACTGTTGGACATATGACCTAGAGGCAATAGTAAAAGTATTATTATTATATTTCCTTGTTCATGATAATCGTCTGTTATTCATGCTTGAATTTTATTGTACGGAAACAGCGATACATGTGTGAATATATAGACCACAATGAGTCCCTGGTAAGCCTCTAGTTACCAGTTCGTTGATCAACAGATGGTCACGGTTTCCTGACCATGGACATAGGATGTCAGTGATAACGGGATCACATCATTAGGAGAATGATGTGATGGACAAGACCCAATCCTGAGCATAGCACGAGATCGTATAGTTCGTAATGCATAAGCTTTTCGGTGTCAAGTATTTATTCCTTAGACCATGAGGTTGTACAACTCCCGGATACCGTAGGAATACTTTGGGTGTGCCAAACGTCACAACGTAACTGGGTGGCTATAAAGGTACGCATCGGGTATCACCGAAAGTGTCTGTTGAGTTGGTACGAACCTAGACTGGGATATTGTCACTCCGTATGACGGAGAGGTACCTCTGGGGCCACTCGGTAAGACATCATCATAAATGAGCTCAAGGTGACTAAGGAGTTAGTCACGGGATGATGGATTACCGAATGAGTAAAGAGACTTGCCATAGCGAGATTGAACAAGGTATCGGGAATACCGACGATAGAATCTCGGGCAAGTACCGTACCGATGGACAAAGGGAATAACATACGGGATTGAGTGAATCCTTGACACGGTGGTTCATCCGATGAAGACCATCGAGGAACACGTGGAAACCAACATGGGTATCCAGATCCCGCTGTTGGTTATTGACCGGAGAGTGGTCTCGGTCATGTCTACGTGTCTCCCGAACCCGTAGGGTCTACACACTTAAGGTTCGGTAACGCTAGGGTCGTAGAGATACATGCACGTGGAAACCCAAAAGTTGGTCGGAGTCCCGGATGAGATCCCGGACGTCACAAGGAGTTCCAGAATGGTCCAGAGGTAAAGAATGATATATAGGAAGTCCAGTTTCGGCCATCGGGTGATCTCCGGGGGTCACCGGGAGTGTCCCGGGACCGCCGGAGGGGTCCCGGGGGTCCACCGGGTGGGGCCACCCATCCCGGTGGGGCCCCTAGGCTGGGTGGGGGAAGTGGCCAGCCCCTGGTGGTCTGGCGCACCACATGGGCCCCCCTCCCCATGCGCCTAGGGTTGAAACCCTAAGGGGAGGGGGCGCCCCCCTTGCCTTGGGGGGCAAGACTCGCCCCCAGGCCGCCCCCCCCCCCTTGCAGATCCCATCTGCAGGGGTGGCGCACCCCCTGGCCCCCTATATATATGTGGGGGGGAGAGGGCAGCCGCACCCAAGTCTCTGGCGCCTCTCCCCCTCCCGTCACACCTCATACTCCCTCCGCAGGGCGCCGGCGAAGCCGTGCAGGATTCTCCACTTCATCCACCACCATGCCGTCGTGCTGCTGGATCTCCGACGACCTCTCCTCCCCCCTTGCTGGATCAAGAAGGAGGTGACGTTGCTGTACCGGACGTGTGTTGAACACGGAGGTGCCGTCCGTTCGGCGTTAGATCATCGGTGACGAAGAACGCGAAGAGTACGACTACTTCATCCACGCTTCTTCGAAAGCTTCCGCTCGCGAACTACAAAACGGTATGTAGATGCACTCTCATATGCTCGTTGCTAGATGTCTCCTCAGATGGATCTTGGTGTAAGCATAGAATTTTTTTGAATTCTGCTACGTTTCCCAACAGTGGCATCTGAGCTAGGTCTTATGCGTAGCATCTTGCACGAGTAGAACACAAAGCAGTTGTGGGCGTTTGAGTTTGCTCAATTTTCTTGCCGTTACTAGTCTAGTCTTGATTCGGCGGTATTGTGGGATGAAGCAGCCCGGACCGACTTTACACGTACGCTTACGTGAGACTGGTTCCACCGACAGACATGCACTAGTTGCATAAGGTGGCTGGCGGGTGTCTGTCTCTCCTACTTTAGTCGGATCGGATTCGATGAACATGGTCCTTATGAAGGGTAAATAGAAATTGACAAATCACGTTGTGGTTTTGGCGTAGGTAAGAAACATTCTTGCTAGAAAACCTATAGAAGCCACGTAAAAATTTGCAACAACAATTAGAGGACGTCTAACTTGTTTTTGCAGCATGTGCTATGTGACGTGGTATGGCCAAAGAAGATGTGATGAATGATATATGTGATGTATGAGATTGATCATGTTCTTGTAATAGGGAATCACGACTTGCATGTCGATGAACTTGACAACCGGCAGGAGCCATAGGAGTTTTTTTAATTATTGTATGACCTGCGTGTCACTGAATAAACGCCATGTAATTACTTTACTTTATTGCTAAACGTTAGCCATAGTAGTAGAAGTAATAGTTGGCGTGATGACTTCTTCAAGACATGATGATGAAGATCATGATGATGGAGATCATGGTGTCGAGCCGGTGACAAGATGATCATAGTGCCCCGAAGATGAAGATCCAAGGAGCAAGATGATATTGGCCATATCATGTCACTTTAATTGATTGCATGTGATGTTTATCATGTTTATGCATCTTGTTTACTTAGAACGGCGGTAGTAAATAAGATGATCTGTCACTAAAATTTCAAGAATTGTGTTCCCCCTAACTATGCACCGTTACTAAGGTTCGTTGTTCCGAAGCACCACGTGATGATCGGGTGTGATAGGTTCTAACGTTCGCATACAACGGGTGTAAGCCAGATTTACACACGCAATACACTTAGGGTTCACTTGACGAGCCTAGCATGTACAGACATGGCCTCGGAACACGGAAGACCGAAAGGTCGAACACGAGTCGTATAGAAGATACGATCAACATGAGGATGTTCATCGTTGATGACTAGTCCGTCTCACGTGATGATCGGACACGGGCTAGTCGATTCGGATCGTGTATCACTTATATGACTAGAGAGATGTCACTCTGAGTGGGAGTTCATTAAAATTTGATTAATATGAACTTAATTATCATGAACTTAGTCTAAATTCTTTACAATATCTCTTGTAGATCAAATGGCCCACGCTCAAGTTTCCCTCAACTTCAACGCGTTCCTAGAGAAAACCAAGCTGAAAGACGATGGTAGCAACTATACGGATTGGGTCCGTAACCTGAGGATTATCCTCATAGCTGCCAAGAGATCATATGTCCTTGAAGCACCGCTAGGTGATGCACCCGGTCCCGATGCGACCCAAGATGTTTTGAACGTCTGGCAGTCGTGTAGTGATGATTACTCCCTGGTTCAGTGCGGCATGCTTTACAGCTTAGAGTCGGGGCTCCAAAAACATTTTGAGAACCACGGAGCATATTAGATGTTCGAAGAGCTGAAAATGGTTTTCCAAGCTCATGCCCGAGTCGAGAGATATGACGTCTCCGACGCATTCTACAGCTGTAAGATGGAGGAAAACAGTTCTGTCAGTGAGCACATCCTCAAGATTTCTGGATTACACAACCGCTTGTCTCAACTGGGAATGAATCTCCCAGATGAAGCGGTCGTTGACAGAATCCTCCAGTCTCTCCCACCAAGCTTCAAGAGCTTGGTGTTAAACTTGAATATGCAGGGGATGGAGAAGTCCATTCCCGAGGTGTATTTGATGATGAAATCAGCGGAGGTGGACATCAAGAAAGAACATCAAGTGTTGATGGTCAATAAAACCACTAAGTTCAAGAAAGGCAAGGGTAAGAAGAACTTCAAGAAGGACGGCAAGGGAGTTGCCGCGCCCGGTAAGCCTGTTGCCGCGAAGAAGCCAAAGTATGGACCCAAGCCTGAGACAGAGTGCTTTTATTGCAAGGGAACGGGTCACTGGAAGCGGAACTGCCCCAAATACTTAGCAGACAAGAAGGCCGGCAACGTCAAAGGTATATGTGATATACATGTTATTGATGTGTACCTTACCAGCGCTCGTAGTAGCTCCTGGGTATTTGATACCGGTGCGGTTGCTCACATTTGTAACTCAAAACAGGAGCTGCGGAATAAGCGGAGACTGGCGAAGGATGAGGTGACGATGCGCGTCGGGAATGGTTCCAAGGTCGATGTGATCGCCGTCGGCACGCTGCCTCTACATCTACCCTCGGGATTAGTTTTAAACCTTAATAATTGTTATTTAGTACCATCTTTGAGCATGAACATTGTATCTGGATCTCGTCTTATGCGAGATGGCTACTCTTTCAAATCGGAGAATAATGGTTGTTATATTTATTTGAGAGATATGTTTTATGGTCATGCCCCGCTGGTCAATGGTTTATTTTTGATGAATCTCGAACGTGATGATACACATATTCATAGTGTAGATGCCAAAAGATGTAAAGTTGATAATGATAGTCCCACATACTTGTGGCATTGCCGCTTGGTCATATTGGTGTCAAACGTATGAAGAAGCTCCATTCAAAAGGACTTCTAGAGTCTCTTGATTATGAATCATTTGACACGTGCGAACCATGCCTATTGGGCAAGATGACCAAGACTCCGTTCTCCGGAACAATGGAGCGGGCAACCAACTTATTGGAAATCATACATACCGATGTGTGTGGTCCAATGAGTGTTGAGGCTCGCGGAGGCTATCGTTATGTTCTCACCCTCACAGATGACTTGAGTAGATACGGGTATATCTATTTGATGAAACACAAGTCTGAGACCTTTGAAAAGTTCAAGGAATTTCAGAATGAGGTTGAGAATCAACGTGATAGAAAAATAAAGTTCTTACGATCAGATCATGGGGGTGAATGTTTAAGTCATGAATTTGGCACACACCTTAGGAACTGTGGAATTGTTTCACAATTGACACCACCCGGAACACCTCAACGTAACGGTGTGTCCGAACGTCAAAATCGTACTCTGTTGGACATGGTGCGATCTATGATGTCCCTCACCGATTTTTCGCTATCTTTTTGGGGTTATGCTTTAGAGACTGCCTCATTCACTTTAAATAGGGCTCCGTCGAAATCCGTTGAGATGACTCCGTATGAACTTTGGTTTGGTAAGAAACCGAAGCTGTCGTTTCTAAAAGTTTGGGGTTGCGATGCTTATGTCAAGAAACTTCAACCTGAAAAGCTCGAACCCAAATCGGAAAAATGCGTCTTCATAGGATACCCAAAGGAAACGATTGGGTACACCTTCTACCACAGATCCGAAGGCAAAGTCTTTGTTGCCAAGAATGGATGCTTTCTGGAGAAAGAGTTTCTCTCGAAAGAAGTGAGTGGGAGGAAAGTAGAACTTGATGAGGTGACAGTCACCCCTCCTGAAAGTAGCGCAGCGCAGGAAATTGTTCCTGAGGTGCCTGCACCGACAAGGGAGGAAGTTGATGATAATGATCATGAAGAAACAGATCGAGTTACTACTGAACTTCGAAGGTCCACGAGGGCACGTTCCGCACCAGAGTGGTACGGCAACCCTGTCCTGGAAATCATGTTGTTAGACAACTGTGAACCTTCGAACTATGAAGAAGCGATGGCGGGCCCGGATTCCAATAAATGGCTTGGAGCCATGAAATCCAAGATAGAATCCATGTATGAAAACAAAGTATGGACTTTGGTGGACTTGCCTGATGATAGCACGCCATAGAAAACAAATGGATATTTAAGAAGAAGACAGACGCGGATGGTAATGTGACCATCTATAAGGCTCGGCTTGTCGCTAAGGGTTATCGACAAGTTCAAGGGATTGACTACGATGAGACTTTCTCTCCATAGCGATGCTGAAGTCAGTCAGAATCATGTTAGCTATTGCCGCATTCTATGATTATGAGATATGGCAAATGGACGTCAAAACAGCATTCCTTAATGGCTTCCTCAAGGAAGAGTTGTATATGATGCAGCCGGAAGGTTTTGTCGATCCAGAGAACGCTAACAAGGTATGCAAGCTCCAGCGCTCGATTTATGGGCTGGTGCAAGCATCTCGGAATTGGAATATTTGCTTTAATGATGTGATCAAAGCGTTTGGATTTATACAGACTTATGGAGAAGCCTGTATTTACAAGAAAGTGAGTGGGAGCTCTGTGGCATTTCTCATATTATATGTGGATGACATATTGCTGATGGGAAATTATATAGAATTCTTGGAAAATGTAAAGGCCTACTTGAATAAGAGTTTTTCAATGAAGGACCTTGGAGAAGCTGCTTACATATTAGGCATCAAAATCTATAGAGATAGATCAAGACGCCTCATTGGTCTTTCACAAAGTACATACCTTGACAAGATATTGAAAAAGTTCAATATGGATCAGTCCAAGAAGGGATTCTTGCCTGTTTTGCAAGGTATGAGATTGAGCAAGGCTCAGTCGCCGACCACGGCAGAAGATAGAGAAAAGATGAGTGTCATTCCCTATGCCTCGGCCATAGGTTCTATCATGTATGCCATGCTGTGTACCAGACCTGATGTGAACCTTGCCATAAGTTTGGTAGGGAGGTACCAAAGTGATCCCGGTATGGAACACTGGACATCGGTCAAGAACATCCTGAAGTAGCTGAAAAGGACTAAGGATATGTTTCTCGTTTATGGAGGTGACGAAGAGCTCGTCATAAAGGGTTACGTCGATGCTAGCTTCGACACAGATCTGGATGACTCTAAGTCTCAAACCGGATACGTGTATATTTTGAACGGAGGGGCAGTCAGCTGGTGCAGTTGCAAGCAAAGCATCGTGGCGGCATCTACATGTGAAGCGGAGTACATAGCTGCTTCCGAAGCAGCGCAGGAAGGAGTCTGGATGAAGGAGTTCATCACCGACTTAGGAGTCATTCCAAGCGCGTCAAGCCCGATGACTCTCTTCTGTGACAACACTGGTGCTATTGCTATTACCAAGGAGCCCAGGTTTCACAAGAAGACCAAGCACATCAAGCGCCGTTTCAACTCCATCCGGAATTATGTTCAAGATGGAGATATAGATATTTGTAAAGTGCATACGGACCTGAATGTCGCAGACCCGTTGACTAAACCTCTTCCACGGGCAAAACATGATCAACACCAGAACTCTATGGGTGTTCGATTCATCACAATGTAACTAGATTATTGACTCTAGTGCAAGTGGGAGACTGTTGGGAATATGCCCTAGAGGCAATAATAAAAGTATTATTATTATATTTCCTTGTTCATGATAATCGTCTGTTATTCATGCTTGAATTGTATTGTACGGAAACAGCGATACATGTGTGAATATATAGACCACAATGAGTCCCTGGTAAGCCTCTAGTTACCAGTTCGTTGATCAACAGATGGTCACGGTTTCCTGACCATGGACATAGGATGTCAGTGATAACGGGATCACAACATTAGGAGAATGATGTGATGGACAAGACCCAATCCTGAGCATAGCACGAGATCGTATAGTTCGTAATGCATAAGCCTTTCGGTGTCAAGTATTTATTCCTTAGACCATGAGGTTGTACAACTCCCGGATACCGTAGGAATACTTTGGGTGTGCCAAACGTCACAACGTAACTGGGTGGCTATAAAGGTACGCATCGGGTATCACCGAAAGTGTCTGTTGAGTTGGTACGAACCGAGACTGGGATATTGTCACTCCGTATGACGGAGAGGTACCTCTGGGCCCACTCGGTAAGACATCATCATAAATGAGCTCAAGGTGACTAAGGAGTTAGTCACGGGATGATGGATTACGGAACTAGTAAAGAGACTTGCCATAACGAGATTGAACAAGGTATCGGGAATACCGATGATCGAATCTCGGGTAAGTACCGTACCGATGGACAAAGGGAATAACATACGGGATTGAGTGAATCCTTGACACGGTGGTTCATCCGATGAAGATCATCGAGGAACACGTGGGAACCAACATGGGTATCCAGATCCCGCTGTTGGTTATTGACCGGAGAGTGGTCTCGGTCATGTCTACGTGTCTCCCGAACCCGTAGGGTCTACACACTTAAGGTTCGGTAACGCTAGGGTCGTAGAGATACATGCACGTGGAAACCCGAAAGTTGTTCGGAGTCCCGGATGAGATCCCGGGCGTCACGAGGAGTTCCGGAATGATCCGGAGGTAAAGAATGATATATAGGAAGTCCAGTTTCGACCATCGGGTGATCTCCGGGGGTCACCGGGAGTGTCCCGGAACCACCGGAGGGGTCTCGGGGGTCCACCGGGTGGGGCCACCCATCCCGGTGGGGCCCCTAGGCTGTGTGGGGGAAGTGGCCAGCCCCTAGTGGGCTGGCGCACCACATGGGCCCCCCTCCCCATGCGCCTAGGGTTGAAACCCTAAGGGGAGGGGGCGCCCCCCTTGCCTTGGGGGGCAAGACTCCCCCCCAGGCCGCCCCCCCCCTTGCAGATCCCATCTACAGGGGCTGGCGCACCCCCCTGGCCCCCTATATATATGTGGGGGGGAGAGGGCAGCCACACCCAAGTCTCTGGCGCCTCTCCCCCTCTTGTCACACCTAATACTCCCTCCGCAGGGCGCCGGCGAAGCCCTGCAGGATTCTCCACTGCATCCACCACCACGCCGTCGTGCTGCTGGATCTCCGACAACCTCTCCTCCCCACTTGCTGGATCAAGAAGGAGGTGACGTTGCTGTATCGGACGTGTGTTGAACACGGAGGTGCCGTCCGTTCGGCGCTAGATCATCGGTGACGAAGAACGCGAAGAGTACGACTACTTCATCCACGCTCATGATCTACAAAACGGTATGTAGATGCACTCTCATATGCTCGTTGCTAGATGTCTCCTTAGATGGATCTTGGTGTAAGCGTAGAATTTTTTTGAATTCTGCTATGTTCCCCAACATTATCAGCCATTGAACTTAGTCCTCACGGGTTTAAGTATGTGCCTCGTACTGCAATCAAATCTCAACCACTGGTGGACTTCATCAACGACTGGACGGAGTTGCAAGCACCAGAGGAAAAGTCGGATTATACGTATTGGACTATTCACTTTGATGGATCCAGACAATTGGAGGGCTCGGTGGCTGGAGTCGTGTTAACTATCCCACAAGGTGATAAGTTCTGTTATGTCCTCCGTTTAATGTTCCCTTGTACTAACAATGCAGCTGAGTATGAAGCTCTCCTCCACGGTCCGTGAATGGCTAAGGAGATGAATTTAAGGCCGGTTAAATGTTTCGGCGATTCAGACCTGGTGGCGCAACAGGTATCTGGCAAGTGGGATTCCAAGGATCCACTTATGGCAGCGTATCGTCGAGAGGTGGACGATGTTGCTGGACACTTCAAGGGTTATCAGGTGGACCATGTAGACCGGCGAAAAAATGAAGCGGTCGATTGATACGTCCAAAACGTATCTATAATTTCTGCTTGCTCCATGCCCTTTTTGTGTGATATTGCTATGATATTTATGCACTTCCATACACTTTGATCATATTTGAACTAACCAACTAATGGTTGCAAAAGTGCACAATGTTCTTGTTTTACACTTTATTGTGTAGGAATTACTTGGAAATTGACAAAAACGCAAATAGAGTCGTATTGGAGTAGGACTCTGACTTTCCTGAAATCTGTCTGAGAACGTTTTTTAAAGATGGTCATGTTCCGGCCCGAAGACGACGTCAAACGGAAAAATTCTAGTTGCAAAAGTTGTGGGGAATTTCGAGGCGATGCTTCTGGATATAAAATTCGTCCAAATTGGAGTCTGGACGGCCAAGTAAAGCCCGTTTTACTGAGGCCCAAAATCTGATGACGGGAATCCGAGAGTCTATATAAAGAGAGGACACCTAGGTCACCAAGGGGCCACGAATTTTCCTCCTCCCGAGCCGCCGTCTTGGAGGGGAGGACCAGCACCATTGCAGCACCATCCACAAGGAAGAAGGGGGGCCAAGGAGCCGCTGTCCCCTAGGGCCGCCGCCGCCCCGAGGGCCGCCGCCGCCTCCTAGGGCCGCCGCCGCCGCCGCGCCCCCAAGGGCCGCCGCCGCCGCCTCCGTGGCTGCCGCCGGCGTCTCCTCCTCGCGGGGCTGCACCTCTCCATCAACACCATCATCAACCTCCTCCTCACCATGTCCATGCGTGAGTAGTTTCCTCCGGGGCTGAGGGCTTGTACGTGTAGCTATGTGGTTATCTCTCTCTCTCTCATGATGTGATCTTCGTTGTGATCATAGGCTATGTTAATCTAGGGTGATCCCATGATATTTCCCCTTCCTCTATGTATTGGATTGATGTACTCACTTGTCTTTATCTAGTATAATCCCCGAGACCAAGGTGACAGCGATCTATTGGACATGGATTAGAAGAATATTTTCATGAGTGATTTCCTCTTTTGTGTGTTGATTGAAGATTGAGAGTCTCTTGGTGCTTGTCTTTGACTATCCTTTAGATATGTTGTGGTGATTGTGGTAATCTCTTTGGATGGCCGCGGTGACATTGGGAAATCCATAGATTGAGAACTACGAACTTTGAGGTGTGCTTTTGTAGCCCTACATAATTCTCGTCCTCTCTTGACCACAAAGGAATGACCTCCGGGTGCGTCTCCATTGCATGTTTTATGGGAAATATCATGTGATTCGATTATGTTAATGTTGTTGGGAGTTGCCACTAGTGAAAGTATGATCCCTAGGCCTTGTTTCCACCATTGCAATACCATTTGTGCTCATGTTTACCACTTGTTTGCTTGCTGCACTTTTTTTTACAGATTTATATTACTTTGTTTTGCCATCCATATCACTTGCCATTTAACATCTCTTCGCCGAACTAGTGCACCTATACATCTAACAAGTGTATTAGGTATGTTGAGGACACAAGAGACTTCTTGTATCTTGATTGCAGGGTTGCTTGAAAGGGGTACGTTCAACCTCCACTTCCCTGAGTTCGATAAACCTTGGGTTATTCACTTAAGGGA
Organism: Secale cereale; assembly: GCA_902687465.1. Lineage (NCBI taxonomy): Eukaryota > Viridiplantae > Streptophyta > Magnoliopsida > Poales > Poaceae > Secale > Secale cereale. The sequence continues at coordinate 782,872,537 of LR738711.1, forward strand.
AATTTGCTGCTGTCCTACAAACCTCTGCTCTTGGAGGCCCAACACTGTCTACAAGAATAGAAGCGTGTGTAGACATCAAGCTATTTCTGGCGCCGTTGCCGGGGAAGTGAGGTAAGTGAAGGTACCTTCTCTAGATCTTGCAATTAAATCTTTTTGTTTCTTGTTTTTATTTCACTAGTTATGTTTATGGAAAACCGCGCTCTTAGTTCGCTGCTTGGGGAAGGCCGCTTTACCACACCCGTGGTAGAGAAGTCTCCTCCACCTACTGAATGTATCCCGTTCCGAATACCACTTAGGATAATTGAAATAATTATGAATGATCGTTATGATGGGACAGTCAATCCTAGTATTCATTTGTTGAAACTTATAGAACTTTGTGAGTTGTTTAAGATTTCAGGTTTGACAAGAGATGGAGTCATGAGGAAATTATTTGCCTTGTCCCTAAAAGGAAAAGCATTGGAATGGTATAGGCTACTAGATGACTCTCACCTGTTGGATTGGGAAGAGATCCAGTCTCTCTTTTACTCCAAGTTTTATCCTCTTCATGAAGTCCATGAGAATAGGAATTATGTTTATAATTTCTATCCTCATGACGGAGAGAGCATAGCTCAAGCTTGGGGGAGACTGAAAACGTTAATGCTAAAATGTCCTAACCATGGGCTCCCCAAAGATATGATTATTACTAATTTCTATGCGAGGCTCTCTCGACAGGATAAAGATTTGCTCGATGCTTCCTCTATGGGTTCTTTCACAAGCGAAAAGATTGATGCTAAATGGGAACTCCTTGAAAGAATTTAACGCAACACTGAAGATTGGGAGATCGACAAAGGTAAAGAGTCAGGTATAGTTTATGAGTATGATTGCATTAAGTCCTTTGTTGAAACTACAAGTTTTAATAAGTTTAGTGCTAAATTTGGGCTTGATTCTCAACTCCTTGTTGATTTCCTCAAATCTTTTGCTTCACATCTTAATATGCCTAAGGAAGATTGGAACAAGCATCATGAACCTTTTAAAGAGATTTGCAAAGAAAATGAAATTGTTCATGATGATTGCAACATGCATGATCCAATTCCTAAAAATGAAGTTTTATATAAGCATGTTAATTTTTGTGGAGTGGATAGACCTTGTGAAAGTCCTATGATTGAAGAAGAGAAGTATTGTAAGCAACATAAGCATGAAAGAACAATCACTTGGGTCAGAGATTTATATGAAATTGCTAGAGAATTGTGTGACCTTTATCCTTTTACTTGTGAACTTTGCTGTATAGAGGGTCACTTTAATTTTCAATGCATGCACTTTCAAAACATAACTGTTAACCAGTTGTGTGATAACATGATCACCTCTATCTTTATGATGAGCTTATGTTATTTTTGATGTGTGAAGAGTTATCAGAAAAGACTTCTTGGCTAGATGTTAATGCCATAGGGATAAAAAACACTTTGCAAAATTGCCATCTCTATTGTGTTGTTAATTGCCATGAAAATGATTACATAAGTAAGATTAGAAAGGAGGGAACTTTACCAAAGTATAAAAATGTCTCTTATATTTCTGCTAATAAAAAGGAGAGTTTCTCCCAAGTTTCCCCTATTGTTTCTAATGTTAAACCAGGATATGTGGAGAAGCTTCATCTCCAACCACTCCCTCCTAAGGTTAAGAAGAAGAAAAAGAAGAGGAGGAGGAAGAGGAGCAAGAAAGAAGAAGAATGGGTATCAACCTGGCCTGAGCATATTCCTCCCATCAACTTTTATCCTAACGGTTGTAAGTTTAAAGAAGAAGGTGAAGTTTATTGCCTTAATTATCATCATGATGATACGTCCGTAGGTACTATTGAAGATGATTTTGATTATGATATGCATGTTACTTATTGTGATTGGGAAAATGATGATAATGCTACTTATGATCTTGAAAATCTTTTTGGTACCAACTCTGAAAGTGATGATATGGAAAGCTCTAAGCTTGGGGATGATAGGATTGCAAATCCTTTACCCACTAGTGATGTGAGAATTGATAATTCTTTTGCTAGTAAGAATAAAGACAACATCTTTACAAATATAGTTGCTAGCAATGATAATGCTCTTCTCTACTATGATGATGTTATAACTCCAATCTATAGTGATTATAAAGGTACCTATGACATAAGGAGAAATTATCCTTATGAAACTTGTCATAATCATGGAGGGAATTACTCCCTTGTTGAACACCACCCTCCTAATACACAATTAATCTATAGTGTTCAAGTTGTTTATGATAGTCCTACTCCCACTATTACCAATGAGAAAGATTATGCTTATGTGGAGAGTAAGAGTACCTTTTTGCATGTGGATCATGGTAACAATGCTTTATGTGATGCTTATATTGTTGAGTTCATCCATGATGCCACTGAGATTTATAATGAGAGAGGGAGACTTGGTTCTAAATATCTTAATAATAAGAAGTTTCCTCTCTTTATGGTGAATATTTTGAAGTTATGCTTGTTTTGCCTTCCTATGCTAGTTGCTTTGTGCTTCAATGAATTATTCTATTGCAATATTCCTATGCATAGGAAGCATGTTAGGCTTAAATGTGTTTGGTATTTACTTCTTGATGCACTCTTTTGTTCTTCAGCTCTTATTCCTACGAGAGCATCATTAAAGTCTTAAGCCTATCTTTATGGCTATAAAGAAAGAGCTTTAGGGAGACAACCCTTGTTATCTTTGCTTTCAGTTTTAGTGGTCTTGATGTTTGTTACTACTGTAGCAACATCATTGTATCTTTATTTTTCAGCTTTGTGCCAAGTTTAGCCTCTGATTGCAAGAAAGTTCAAAAGTTGTGACGTGCTGTCCAGGAAACAGATTCTGTCCTTGGACAGAAAAATTCGTATAAAATCACCAGATCATCTTTTTGGTCTGAATTTTTTCGACAGCGTGCTCTATACAATAGGCTTTTGGGCGTCTGTTCTGAGTTTTTTGATTTGAGTTGCAGAAGTGCCCCAAAAAAATTATTTACTACCAGCGGGTCTGTTTTTCACAGATTCTGTCCTGTTTTGCCTTTTCTTCGTTTTGCAAACCTTGAGCTTGCTTTTTCTTTGCAAAAACCTTTTGGCAATCTTGAGAAACAGTAGACCTTCAAGAATATCTTTATTTCCAGTAGGGAAAAATTATTTTATTGTGGGTACTAACCTCGCTAATCAGATTATGATGAGTTATGTATGAAGGGAGTTTTCAAGTGTGCGGGGGAAGATGATAAAAAGATTCAGGAGGGTCGAGCTTGGGGATGCCCCCGTGCACCCCCAATAAATATTCAAGAAGACTCAAGCGTCTAAGCTTGGGGATGCCCCCGTGCATCCCCTTCTCCATCAACAATTATCAGTCCGTCTTTCGTTCCACTATATTTTAATCACTTCATGCGTTATGTGCTATGCTTGGAGTGTCTTGCTTTTAGTTTCCTTTTTAGTTTTCTTTAGCTTTGCTTGCTGTTCATAACAAGTTAGAACCCAGCTTTCTTTGTGTGGGAGAGAAACACGCTCCACTTCAACCTAGAACACAACATAGGATTTTCATGTTTATCTTTGCTGTGTGTGTTCTTTGTCTTTCAGTAGCTACTGTCATGTTTAGCTCTTAGTTTTCATGCTTTTCTTTTTAAAGAGCTTTTGTTTAGTTGGTTGCTGAACTCTCTTGAGTTTTCATGCTTATCTTGTTAAGAGAGTTTGTCTGTGGCACTGGTTGATATGTCTATGACAAAAATGATATGTGCATAATGGTGCTTAGTAGTTCATGTTTTCTTATGGTTAGTCTCAAATAGCTGGGGGGTTCTCAATGTGTTATTGGAGTACCAACCTGATTTGTTTGCCTATGATGTGGTATGGTTTAGTGATATCTTCCTCCAAGAATTTATTTTGATTGACTTGGCATATGCTCACGCATATTTAAGACTGTAAAGAAAGTCTATCAAGCCTTGATGATCTTTAATTTCTGAGTAGCGATATAACTTCCATGCCCGATTCAATGTTGCTTTGTCGCTCTGCATGATTATGACCGTCATTGCTCTCTTAGTTGGTCGCTCCCAGTCTTTTGCTAACCTTCGCGTGTACTAAGCGGACTGACTGCTTGTGCATCCAAAATCTTTTAAACCAGTTATGCCATATGAGTCCACCATACCTTCCTATACATGGTATTTACTTGTCATTCCTAACGAAGACTATCTTGTACCATCTCGAAATTATTCAAAAAAACATTTCTATTTTGTGCCTCTGTTTTAGCTCATGAGGAAGTAGTAGTTAATTCATGATCTTTTTAAGTTGGACAAGCTTCACCCCGGGATTGCATGTCTAATGTGCAAACCCCTAATACAAGAAGGAACTGGCAAAGAGTGCGCCCGGCTCATTAAAAAAAATACAACAAACAAACCCTCCTTCACGCTTTGTTCATGAGAAATCAGAAAACTTTGGCAGTGATAAACAAAGGAGATTAAGAGGATGTGATCGTCCTCGTACGGGAGCCATTCCTCGAAACTTGTCCAGCTCGAGAAGTAATTGAGTTATCTACTAGCATTCGTTGACGAAATATGCATCTCTAAAAAAATAATTTTTACTTCTGTTTTAAAAACCAAGAGCTCTGGTACATGTTTAGTTTTTGTTTCCGACCACGGGTTTTCAACCTTGCCATCAAAAGCCACGGTTCGAGAGTCTCCACCTTCTTTCTTTAAAGCACCAACTATTGAGAGCATGATTGTCATTCTGAGTGTAATGTGCATTGTCCCAAAGTACCATTGTCTTTTGCATGATTATGATATCGTTTATTCTGAAATCATTGTATCTAGTCGTCACTTAAACTTTGGAGGTGCCCCTGCATTTATGTTTTGCTTCACTAAAGGGGGCAAGCGAGGTATCACTTTGTCAGGTTTGCACACCATGCTCACTACAAATCTATTGAGTGTTTCAGTATCATATTGTAAAACTTTCAGTTCTTTGTGATATTCTCATGAGGAAACTTAATTACTACAGATTCATTATCTCAGTAAGCATTTGTCATGTGACTGTTAAAAGTTCTTATATGGTTAATAGCATGTCACCATAGAAATTATGCTTGTTATCATTTACCTACTCGAGGACGAGCATGAATTAAGCTTGGGGATGTTGATACGTCCAAAACGTATCTATAATTTCTGCTTGCTCCATGCCCTTTTTGTGTGATATTGCTATGATATTTATGCACTTCCATACACTTTTGATCATATTTGGACTAACCTACTAATGGTTGCAAAAGTGCACAATGTTCTTGTTTTACACTTTATTGTGTAGGAATTACTTGGAAATTGACAAAAACGCAAAAGGAGTCGTATTGGAGTAGGACTCTGACTTTTCTGAAATCTGTCTGAGAATGCTTTTTAAAGATGGTCAAGTTCCGGCCTGAAAACGATGTCAAACGGAAAAAGTCTAGTTGCGAAAGTTGTGGGGAATTTTGAGGCAATGCTTCTGGATATAAAATTCGTCCAAATCGGAGTCCGGTCGGCCGAGTTAAGCCCGTTTTACTGAGGCCCAAAATCTGATGACGGGAATCCAAGAGTCTACATAAAGAGAGGAAACCTAGGTCATCAAGGGGCCACGAATTTTCCTCCTCCCGAGCCGCCGTCTTGGAGGGGAGGACCAGCACCATTGCAGCACCATCCACAAGGAAGAAGGGGGGCCAAGGAGCCGCTGCCCCCTAGGGCCGCCGCCGCCCCGAGGGCCGCCGCCGCCCCCTAGGGCCACCGCCGCCGCCGCGCCCCCAAGGGCCGCCGCCGCCTCCGTGGCTGCCGCCGGCCGTCTCCTCCTCGCGGGGCTGCACCTCTCCATCAACACCATCATCAACCTCCTCCTCACCATGTCCATGCGTGAATAGTTTCCTCCGGGGCTGAGGGCTTGTACGTGTAGCTATGTGGTTATCTCTCTCTCCCATGATGTGATCTTCGTTGTGATCATAGGCTATGTTAATCTAGGGTGATCCCATGATATTTCCCCTTCCTCTATGTATTGTATTGATGTACTCACTTGTCTTTATCTAGTATAATCCCCGAGACCAAGGTGACAGCGGTCTATTGGACATGGATTAGAAGAATATTTTCATGAGTGATTTCCTCTTTTGTGTGTTGATTGAAGATTGAGAGTCTCTTGGTGCTTGTCTTTGACTATCCTTTAGATATGTTGTGGTGATTGTGGTAATCTCTTTGGATGGCCGCAGTGACATTGGGAAATCCATAGATTGAGAACTACGAACTTTGAGGTGTGCTTTTGTAGCCCTACATAATTCTCGTCCTCTCTTGACCACAAAGGAATGACCTCCGGGTGCGTCTCCATTGCATGTTTTATGGGAAATATCATGTGATTCGATTATGTTAATGTTGTTGGGAGTTGCCACTAGTGAAAGTATGATCCCTAGGCCTTGTTTCCACCATTGCAATACCATTTGTGCTCACGTTTACCACTTGTTTGCTTGCTGCACTTTTTATTACAGATTTATAGTACTTTGTTTTGCCATCCAGATCACTTGCCATTTAACATCTCTTCGCCAAACTAGTGCACCTATACATCTAACAAGTGTATTAGGTGTGTTGGGGACACAAGAGACTTTTTGTATCTTGATTGCAGGGTTGGTTGAAAGGGGTACGTTCAACCTCCACTTCCCTAAGTTCGATAAACCTTGGGTTATTCACTTAAGGGAAATTTGCTGCTGTCCTACAAACCTCTGCTCTTGGAGGCCCAACACTGTCTACAAGAATAGAAGCGTGTGTAGACATCATCGATGCGTTAAGCCGGCTGGGTTCTCAACGTAAACCGGTTCCACCCAATGTCTTTCTGGACGTATTGCATAGTCCGTCGGTGAAATTACCTTCAGAAGAGGACTTGGATGTTCCTGATCCGGAGGCTCAATTGGTGGCGGCGCTTCATGTTATTCCGGATTGGATGGTTCCTTACCTGGCGTACATGAACTAAGGTAAGTTACCAGAGGATGAAGTCTTGGCTAGACAGATAGTCTGGCGATCCAAATCAATGACCATTGTCAATTGAGAGCTACATCATTGCAGCGTCTCTGGGGCGTTTCAACGTTGTATATCACCAGACGAAGGCTGTGATATTCTTAGGGAGATCCATGAAAGAGATTGTGGTCATCATGCCGGTTCAAAATCTTTGGTGGCTAAAGCTTTTCGTCATGGGTTCTACTGGCTGATGGCTCACGCCGATGCAGAGGACTTGGTTAGAAAATGTGACGCTAGCCAGAAGTTTTCACGACGTGCTCACATACCGGCTCAGGAGTTGAGGTTGATTCCAATTACTTGGCCGTTTGCGACTTGGGGGATAGACATGGTCGGACCCTTTAAAAGATGTTCAGATAAGAAGACCCACCTTTTGGTGGCGGTGGACAAGTTTACCAAGTGGTTTGAGGCGGAACCAGTCAGCAAGTGTGATGCGGCAACGGCAGTTCAATTCATCCAAAAGGTGATTTTCCGGTTTGGCCTTCCACACAACATTCTAACTGACAATGGTACCAATCTATCCAAGGGAGCTATGGAGGAGTTCTGTCAGCGAGAACACATCCGCCTTGATGTATCTTCAGTGGCTCACCCCCAATCCAATGGTCAAGCTGAAAGAGCCAATCAAGAGATCTTGAGAGGCATCAAACTCCGGCTTATGGTCCCTTTGCAGAGGACGCCGGGTTGTTGGGTGGAGGAATTACCCTCTGTGTTATGGAGCATCAACACCACACCTAACAGATCTACGGGTTACACGCCTTTCTTCATGGTATATGGAGCAGAAGCAGTCTTACCTAGTGACATCCTCATGATTCGCCACGGGTGGTGGCTTACGTCGAGGCTGATAACGTGAAGGCACGACAAGACGCATTGGACCGGCTGGATGAGGAACGTGACACGGCAGCAGCTCGATCAGCGATTTATCAACAAGATCTGCACCGGTACCATAGTCGCCGGGTTAAAACAAGAATGTTTCAAGAAGGAGATTTAGTGCTCTGGCTCATCCAAGACCAGACAGACATGCACAAGTTATCCCCGCCTTGGGAAGGACCCTTTGTGGTCAGCAAGAATCTACACAACGGATCATACTACCTCGTCGATGTTCGGGAACACAAGGACTCACGCACTGCGGAGGAGGAGACCCGACGGCCGTGGAATATTGCTCTTCTTCGGCCTTACTATACCTGAGCTATAGGCTCCGCTTTATGCACATAAAATCGCAATGTATTTATTATGATCAATATAATAAACCGGCGTCCCCGTTAAAGCGGGGTATCTGTTGCTTTTTTCATAAGAGTTTGTCACATGGAGGCTTCTGTGCAAAGGAGTTCCTATAGCCTCTTAAACCGGCTACTAAACCAAGACCATCATAAGAGCATAGCTCTGGTTGCTTCGGTAATCTGGCTATCAAAGCCCACATGATGATGAGGGGCAAAAGAAAGTTTGATGCATAGCACAACTCAAACATAGGTACCCGACGAGCATAGCTCAAATGCTACCTTGGGGCTCCTGACGCATAGCGTCAACGAGTTGACAACCCTTGTAGTAGGATATCAAGCCACAGCTTGGAAGCCTGGTGTATACACCTAAAACCCCGGATTAGCCTGCCTGCATTAAGTAAGTCACTCCGCCCAGGTAAACCTGGTATGACCCGTCGAACGTATACACAAGTCAATCTTTTACAGACCCTAAACTTGGTAACATTAAATTGACGTTTGGTTAAGGATTGAGGTCCATCTTAACAGGCTTTGTGAAATGGTTAATTTAGTAGCCTGGTAGCTCATAAAAAGCCTCGAATTTGGATCCTGGCAGCTCGTAAAAAAACCTCGACTACAAGGTTTTATTTGACAATGTCTTTTCTTTGATATTTGCTTAAATTTTTTATCTTCAAGGTCATTGGTGTTTATCCAAGTCCATTGATTCGGGGAGTGGATGACTATAAGTTGCCACTACAATGCACCAGCGTTTACAGAACCTGGTCTGGTTGGTTTATAAAGCACCAGTACTATCTACAGTTAAACCGGAATTTATCATAACCCGGTACGGTTCCATCATGAACCGGTACATGATCAAGGGAGTCATCAATACTTGCAACTTGGATCATTGTCTTTACTACTGATTATTAATTAAGGCCAATAGCGCAAAACTTAATCACAAGTATGATATATGTTTCATATTTTATATACAGTTCAGGTTATAAACCTAGACCATGTATTTGGGCATCATGACCTGTCCGGCGATAAACCGCCAGGACACTTTAAACTTTGTCATATGCAGAAATAGGTGGAATAAACTGTTAAAAGCATCATAAGCAGTAAGAATTACGAAGTTGCCAGATGAAGCAATGTCATACAAGGGAGAATATGCGTGAAAACATAAAGTGTTTCAGCTACCCTATTACAAGCCGCTGGATAGCCCACAAGAATATATGTTTAAAGTGCTGGGACATAATATTTAAACCGACACCGGTTTAGGAATCTGCATAAGCTCGGCGTGAAGGTTGTGGATCGACTTGCTCCGACTCCTCGGCGTTCTCTTCTAGCAGCTGGAAGTCTGTGGTTGCCCAATTGATCTTGGTCAGCGCTTTGAAAACAACCTCATCGCTCACAAGTTCAGACGGATCAATATCGGGAGCATAAGTGTGCTTACGGACGGGCGGGATGAGATCTTCAATCTCGTAAGCCGGATGGTCGACCCGCAAGTTCTCAACATTATAACCCTGATGACAACGAGATAGATCAGCTTCATCAGATAATTTGCTGGCCAAAGGCCGCATTTCTCTTGTTAGGGCACGCAAATCGCTGTGTGTGAATGCTGATCTGTCCTCTTTCATGCTGGGGTAGCCGTTCATTACTTCTGCCGGATCAAGGTCAGGCACCCAAGCTTTCGCTCGAGTTAAGGCCATCAAGGCACCTGCCCTTGCAGATGATTTCTTCAGCTCTACGAGACGGGCAGACAGAATTGATAACTTTTCCAAAGTTCCCTTGATCGTTGTGGGAGCCGGTTTATTGTGGGAAGCAGTGCAGACAGTCCGCTGAGCACCGGAATACAACTACTCTATGAGAGTGTATGCGGCCTTCAATTTCCTCCGCATGTCAGTACCAAGATGAACAATACGTTTTCCTGCATCAAAAGAGTTTGAGTTAAACCAGAAAATGCAGAAATATCTTGTTCAGGATTATGTTAAGTGTATTTACTGCAGACAGCAGTGGTCATGGCGTTTATCTGCTGCTTTAAACCGGACAACTCTTCTGTCACGGATGGAGAGTAGCCTCTGCATCAGTTGCCCTTTTTTTTCCAAAGCGGCTTTTTCAGCATCCCAATCCGCCCGCTCCTTCTGGATATCCTTCTTCAATTTTTCCATATTTGCCAAAGCAAGGGTCAATTCATCCTTGACTTTGGAAGCGGCTGTCTGTTGAAATTTCAGTGCATCTTGAAGTTCAGCCACTTGAGTGTCTTTCCGGTTCTTGATCGGCCTGTCAAGAGAAGAGCATATTAGACATTGATGAAACATATTCAAAGTCCCAAGCACATAATGAGTTATACACTTGGCACTTGGGGGCTAATGTGTATTTGCGGTTATCAGACATTTTTTCAATAAAGTCCCAAGCAAATAACAAGTTATGCACTTGGCACTTGGGGGCTAATGCGACATTGTTCAGAGATGATTACAAACTGAAGTCTCGGTTCATCTTGAAGAGATAAACCGGCCCTTGGGGACTACGCGTATGAAAAAACTATACGATAGATATTCCGAAGTCCCGGTTCATCCTAAAGGAATAAACCGGCCCTTGGGGGCTACAATGGAGTAAAGGCAAGCCACAAGACTTACACAGGAATAAAAGTTCAAGTTAAAACAGAAAGTTACCTCATAGCGTTCCTTCATCATATTTACTAAACCAGCTTCATGATCACGACTGGTGTACAGCCGGTTCAGATAGCCGGAATGGAGCTCTTGGGCACTAAATTGAGTATAACTAGACAAGTCAGCACTGCATTTTCCTTTGTCCTTGCCAGACATTTCATCCTTCGCAGTATGCTTGGACAAGGCAATAGGTTCACTAGGGGCAATGTAGCCGAATCCAGTGATCTGAACTTCCTCGGTTGAAGCGGCCGTGGATTTAGCCGGGCTGGTAGGAGCATTGCTGGCCCGGACAGGACTGGCCGGATCAACATTACGATCCATTGGGGCACTCCCTTGATCAACAAATACTTTGTGGTCCATGAGAGCAGGATCATCATGTGGAATATCAATATTTTCTTCAACAGGGTCAACAGGTTCAGGATCTTTTGCCGGTTCAGGAATTGTATCATCACCTGCCAGTTTGCTAAGTCTAGCCTTTTTACTAGGCTTGGGCTTGCTGCAAAAATTATAATAGTCAGAGGAGTAAAGAAAGAGGTTAAAGCGGCAAAAACTAGAAAAACCTACCCAGGAACAGTCTTAAGAGGAGGAATCTGTGTGGCTGTTGATTCACTAGATGATGAATGGGGAGTTTCCTGATAATTCGAATCAGACGGATTAAGAGGATGACGAATATGACCTGCTTTGGGATAAAGAGGATCTGGAGTATATAAAACCTCTGAGCGACGTCTCCGGGCCGATGTATGTGGTAAACCGGTGGACTCAATGGCATGGCCACTGTGTCGCGTGGTGCGGCGGGCTTCATGTTGCTGTTTCTTCAAAAGAAAGTTTGGGTCCAAGTAAGCGAAAGGGTGAGAAAACTGTACTTTTTGGCTTGCTCGACCAATTTTTGGTGTTGGCGGAGGTTCTGAACCGGAAGAAAGAGTAATTACCTCAACATCATCCGCCTTGCTGCCTTCAGCGTGTCCCTGGGTACAATCATTGTTAATAAGATGCAAGTAAAGAAAGTCAAAGAAGTCAAAAGAGTTAAGTAGTACCTCGGAGGCCGGTTCATCATCCTCCGGATTGGATTCAGACACGTCAGTAGTTTTCTTCTTGACGTTCTTCTTAACACCTTTGGTTTTCTGGCGAGGCACCTTCGTCGGTTTATCTTGGACCTTCCTCTTCCAGAATGGGTCATTATCCTGTTGAAGATTATGAAGTCATTCAGAAGGAGTATTAAAAACAGACAGGAAATGAGGTAGAGGGAAACTTTACTAATGGCGGTTTGTTGAATTCGCAGAAGGGAGCCAATCCGGTTTGACTGCAAGTTTCTACCGGCTCATTCAGCAGTTTTTTGACAGACTCGTTGATCTCATTCTCTGATAGCACAGCTTCTGTATGGCGCAGAGGATCTTTGGGATTTCCAGTATATTCGCACATTAAATCGGAACGCCGGCTTAGCAGGAGGATGCTCCAAGAAATCCAACAACGGATGAAATCAACTCCAGTTAAGCCATTTGCAGTGAAGGCTCAAAGCTTTGAGAGTTGAGGAGCATATTTGGCCCGTTCCTGGGCACTTAGCCGTTGAGGAAAGGGATGGTTGTGACGCCCGAGACTGACGTCCCAGAAGATTCCAGAAGATTCCCGAAGCTTCCAGATGTTCCGGGCTGCCCGTGTGGTTCTTTTGTGCTTGTGTTATTTATTTTTGCATTGCATCATGTCATCATGCCATCATGTCATTTTTTTTTTGCATCTCAACCTAAATAAACCGTGTGGACCTTCGGTCCATTTAAATCGAGGGAAGATGACTTCTCTTTATAACATATAAAGTCTCTCATTATTTTAGGGAGCTATATTAATAATATTCCATTGTCTGGAATTACCCGTAACACACGTGCAATATTCCCCATGCTTCTTTAATTCAAGTTTCACCTTCAAAAACCTTGCCAAATAATTCTTTCCGTTGTTTCGAGGCTCCTCCTTTTATCTAAACCCCTTTTATTGCAAGCTAATGTTTTAGTTTGCACTTCCTTTGTGTTGGAACTATTTTTGTTGGGTTGGTAATATTCCGTAAAGCCTTACAAAAATGTTCATCATTTAATTCTTTCTTTCTTTGTCTCTTTACTTTTATTTTTTTGTCTCTCCCTATTTGTTTTATTTCTGCTAATAAATAAAATGAGAGAGCCTCCCAGCCAGCCTCTGGGCCTCCTCCTCCCCCTCTTCCCAGCGGCCCAGGCCTCCCTCTCCCTCCTTTGGGCCTCCTCCTCCCTCTAGGCCCAACCGCTTCAGCCCACTCCGGCCGCACCGAACCCTAGCGCTGACTCCCTTCGCAGCGTTCCCTCGTCCTCCCTCCGAGCCGCCGCCACTCACCCTTCGTTTTCCCTCGGCCCCGCTCCTCTCCTCCAGGGCCTCGCCTCGCTCTCTGTCTCGACCTCGCCACACCCCTGTCTCCTTCCTCGTTCGATCTCCCAAGCCCGAGCGTCTTCGCGACCGCTCCCTGCTGCCTCCAGTTCTCCGTCGCCCAATGGATCCTCCGTGCCTCGCCGTGCCGCTGCCTTGGCTCCTTTCCGCTGCTGCTGCTGTTTTTCTTTCCGTGCTAGACTGCTGCTGCCTAGCCTCGTCGTCCCGAGACGTGCTGTAGTTTTTTTTGTGTTGTTTCGCTTGCTTGTGTTCTTCACAGGGAACGTGTACATCTACGGCTCGAGACCGAGGATTCAAGTACCTCTACGACCCGAGTACAACTACGTAACGATGATCGAACGTCTACGAGCTCCATGTACGACTACGCGAACGAGTACCACGACGCCCCGAACGACTACCGATGACGTGAACAACTACCGACGCCGATGCGACAAGTACCCCTACGGCGAGTACCACTACCGTCGACAAGTTCGGGAACCCCCAAGTACCACTACGAACGCCGACGCGACAAGTACCCCGACATCGACGACCCGAACGACTACCGTCGCGTGTACCACTACCGTCGCCCCGTGTACCACGACTCGTGTACCACTACTTCCACTACTTCCTCTCCGACCGCGAGTACCACTACTTCCTCTACGATCTCGAACCGCCCCGAAACGCATGCTTCGAAGGTATACCCGAGACGACCCCGTGGATGAACGCTTGTGCTTGCTTGTGTTGTTTGAAATGTCTCCCGTGTGTGCTTCGTGTCCGTTTCGTCCGTTTGACTTGTTCCTCGGTTGCCTCGTCACCGACTCGTGGGAACCGGCAACGGGATCACCCCATCTTCTTGTTCAACTCGTTCACTCCACCTTTTGTTTTGCACCGGTCTCTCAACGAGATACCGGAACCGATATGTTGCCGTGGCATCATTTTCGGAATCGTTGCCGTGGCACTCTTTTCTTTCCACCACGGTGACAAATGCTTCATATCTCCTTTAAGTCAACCTTTTAATAAAACTTGCATAAAACTTAATCATATCATCCGCATCATGTTAACAACCCTAAATGCTTAATTGTTGTTGCTTTATAATTATTAAACTTGCTCATGGGGATTTTCCGGAGATGTTGTTGTTATTCTTCCGGCCTCATTTAAAATGCCTAAATAGTGTAGTTTCTTTATGCTTCACCTCTTGCCATGTTAAAAACATTTAATCTTGTCTTGTTAATAACGAGAGTCAACTAAATAATTATCATGTGGTGTTTCGTCAATATGCAACTCGTTGCATATTGATCTCCACTTAACTTGTAGTGTTGTTTGTGCACTTTGCCATGCCATGCTTATTTAAACCGGACATGCATCATACTTGTTTGTGCATCGTATGCCTTGTTGATGCTTGTGTGTTTACCGTGTTGTTTCTTTCTTTCCGGTTGCCTCTCTTGTTAGCTTCGGTTTCGTTCCGGAGTTGTGAGGATCCTCTCGACTGTTGCTCCGTCTTCTTCTTGGTTCCGTTCTTCTCCCTTGTGGAATTCCAGGCAAGATGACCGAACCCGGATACCATTACTATTTTTGCCTATTGCTAGTAGTCTCGATCTATAGTTTTGCCTCGATGCCCATGTCTTTCTTGTCAGCCTCCTACTTGTAACCAATTGCCATGTTTAACCACCCTACCTACGCAAACCGTTGCTTGGCTAAGTACGCTTCGCTCAGCCCTTCTTATAGCATTGTTAGTTGCAGGTGAAGATTGAAGATGCTTGCTTCATGTTGAAGTTTGGTTGGGTTATATCACACTATATATATGCTTAAAAATGAAATCATCTATATACTGGCAGGGTGGAAGGCTAAGCCTTTTGCTTGGTGTTTTATTCCACTCATGCCGTTAGGAACCGTATAAACCGGTGTTATGTTCCTTGATTATGCGTTCCTAACACGGTTGGGGTGTATGGGACCCCCTTGATAAACCGCTAAGTGCTAAGTCTTTTCCAGCAAGTCCCAACATTTGGTACTATTTGCCCATAATAACAACTTAATTATTTAATTAAATTTGCATAGGGGGTCGCTCCCTCGAGGATCCTTTTCTACATAGCAGGGGGGGCCAGTGCCGATGGTGTTGGTCCCAAACGGGGAGTCTGCGGGAACCACCACGGGGAAACTCGAGGTTTGGGTCCTGTAGAATCACCCATCCGGTCGTGTCCTGAGACCTAGATACGCGCGGCTACTATCAGGGTGTCGACACGCCGGGAGGATTTGCTGGATTAGCCTTACCTTAGTTCGGTTTAACTTGAGCACGGGATTCTGAGAATACTCGGGTCTTCCCAACTATGGAGTTGCGACTCCGCGGATCGTGGGCTTGTAATGGGTCAAGTTGGAACACCCCTGCAGGGTTTGAACTTTCGAAAGCCGTGCCCGCGGTTATGTGGCAGATGGGAGCTTGTTAATTCCGGTTGTAGATAACTTGACACAATGTTTCAATACACTACCAGCGTGTGTACCGTGACTGTCAATTTCCGAATAGGGATTCGGGAGTTGAACACGGTGGGGTTATGTTTGACCGGCTTTAGTTAGGATCACTTCGTGATCATCTTTCGACCGATGCTCTTCTCTTCTCGCTCTCTATTGCGTAAGTTAGTGCTAGTTGCTGCTGCAGACTCTTGTTTGTTTTCCTTCACCTCATATTCTTTCTTCAGCCTTGTCCTCACCCAAGGCTTAAATAGTCGTGTTACCCGGGAAACGGGATTGCTGAGTCCTCTGTGGCTCACAGTTACTTCACCACACCAGATGCAGGTTCAGCCGAGCTCGATGCAGGAGCTGGTTCAAGTACTTCACCAGGAGCTTGTTGAAGAGTTTGGCTGTTTGCTTGTGACGTTTCGATGTTCAGTAGTGGTTTCTACTAGGATTCGATCCTGACCTGTGGCTTTGTGTTGTTTTGGTATCTTTCTTTTGGATCTTCACCCGTAGTCGGGTTGTGATGTTTTGAATGATGATTGCTTATGTAATGTATTGTGTGAAGTGGCGAGTGTAAGCCAACTATCTCCTTTTGCAATTTAATCCCTCTTTTACATGAGTTGTGCAAAGATACCAAACTTGAGATCATTCTAGGATGGGCTTATATCTTTAAGTCGTGCCTCGACACGTAGGAGATATAGTCCCATCCTGGGCATTACAAGTTGGTATCAGAGCCTTCTCCGACCTAGAAGCCCCCACTGTTTGATCGAATCGTTGACGGTTGAGTCTAGGCACGCACTGAAAAACTTTTTGAGTCCTATATTATATCGGAGAGTAGGATTTCTTTGCTTCTCATCCCCTTTCTCTCTGGTGAGGATTCCTGACGATTACTCTTGCCTTTTCTACTTTCAAAAATTGCACCAAATTTTTTTAGGATCCCGCGAGTATTCTGGGATTGTTTCGATGTTCTTGTGACAAGGATATTGTTCTCGATGCCTCCTGTTACCGAGGAGTTGAGCTTCGAGGTATCATTGACACAAGCATATCGCGATAGTACTAAATACTTAAGACGGCCGACATCGAAAATCTCTCCTACACGGCCAGTGGCAAGATAACCCCGACATCACCCAGTACTGGGGAGGTAGTTCGAGAGTATTGCCATAGCTTGTTATAGTGGATGCGTTTTCGAAGGTCCGAGGTAAACAGTTTCCGAGAAAGACTGGTTATGTGTTGAAGGATGGATACACCTGGATGTAGGTTTAGAGTTGATTGCGCGGTGCTTCCCGTGTATCCCCAACACCTGATTGCATAACTGGAAACTTTCGGAAATCTATAGGTGGGTTTATCTAGTAGTTCTAGGCATTCTTCCAACGGATGCTCGATATGAAGTTCGGGGTTCTACATTGAGTGATGTGGTTTTATGGACTTGTTCTGATCGGGAGTTGCATCTTAAAGGGTCCTTGGCTATGCTGATCCGGGGATGACAAAACCCTTTTGTAACATGTTCCATGAGCTTTCAGCACGAAGATGCGGAACGAAGCTTCTATCTTGTATTTGTTCTATCTGTTCCTTGTTCCTTTTTATTTTCATTTTGTTCTCCCAGTGGCTTCTCGTCAGTTGATGTTCCTGCGGAATTCATTCGTTCAATTCTCTGTTCGGATGATATTGTGAAGACCTGCTGCTGCATATCTATCCTCTGTTCTTGTTTTGATTCTGGTATTCGAGTTGCTTCGATGTCAAATGTTGATTCCATACCTTTCCTAATCAGTGTTCTCATATTTCTATGGGAGTGCTATTTCTTCTTGATCATCAAGATGGTCATGTTAAATTCTTTTTCAACCGGTGTCCATTTTGCTCATCCCAATTTGTCTTTGTTTTCCCCACCCTCCCACCCTTCTTCTTCTCAGAGCAAGAAATTCTCAGATGAAGTATCCATTTTATTCATGTGAGGTTTCTTCATTCTTTTTCCTTCAATGTTCTTATCCGGTGCTTTATCGTGAAGATGCTCAAGACCTTCAAGTTCATCATTCTTTTGTTCTCTAATTCTGCCGGTGGATGTAATTCAAGATTTCGGTGTTGATCTTATCCTTTTCCTCATTTCACAATGCTTTCTTATTCCGGTGCATCAATTATTCATTCTCCTCTTGCTATTCTTATCCGGAGTGCTCAAGATCCATAATTCCATTCTTAATCCATTCAAGCTATTTTGAGATTGCTATCTTATTCAAGCCATCTAATTCAACCGGTGCAATATCTCTCAAGCAATCTTTTCAACGGTGATTTCTTTTGAGTGGGCCCTAACCCACAGGCTTTTCCCAGGATCTTACCTGACTCTTCTTTTTCCGGAGAATTCTTTTCAAAGTGTGACGTAAGAATGAATCCCATCAGTCACATGCTTTCTCCAAGATCGCTTTCAATTCTTGTTCATCATTGGTTCAACCTTTTAATTCTTTATTCCGGAGTGCTCTACAATCCTTCATGCCATTTCTCGTCTTCATCCTCAACATTTGAAGACCGGAGAAGAGTTTCTCTTAAATCTTGGCCGTTCTCTTGAAGATTCGTGGTTCTAGCTTCATGCCATCCTCATTATCGTTTTGATTGTGAGGAACCCTTTTATGTCATCCGGAGCATTTTCATGAATTCTTTTCTTTGTGATCCTCCGAAGGCCATCATTTCAGAAGATTCTTCGTTCTCAGTTTTCAACTTCGCCCTCCAAATATTCTTCATTGATGTCTCTTCGTTCGTCTCCCTATTCTTACGGTGGTTCTTTCAAGTTTACTCTTCCGTTGTTATCGTTTTAGTTCATTTGTTCTTTCATAATCCTACCGGTGCTTTGTTGAAGATTTATTCAGCTTGTGCGAGATCTCTCTTTAATTCTTTCCAACGAGAATAAGTAGTTTGCCAAATCCTTTGTTAAATTGGTGAAGGAGATGCATTACATAATTCTTATTCTTATTCCTTCAAGGTCATGTTAATTCTTTTGTCTGGAGCTTGTTCATCATATCAGATTCTTGGTCCTAAGTTGTTCATCTTGTTTTCCGGAGCTCCAAGTTATTTCAATTATATCATTTCAAGCTCCATCTAATTCATCGCAGGCCTTGATTCTTATTCTTTTCATCTTTCACTTCTCATGCTTTCATTACCGGAGTTCTCATGGTGGTTCATCATGTTTTAATTCATCCTCGAAGTCTTCATCAAGTTTTCTTGTTGGAGCTCAAGCATTCTTCATCGTGCTTTCCAATTGCAATTCTTTCTACCTTATCTTTCAGATGGTGTTATGTCATTTTTGTCAATTCCTTCATGTTTTCATGATTCACGAGTTATCAAGAATGAGATATTTAAATCCATCATTTTTCTTTGTTCAGGAGATCTTTCCAACCATTCAATTTATTTGTTGGAGATATCTTGGGTTGTATTTCACCTAAAAGCTTTCCCTAAGGATTGTTGATATTATGGTGCTTATAAATGACCCAAGTTCTTCATTTATCCTTCCGGTGAAATAAGTTTTTCGTCTCCTTGTTGATCTCAATCCAAGCAATTGTTTCCGTTAGTGGCTGGTTGTCACCTCTTAATTTTGAGATGTTTTCCTTAAGCCCACATCAAGCTTATTCTTTTCGTTGTTGATTTCCCAACAACTCCGTTCAACCCTTCTTCGTAAGGATGCTCTTTCAATTCATTTGCCGGAGAAGTTGTCTTTTCTTCTCCATTCTTTTGTTTCGTTGATCTATATGTTATTCTTTCATTCCGGAGGATTTGTGATGTTGCTCTCTTTAACCATCATCTCGTTTTTATCGAGATCATGTTCTTTCCCTTGCTTATCATTTCAACCGGAGTGCTGTCTGAAATCTTTCTTAACCTTGTGCCATTCTTTTAATTGTTTCGGAGACAATATGTTGTTGTTTTCATCAAGTATCATCCCAACTTGGCTAGTTCTTGTTCAATTCCTTCCATTTTCAGACGGAGTGCTGTCCGAATTCTGTCATTCTTATTCCTTGGCTATACAGTTGCAGTTTCATATTCTTTTGGCCCATGAGCTCTTGTTTCTTGTCCTTCAACCTACAAGGTTCCCGTATGCTCCTTGTTCCTCATTTTACCGAAGTGCTCTTAACTTCGTTAATCTCCGTTGTATTCTTCTTTTAACTTGTTTAACCTCTCAAGGTTCTTGGTTTCACTCGTCTGTCGAAGAAGCAACTTTGTTTTACCTCTTCCTCTTCCGTTTTACCCGGTGATATCTCTAGGATCTCGGGTCGAGATCCTCTGTTAGTGTGGGAGAGTTGTGACGCCCGAGACTGACGTCCCAGAAGATTCCAGAAGATTCCCGAAGCTTCCAGATGTTCCGGGCTGCCCGTGTGGTTCTTTTGTGCTTGTGTTATTTATTTTTGCATTGCATCATGTCATCATGCCATCATGTCATTTTTTTTTTGCATCTCAACCTAAATAAACCGTGTGGACCTTCGGTCCATTTAAATCGAGGGAAGATGACTTCTCTTTATAACATATAAAGTCTCTCATTATTTTAGGGAGCTATATTAATAATATTCCATTGTCTGGAATTACCCGTAACACACGTGCAATATTCCCCATGCTTCTTTAATTCAAGTTTCACCTTCAAAAACCTTGCCAAATAATTCTTTCCGTTGTTTCGAGGCTCCTCCTTTTATCTAAACCCCTTTTATTGCAAGCTAATGTTTTAGTTTGCACTTCCTTTGTGTTGGAACTATTTTTGTTGGGTTGGTAATATTCCGTAAAGCCTTACAAAAATGTTCATCATTTAATTCTTTCTTTCTTTGCCTCTTTACTTTTATTTTTTTGTCTCTCCCTATTTGTTTTATTTCTGCTAATAAATAAAATGAGAGAGCCTCCCAGCCAGCCTCTGGGCCTCCTCCTCCCCCTCTTCCCAGCGGCCCAGGCCTCCCTCTCCCTCCTTTGGGCCTCCTCCTCCCTCTAGGCCCAACCGCTTCAGCCCACTCCGGCCGCACCGAACCCTAGCGCTGACTCCCTTCGCAGCGTTCCCTCGTCCTCCCTCCGAGCCGCCGCCACTCACCCTTCGTTTTCCCTCGGCCCCGCTCCTCTCCTCCAGGGCCTCGCCTCGCTCTCTGTCTCGACCTCGCCACACCCCTGTCTCCTTCCTCGTTCGATCTCCCAAGCCCGAGCGTCTTCGCGACCGCTCCCTGCTGCCTCCAGTTCTCCGTCGCCCAATGGATCCTCCGTGCCTCGCCGTGCCGCTGCCTTGGCTCCTTTCCGCTGCTGCTGCTGTTTTTCTTTCCGTGCTAGACTGCTGCTGCCTAGCCTCGTCGTCCCGAGACGTGCTGTAGTTTTTTTTGTGTTGTTTCGCTTGCTTGTGTTCTTCACAGGGAACGTGTACATCTACGGCTCGAGACCGAGGATTCAAGTACCTCTACGACCCGAGTACAACTACGTAACGATGACCGAACGTCTACGAGCTCCATGTACGACTACGCGAACGAGTACCACGACGCCCCGAACGACTACCGATGACGTGAACAACTACCGACGCCGATGCGACAAGTACCCCTACGGCGAGTACCACTACCGTCGACAAGTTCGGGAACCCCCAAGTACCACTACGAACGCCG
Organism: Secale cereale; assembly: GCA_902687465.1. Lineage (NCBI taxonomy): Eukaryota > Viridiplantae > Streptophyta > Magnoliopsida > Poales > Poaceae > Secale > Secale cereale. Next base: position 782,893,813 of record LR738711.1, read on the forward strand.
ACGCGACAAGTACCCCGACATCGACGACCCGAACGACTACCGTCGCGTGTACCACTACCGTCGCCCCGTGTACCACGACTCGTGTACCACTACTTCCACTACTTCCTCTCCGACCGCGAGTACCACTACTTCCTCTACGATCTCGAACCGCCCCGAAACGCATGCTTCGAAGGTATACCCGAGACGACCCCGTGGATGAACGCTTGTGCTTGCTTGTGTTGTTTGAAATGTCTCCCGTGTGTGCTTCGTGTCCGTTTCGTCCGTTTGACTTGTTCCTCGGTTGCCTCGTCACCGACTCGTGGGAACCGGCAACGGGATCACCCCATCTTCTTGTTCAACTCGTTCACTCCACCTTTTGTTTTGCACCGGTCTCTCAACGAGATACCGGAACCGATATGTTGCCGTGGCATCATTTTCGGAATCGTTGCCGTGGCACTCTTTTCTTTCCACCACGGTGACAAATGCTTCATATCTCCTTTAAGTCAACCTTTTAATAAAACTTGCATAAAACTTAATCATATCATCCGCATCATGTTAACAACCCTAAATGCTTAATTGTTGTTGCTTTATAATTATTAAACTTGCTCATGGGGATTTTCCGGAGATGTTGTTGTTATTCTTCCGGCCTCATTTAAAATGCCTAAATAGTGTAGTTTCTTTATGCTTCACCTCTTGCCATGTTAAAAACATTTAATCTTGTCTTGTTAATAACGAGAGTCAACTAAATAATTATCATGTGGTGTTTCGTCAATATGCAACTCGTTGCATATTGATCTCCACTTAACTTGTAGTGTTGTTTGTGCACTTTGCCATGCCATGCTTATTTAAACCGGACATGCATCATACTTGTTTGTGCATCGTATGCCTTGTTGATGCTTGTGTGTTTACCGTGTTGTTTCTTTCTTTCCGGTTGCCTCTCTTGTTAGCTTCGGTTTCGTTCCGGAGTTGTGAGGATCCTCTCGACTGTTGCTCCGTCTTCTTCTTGGTTCCGTTCTTCTCCCTTGTGGAATTCCAGGCAAGATGACCGAACCCGGATACCATTACTATTTTTGCCTATTGCTAGTAGTCTCGATCTATAGTTTTGCCTCGATGCCCATGTCTTTCTTGTCAGCCTCCTACTTGTAACCAATTGCCATGTTTAACCACCCTACCTACGCAAACCGTTGCTTGGCTAAGTACGCTTCGCTCAGCCCTTCTTATAGCATTGTTAGTTGCAGGTGAAGATTGAAGATGCTTGCTTCATGTTGAAGTTTGGTTGGGTTATATCACACTATATATATGCTTAAAAATGAAATCATCTATATACTGGCAGGGTGGAAGGCTAAGCCTTTTGCTTGGTGTTTTATTCCACTCATGCCGTTAGGAACCGTATAAACCGGTGTTATGTTCCTTGATTATGCGTTCCTAACACGGTTGGGGTGTATGGGACCCCCTTGATAAACCGCTAAGTGCTAAGTCTTTTCCAGCAAGTCCCAACATTTGGTACTATTTGCCCATAATAACAACTTAATTATTTAATTAAATTTGCATAGGGGGTCGCTCCCTCGAGGATCCTTTTCTACATAGCAGGGGGGGCCAGTGCCGATGGTGTTGGTCCCAAACGGGGAGTCTGCGGGAACCACCACGGGGAAACTCGAGGTTTGGGTCCTGTAGAATCACCCATCCGGTCGTGTCCTGAGACCTAGATACGCGCGGCTACTATCAGGGTGTCGACACGCCGGGAGGATTTGCTGGATTAGCCTTACCTTAGTTCGGTTTAACTTGAGCACGGGATTCTGAGAATACTCGGGTCTTCCCAACTATGGAGTTGCGACTCCGCGGATCGTGGGCTTGTAATGGGTCAAGTTGGAACACCCCTGCAGGGTTTGAACTTTCGAAAGCCGTGCCCGCGGTTATGTGGCAGATGGGAGCTTGTTAATTCCGGTTGTAGATAACTTGACACAATGTTTCAATACACTACCAGCGTGTGTACCGTGACTGTCAATTTCCGAATAGGGATTCGGGAGTTGAACACGGTGGGGTTATGTTTGACCGGCTTTAGTTAGGATCACTTCGTGATCATCTTTCGACCGATGCTCTTCTCTTCTCGCTCTCTATTGCGTAAGTTAGTGCTAGTTGCTGCTGCAGACTCTTGTTTGTTTTCCTTCACCTCATATTCTTTCTTCAGCCTTGTCCTCACCCAAGGCTTAAATAGTCGTGTTACCCGGGAAACGGGATTGCTGAGTCCTCTGTGGCTCACAGTTACTTCACCACACCAGATGCAGGTTCAGCCGAGCTCGATGCAGGAGCTGGTTCAAGTACTTCACCAGGAGCTTGTTGAAGAGTTTGGCTGTTTGCTTGTGACGTTTCGATGTTCAGTAGTGGTTTCTACTAGGATTCGATCCTGACCTGTGGCTTTGTGTTGTTTTGGTATCTTTCTTTTGGATCTTCACCCGTAGTCGGGTTGTGATGTTTTGAATGATGATTGCTTATGTAATGTATTGTGTGAAGTGGCGAGTGTAAGCCAACTATCTCCTTTTGCAATTTAATCCCTCTTTTACATGAGTTGTGCAAAGATACCAAACTTGAGATCATTCTAGGATGGGCTTATATCTTTAAGTCGTGCCTCGACACGTAGGAGATATAGTCCCATCCTGGGCATTACAATGGTCCTCAAAAAGCTGGTGGGAACGATAACCCGACAACGGATTCTCATTTTCTGGAGAAGTATCTAGACAATAGAACCAAGTTTGATTCCACTCTTTGGGGTGACTGTGGTGATTGGCGTGAGGAAAACTAACGTCCTTTCTCTTCTGAATGGACATTCCGCCGAGCTCAGTGTTTGGACCGTCAGAGAATTCCGTGCGATGGTTTAGATGGAAGAAATCCCGGAATAATTCAACTGATGGCTCCTCTTGTAGATAAGCTTCACAGAAAACTTGGAAATTGCATATGTTGGACACAAAATTGGGCCCAATGTCTTGAGGATGAAGTTGGAAATCAGCTAGCACATCTTTGAAGAACTTTGACCCGGGTGGACTAAAACCCCGGGCTAAATGATCAAGGAAAACAATAACTTCTCCCTCTTTGGGCTTTGGAGGACACTCTGATCCGGGGACTCTCCAGCGAAGGACATTCTTTGGGCCTAAAGCGCCAACTTCAGCCCGGTTTTGCAATTCCTCCTCAGTAATCCGGGACTGGTCCCAGTTGCAGGAGGTGAACTATTTGGCTTGCTTTGCCATTTCAACGGAAAAGCTGAAAAATATAGTGAATGGCCGGTTTATGATTTGTGCAAAGTTAAACCGGCAGTGTACGAAAGTATTTGCAAAACAACGGTTTAAGCAGGGTGTTGGGGAACGTAGTATTTTAAAATTTTCCTACGATCACGCAAGATCTATCTACCAGATGCATAGCAACGAGAGGGGAGAGTGTGTCTACGTACCCTCGTAGACCGGGAGCGGAAGCGTCAAGTGACGCGGTTGATGTTGTCGAACTTCTTCGCGATCCAACCGATCAAGCACCGAACGTACGGCACCTCCGCGTTCAGCACACGTTCAGCTTGATGACGTCCCACGAGCTCTTGATCCAGTTGAGCTTCACGGGAGAGTTTCGTCAGCACGACGGCGTGGTGACGGATATGATGTGTTCACCGGCGCAGGGCTTCGCCTAAGCTCCGCGACGGTACGACCGAGGTGTGATTCTGTGGAGGGGGGCACCGCACACGGCTAAAACAATTCAACTTGTGTGTCTTTGGGTGCCCCCCTGCCCCCGTATATAAAGGAGCAAGGGAGGAGGGGCCGGCCAACTCTCCTGGTGCGGCTAGGGAAGGGATTCCTACTAGGAATAGGATTGCAATCCTATTCCTAGTAGGATTCACCGAAAGGAAGAAGGGGGAACGGAATAGGAGAGGTGGCGCCCCCCCAATCCTAGTCCAACTAGGATTCCCAGGTGGGGGCGCCGGCCAGCCCTATGGGCTGCCTCTCTCTCACCCTTTAGGCCCACTATGGACCATCCCCTCTCGTAGGGGGTTCCGGTAACCCCCTCCGGCATTCCCGATAAATCCGAAACTTTTCCGGTATACTTCCGGTGTCCGAATATAGCCGTCCAATATATCAATCTTTATGTCTCGGACATTCCGAGACTCCTCGTCATGTCCGTGATCTCATCCGGGACTCCGAACTACCTTCGGTACATCAATACTCAAAAACTCATAATACCGATCGTCATCAAACGTTAAGCGTGCGGACCCTACGGGTTCGAGAACTATGTAGACATGACCGAGACTCATCTCCGGTCAATAACCAATAGCGGAACCTGGATGTTCATATTGGCTCCTACATATTCTACGAAGATCTTTTATTGGTCAGAACCGCATAACAACATACGTTGTTCCTTTTGTCAAACGGTATGTTACTTGCCCGAGATTCGATCGTCGGTATCTTTATAGCGGAACCTGGATGTTCATATTGGCTCCTACATATTCTACGAAGATCTTTTATTGGTCAGAACCGCATAACAACATACGTTGTTCCTTTTGTCAAACGGTATGTTACTTGCCCGAGATTCGATCGTCGGTATCTTTATACCTAGTTCAATCTCGTTTACCGGCAAGTCTCTTTACTCGTTCCGTAACACATCATCTCGTGACTAACTCATTAGTCTTTTGCTTGCAAGGCTTATTATGATGTGTGTTACCGAGAGGGCCCAGAGATACCTCTCCGACACTCGGAGTGACAAATCCTAATCTTGATCTATGCCAACACCACGAATACTTTCGGAGACACCTGTAGAGCATCTTTATGATCACCCAGTTACGTTGTGACGTTTGATAGCACACAAGGTGTTCCTACGGTATTCGGGAGTTGCATAATCTCATAGTCATAGGAACATGTATAAGTCATGAAGAAAGCAATAGCAGTTAAACTAAACGATCATAGTGCTATGCTAACGGATGGGTCTTGTCCATCACATCATTCTCCTAATGATGTGATCCCGTTGATCAAATGACAACTCATGTCTATGGCTAGGAAACATAACCATCTTTGATCAATGAGGTAGTCTAGTAGAGGCATACTAGGGACATACTGTTTTGTCTATGTATCCACACATGTATCAAGTTTCCGGTTAATACAATTCTAGCATGAATAAAAGACATTTATCATGATATAAGGAAATACAAATAACATCTTTATTATTGCCTCTAGGGCATATTTCCTTCAGTCTCCCACTTGAACTAGAGTCAATAATCTAGATTACAAAGTGATGATCCTCACACCCATGGAGTCTTGGTGCTGATCATGTTTTGCCCGTGGAAGAGGCTTAGTCAACGGGTCTGCAACATTCAGATCCGTATGTATTTTGCAAATCTCTATGTCTCCCTCCTTGACTAGATCGCGGATGGAATTGAAGCGTCTTTTGATGTGCTTTGTTCTCTTGTGAAACCTGGATTCCTTCGCCAAGGCTATGGCTCCAGTGTTGTCACAAAAGATTTTCATTGGACCCGATGCACTAGGTACTACACCTAGATCGGATATGAACTCCTTCATCCAGACTCCTTCATTTGTTGCTTCTGAAGCAGCTATGTATTCCGCTTCACACGTAGATCCCGCCACGACGCTCTGCTTGGAACTGCACCAGCTGACAGCTCCACCGTTCAATAAAAATACATATCCGGTTTGTGACTTTGAGTCATCCGGATCAGTGTCAAAGCTAGAATCGACGTAACCGTTTACGACGAGCTCTTTGTCACCTCCATATACGAGAAACATATCCTTTGTTCTTTTCAGATACTTTAGGATGTTTTTGACCGCTGTCCAGTGATCCACTCCTGGATTACTTTGGTACCTCCCTGCTAGACTTATAGCAAGGCACACATCTGGTCTGGTACACAGCATTGCATACATGATAGATCCTATGGCTGAGGCATAGGGAATGACTTTCATTTTCTCTCTATCTTCTGCAGTGGTCGGGCATTGAGTCTTACTCAACTTCATACCTTGTAAAACAGGCAAGAATCCTTTCTTTGACTGATCCATTTTGAACCTTTTCAAAATCTTATCAAGGTATGTGCTTTGTGAAAGTCCAATTAAGCGTCTTGATCTATCTCTATAGATCTTGATGCCTAATATGTAAGCAGCTTCTCCGAGGTCTTTCATTGAAAAACTTTTATTCAAGTATCCTTTTATGCTATCCAGAAATTCTATATCATTTCCAATTAACAATAAGTCATCTACATATAATATTAGAAATGCTACAGAGCTCCCACTCACTTTCTTGTAAATACAGGCTTCTCCAAAAGTCTGTATAAAACCATATGCTTTGATCACCTCATCAAAGCGTATATTCCAACTCCGAGATGCTTGCACCAGTCCATAGATGGATCGCTGGAGTTTGCATACTTTGTTAGCACCTTTTGGATCGACAAAACCTTCCGGTTGCATCATATACAATTCTTCTTTGAGATATCCATTCAGGAATGCAGTTTTGACATCCATTTGCCAGATTTCATAATCATAAAATGCGGCAATTGCTAACATGATTCGGACAGACTTAAGCATCGCTACAGGTGAGAAAGTCTCATCGTAGTCAACTCCTTGAACTTGTCGAAAACCTTTCGCAACAAGTCGAGCTTTGTAAACAGTAATATTACCGTCTGCGTCGGTCTTCCTCTTGAAGATCCATTTATTTTCGATGGCCTGCCGATCATCGGGCAAGTCAACCAAAGTCCATACTTTGTTCTCATACATGGATCCCATCTCAGATTTCATGGCTTCAAGCCATTTTGCGGAATCTGGGCTCATCATCGCTTCCTCATAGTTCGTAGGTTCATCATGGTCTAGTAACATGATTTCCAGAACTGGGTTGCCGTACCACTCTGGTGCGGAACGTACTCTGGTTGATCTACGACGTTCAGTAGAAACTTGATCCGAAGTTTCATGATCATTATTATCAACTTCCTCACTAATTGGTGTAGGAATCACTGGAACAATTTCCTGTGATGTACTACTTTCCAATACGGGAGAAGGTACAATTACCTCATCGAGTTCTACTTTCCTCCCACTCACTTCTTTCGAGAGAAACTCTTTTTCTAGAAAGGATCCGTTCTTAGCAACGAATATTTTGCCTTCGGATCTGTGATAGAAGGTGTACCCAACAGTCTCTTTTGGGTATCCTATGAAGACACATTTTTCCTACTTGGGATCGAGCTTATCAGGTTGAAGTGTTTTCACATAAGCATCGCAGCCCCAAATTTTAAGAAACGACAACTTTGGTTTCTTGCCAAACCATAGTTCATAAGGCGTCGTATCAACGGATTTAGATGGTGCCCTATTTAACGTGAATGCAGCTGTCTCTAAAGCATAACCCCAAAACGATAGTGGTAAATCGGTAAGAGACATCATAGATCGCACCATATCCAATAAAGTACGGTTACGACGTTCGGACACACCATTACGTTGTGGTGTTCCAGGTGGCGTGAGTTGTGAAACTATTCCACATTGTTTCAAATGAAGACCAAACTCGTAACTCAAATATTCTCCTCCACGATCAGATCGTAGGAACTTTATTTTCTTGTTACGATGATTCTCTACTTCACTCTGAAATTCTTTGAACTTTTCAAATGTTTCAGACTTGTGTTTCATTAAGTAGATATACCCATGTCTGCTCAAATCATCAGTGAAGGTCAGAAAATAACGATACCCACCGCGAGCATCAACACTCATTGGTCCACATACATCAGTATGTATGATTTCCAACAAATCTGTTGCTCGCTCCATAGTTCCGGAGAACGGAGTTTTAGTCATCTTGCCCATGAGGCATGGTTCGCAAGCACCAAGTGATTCATAATCAAGTGATTCCAAAAGTCCATCTTTATGGAGTTTCTTCATGCGTTTTACACCAATATGACCTAAACGGCAGTGCCACAAATAAGTTGCACTATCATTATTAACCTTGCATCTTTTGGTTTCAATATTATGAATATGTGTATCACTACAATCGAGATCCAGTAAGAATAGACCACTCTTTAAGGGTGCATGACCATAAAAGATATTATTCATCAAAATGGAACAACCATTATTCTCTGATTTAAATGAATAACCGTCTCGCAATAAACAAGATCCAGATATAATGTTCATGCTCAACGCTGGCACCAAATAACAATTATTTAGGTCTAAAACTAATCCCGAAGGTAGATGTAGAGGTAGCGTGCCGACGGCGATCACATCGACTTTGGAACCGTTTCCCACGCGCATCATCACCTCGTCCTTAGCTAATCTTCTTTTAATCCGTAGTCCCTGTTTCGAGTTACAAATATTAGCAACCGAACCGGTATCAAATACCCAGGTACTACTACGAGCATTAGTAAGGTACACATCAATAACATGTATATCACATATACCTTTGTTCATCTTGCCATCCTTCTTATCCGCCAAATACTTGGGGCAGTTCCGCTTCCAGTGTCCAGTCCCCTTGCAGTAGAAGCACTCAGTTTCAGGCTTGGCTCCAGATTTGGGTTTCTTCGTTGAAGTAGCAACTGACTTGCTATTCTTTTTGAAGTTCCCTTTCTTTCCCTTGCCCTTTTTCTTGAAACTAGTGGTCTTGTTAACCATCAACACTTGATGCTCCTTTTTGATTTCTACCTCCGCAGCTTTGAGCATAGCGAAGAGCTCGGGAATTGTCTTTTGCATCCCTTGCATGTTATAGTTCATCACGAAGCCTTTATAGCTTGGTGGCAGTGATTGAAGAACTCTATCAATAACACTATCCTCGTCAACTTTGCAACCAAGTTGAGTCATATGATTGTAGTACCCAGACATTCTGAGCAAGTGTTCACTGATAGAACTATTCTCCTCCATTTTGCAGTTGTAGAACTTATTGGAAATCTCATATTTCTCAATTCGGGCATTTGCTTGAAATATTAACTTCAACTCCTGGAACATTTCATATGCTCCATGACGTTCAAAACGTCGTTGGAGTCCCGGTTCTAAGCCGTAAAGCATGGCACACTGAACTATCGTGTAGTCATCAGACCGCGACTGCCAGACGTTCAAAGCGTCTGCATCAGCGGAAGGGGGCTTGTCACCTAGCGGTGCTTCAAGGACATAATTCTTCTGTGCAGCAATGAGGATAATCCTCAGGTTACGGACCCAGTCCGTGTAATTGCTACCATCATCTTTCAACTTAGCTTTCTCTAGGAATGCATTAAAATTCAAAGGAACGGTAGCACGGGCCATTGATCTACAATGACATAGATATGCAAAACTATCAGGACTAAGTTCATGATAAATTAAAGTTCAATTTAATCATATTAATTTAAAGAACTCCCACTTAGATAGACATCCCTCTGGTCATCTAAATGATCACGTGATCCAAATCAACTAAACCATGTCCGATCATCACGTGAGATGGAGTAGTTTTCAATGGTGAACATCTTATGTTGATCATATCTACTATATGATTCACACTCGACCTTTCGGTCTCCAGTGTTCCGAGGCCATATCTGTATATGCTAGGCTCGTCAAGTTTAACCCGAGTATTCTGCGTGTGCAAAACTGGCTTACACCCGTTGTATTTGAACGTAGAGCTTATCACACCCGATCATCACGTGGTGTCTCGGCACGACGAACTTTCACAACGGTGCATACTCAGGGAGAACACTTATACCTTGAAATTTAGTAAGGGATCATCTTATAATGCTACCGTCGTTCTAAGCAAAATAAGAAGCATAATAAGATAAACATCACATGCAATCAAAATATGTGACATGATATGGCCATCATCATCTTGTGCTTTTGATCTCCATCTTCAAAGCACCGTTATGATCACCTTCGTCACCGGCGCGACACCTTGATCTCCATCGTAGCATCGTTGTTGTCTCGCCAACTATTGCTTCTACGACTATCGCTACCGTTTAGTGATAAAGTAAAGCAATTACATGGCGATTGCATTTCATACAATAAAGCGACAACCATATGGCTCCTGCCAGTTGCCGATAACTTTACAAAACATGATCATCTCATACAAAACCGTATAACTCATCATGTCTTGACCATATCACATCACAACATGCCCTGCAAAAACAAGTTAGACGTCCTCTACTTTGTTTGTTGCAAGTTTTACATGGCTGCTACGGGCTTAGCAAGAACCGTTCTTACCTACGCATACAAAACCACAACGATGTTTCGTCAAGTATGTGTTGTTTTAACCTTCACAAGGACCGGGCGTAGCCACACTTGATTCAGCTAAAGTGAGAGAGACAGACACCCGCCAGTCACCTTTAAGCAACGAGTGCTCGTAACGGTGAAACCAGTCTCGCGTAAGCGTACGCGTAATGTCGGTCCGGGCCGCTTCATCTCACAATACCGCCGAAGCAAAGTATGACATGCTGGTAAGCAGTATGACTAGTATCGTCCACAATCTCATTGTGTTCTACTCGTGCATATCATCTACGCATAGACCTGGCTCATGATGCCACTGTTGGGGAACGTAGTATTTTAAAATTTTCCTACGATCACGCAAGATCTATCTACCAGATGCATAGCAACGAGAGGGGAGAGTGTGTCTACGTACCCTCGTAGACCGGGAGTGGAAGCGTCAAGTGACGCGGTTGATGTTGTCGAACTTCTTCGCGATCCAACCGATCAAGCACCGAACGTACGGCACCTCCGCGTTCAGCACACGTTCAGCTTGATGACGTCCCACGAGCTCTTGATCCAGTTGAGCTTCACGGGAGAGTTTCGTCAGCACGACGGCGTGGTGACGGATATGATGTGTTCACCGGCGCAGGGCTTCGCCTAAGCTCCGCGACGGTACGACCGAGGTGTGATTCTGTGGAGGGGGGCACCGCACACGGCTAAAACAATTCAACTTGTGTGTCTTTGGGTGCCCCCCTGCCCCCGTATATAAAGGAGCAAGGGAGAAGGGGCTGGCCAACTCTCCTGGTGCGGCTAGGGAAGGGATTCCTACTAGGAATAGGATTGCAATCCTATTCCTAGTAGGATTCACCGAAAGGAAGAAGGGGGAAAGGAATAGGAGAGGTGGCGCCCCCCCAATCCTAGTCCAACTAGGATTCCCAGGTGGGGGCGCCGGCCAGCCCTATGGGCTGCCTCTCTCTCACCCTTTAGGCCCACTATGGACCATCCCCTCTCGTAGGGGGTTCCGGTAACCCCCTCCGGCATTCCCGATAAATCCGAAACTTTTCCGGTATACTTCCGGTGTCCGAATATAGCCGTCCAATATATCAATCTTTATGTATCGGATATCGGACATTCCGAGACTCCTCGTCATGTCCGTGATCTCATCCGGGACTCCGAACTACCTTCGGTACATCAATACTCAAAAACTCATAATACCGATCGTCATCAAACGTTAAGCGTGCGGACCCTACGGGTTCGAGAACTATGTAGACATGACCGAGACTCATCTCCGGTCAATAACCAATAGCGGAACCTGGATGTTCATATTGGCTCCTACATATTCTACGAAGATCTTTTATCGGTCAGAACCGCATAACAACATACGTTGTTCCTTTTGTCAAACGGTATGTTACTTGCCCGAGATTCGATCATCGGTATCTTTATACCTAGTTCAATCTCATTTACCGGCAAGTCTCTTTACTCGTTCCGTAACACATCATCTCGTGACTAACTCATTAGTCTTTTGCTTGCAAGGCTTATTATGATGTGTGTTACCGAGAGGGCCCAGAGATACCTCTCCGACACTCGGAGTGACAAATCCTAATCTTGATCTATGCCAACACCATGAATACTTTCGGAGACACCTGTAGAGCATCTTTATGATCACCCAGTTACGTTGTGACGTTTGATAGCACACAAGGTGTTCCTACGGTATTCGGGAGTTGCATAATCTCATAGTCATAGGAACATGTATAAGTCATGAAGAAAGCAATAGCAGTTAAACTAAACGATCATAGTGCTATGCTAACGGATGGGTCTTGTCCATCACATCATTCTCCTAATGATGTGATCCCGTTGATCAAATGACAACTCATGTCTATGGCTAGGAAACATAACCATCTTTGATCAATGAGCTTGTCTAGTAGAGGCATACTAGGGACATACTGTTTTGTCTATGTATCCACACATGTACTAAGTTTCCGGTTAATACAATTCTAGCATGAATAAAAGACATTTATCATGATATAAGGAAATACAAATAACATCTTTATTATTGCCTCTAGGGCATATTTCCTTCACAGGGGCCTAATGGTATCTACCGGTTTATAGTCTCATCTAAAAAGTTAAACCACTACTAAGAATATGAAGGTAATAGATCTGAAGTGATGGAAAACAGGTTTTGTACAGACAGTGATGAAGCTATGGATCTATGGTATGTTAGAAGTTCAGAAATATTCAGTTTATATTCAACAGACGCAACAAGGGCTCTAAGCAGATGCGATCTAAACTAGTACTATTGGGGGAAATAAAGGCATATTCACGAAGCGGAGTTACTGCTACGGCTGTGAGACAAGAGGATTATATCTACACTGATTAATGGAGCCGTGAGGAAGACCTATGAAGAACAACACCTACCCGTGAGCTCGTGGGGAGAAGAAACCCTAATGAGATCTAAGTGTGGGGGAGGAAAGAACTTACCCGATTCAACGGATGCGGAGGCGCGCCGACGATTTTCTGACCCAACCAGGTTGATGCAGCGGCGAAAGCTCGATGAGGATGCAGAGCTCGACGGCGGCAGCAGAGTTTGGGCACGAGCAGGCGTGAGGAAGAAGAAGAAGAGGCAAAGGAGCGAGGGGGAAAAAGGAGATGCCCCTCTGCCCTATTTATAAGCCAAAAGGATGAAACGGCAAGCGCGGGAATCGAGGAGCCAGAAAAGTGGATATGAGACGATACTGTCGCCTCGATCTTCGGAGCTTTTAATGAATGTAAAAAAAAACAGGTACAAGTATTTAATGAAGCAAGTGACGTCACGACGGTTTAACATGATCCGGGGAGATGATGTCACGACGGTTTATGATGAATTTGAAGCTACGAAAGGTGGAATCTTTGCAAGACGTTGAAGATTGACATAAACAGGTTCAAATCAATCTGGGGCCTAATGTCAGGGATATTACTACTAGGTATAAACCGCCCAGGAGGGGCCAGTTTATACCTATTAAAGATTACTTCTACCGAAGCCCAATGGAACATGGGGCACGACACTTTACTCCAGAAGACTTAAAGCCCAAGAGGTGTTAGGGCCCATAATTTGTAAACCGCCATACGTCGTGTAACTTGTAATGTAAGATAGGATAGATAGAGACCGAGCCGGACACGTTTATGAGCTGGTCTCGGGACTCTGTAAACCGGACCGGACGTCACCTCGTGTATATAAATGGATGACCCGGCGACGGTTGAAGAGAGAGAGAATAAGAACTCGAGACACAGGCAAAGCGTATTCGCTCCCTGGTCATCGAAACCCTAGCAATATTACACCAAACTAGACGTAGGCTTTTACCTTCATCGAAGGGGCCGAACTAGTATAAACCCTTGTGTCCTTGTCCGCTTTAACCCCTTTAAGCTAACCCGTAGCGATGGCCTCACGACTAAGTCCTTTCGCTAGGACATCTGTCGTGACAAAACCACGATAGTGACCAACCTGACTTGAACCTAAGGGATCGCACGCTTAAGGGAAGGAACCTACGAGGTCGGTCCAGAAGACACTAGTCGGATGTGATCCGAGCTGGACTTGGAACGCGACCGAGTAGACTTTGGGCTTTAGGATCCGTGCAAGGCCCAAGTGTTGAGCCCGCGACGGATGCCTGTAAATAGTGGAAGTGCGGCACACTTATTCAGTTGATCGCTTCGGCGCCGTCGTTAGGGCTTTGCATGTGTTGCAACTAGCCACCTCCACTCGCCGCTGGTTGTGTGATCGGACCTAGCAGTCCGCCGCACGATGTTCCTCCTGCATGCGCGGATACCGTTAGAGGCGGTGCACTTACGCCGCTCTGACGAACCTGTTCGCGGGATCCGATCGGCTACATGGGAGATCGGCGAGGAGGAGACAACTCCGGGAACGCGAGGTGACTCCGGGAACGCGTTGCCTCAACTCTACTTCCGATGCACGGCACTGCGCGTCTAATGGTAACGATCTGTAATCCATCTCCCTTTGTATATTTCTGGATGTTTTGCTCGTAGGAAAATTTTAATTTAGAGTCGGTACACCCTACGGTAGAAACCAACACCTTGTTCTACTCCACAAGCCACACGCCCAGTTCTTGTTAGGAAGTTCAGCGCGCAAAGGTCACCCCACTAACACCAAAGCCAAAGGGAAAAGATACAGGCGGTACGTGTCTGCATACGGACGCACTACTATTGCAAGCAAATGGCCACGTCCTGTGTTTCTGATCGCCGAGTGCTCATCTTTCTCGGAGTAAAAGCGAGCGGGAAATTAGCTTGCCGACCAGGGCAAAAGCCAAAGGCGCAGGCGCGTGCGTGAGTGACCCGGTCACCGTGGTCACCGTGCGTCGACTCGAGTCCATCCATCCACGTAAACCGGCGTTATTAAATTAAATTAAAGTAGGCCCGTGCGCGCGCCGCAGCGACACCGTCGCCTCCCTCCAAGGCAGCCTCCACGGTCCTACTATTCCCCAGTGGTGAGCAGCACGCTTCCCCTCGCCCGCCCGCCCGCCCGCGCCTCCTCCTATAGAAAACGTCCCCGGGACAAGACCCTGAGACCAGAAATTCCCCAAAGCAAACCACATCCCCTTCCCCTCCCGCGAGCTCACTGCCCGAATCCAACCTCCCGGCTGCTCGCGTGGGGCGCTGTTCCGTCCGGAGTAGTAGCTGTTAATTCGCGTTCGGGCTCGCGAGGAGGCTCGCTCGCCGGAGCTGGGATCCGGGCGGAAGGCCGGATTTGGGACCGTCCGGCTCCGTCTCCGCCATTGTTTTCGCTGTCGAGCTGCCGTAGCCGTCCTCGGGTAAGCACAGTCTTCGTTCTTGGGTTAGTTTCACTCTCCTAGTCTTTGCGTAAGATGAATTCTTGTTCGTCTCGCCTGTTTGTGTGGATATATTTTTCTTTTCTTTGTTTGAAACAGTTTGTGTGGAGAGATTCAGTTGGCATTGTAGAGATGTTTTTCCTAGCGTTGGATGTGCCTTGCTGGCTCAGCTCAAGCCGTTTGCGCACCAAGTTTGTGTGGCCAATTCTGCTGCGTAGCTTGCGCAGCTCAGCCCCTCCTCCGTCAAATTCGGTCTTCTTCTTCTTACCATGAATGTTCTTTTGTTTCAGAAAAACAAAATCGCTTCAGTTTGAGGGGTTCTCCTGCCGGCTGAAGTCATCCAAGGTTTCCTGCCGCAACAGCCAACGGTTCAGAGTCTGAGAATGCATCCCAAGGCTCGCATCCACGCGGACCCGGCGGCACCGGAGCTGGACCAGATCGACTGCCTGCCGGACTCGCTCGTCCTGCTCATCCTCAACAAGCTGGAGGACGTGCACTCGCTGGGCCGCTGCGCCGCCGTGTCCAAGCGCTTCAACGACCTGGTCCCGCTCGTCCACGACGTGTACGTCAAGATCGACCGCGTCGTGGCCGTGGACGGCGACCCCGACGACGCGCTCAACCTGTCGTCCCCCAAGCCCCGGCACATCTTCTCCCACCTCTTCAAGCTCATGCTCTTCACCATCGCCAAGCCGTTTCACGGCATGCGCGGCCCGGGCGGCGCGGGCGGCAGGCCGCTGTTCCCGCGCCTCGCCCAGCACTCGCCTGTGCAGGTGCTGAGGGGCTTCTCCCATGTCCGCAACCTCCGGGTGGAGCTCCCCTCGGGGGACGTCGGGACGGAGGAGGGCGTGCTGCTCAAGTGGCGGGCCAGGTACGGCAGCACGCTCCAGAGCT
The DNA here is from genome assembly GCA_902687465.1 of Secale cereale. Classification (NCBI taxonomy): domain Eukaryota; kingdom Viridiplantae; phylum Streptophyta; class Magnoliopsida; order Poales; family Poaceae; genus Secale; species Secale cereale. The sequence goes on from LR738711.1 coordinate 782,909,636, forward strand.
GCGTCATCCTGGGCGGCACCCTGGTCGACCGCAAGCCCGCCGGCGCCGGCGGGCACGAGCCGTCGACGACGGAGGACGGCGGGAGCATGCCGGAGTCCTTCTACACCAACGGCGGGCTGAAGCTGCGCGTGGTGTGGACCATCAGCTCCCTGATCGCCGCGTCGACCCGGCACTACCTCCTCCGGTCGATCATCAAGGAGCATCCGACGCTGCGGAGCCTGGTGTTGGCGGACGCCGACGGGCAGGGGACGCTGTGCATGGGGGCGGAGCAGCTCGCGGAGTTCAGGGAGAACCGGCTGTCGGCCTCGGCGTGCTCCAACAGGACGCAGGTGCCGGCGTGCAGCATGAAGCTCAAGTACGCGCCCTACCTCGAGCTGCCCGGCGGCCTGGGGCTGCAGGGCGCGACCCTGGTCGTCATCAAGCCGTCCGACGACGGAGTTGCTGGATGTCACGTTGGCCGGAAGGAGACCGAAGCCTTTGTCTCCGGCGCGTTCGATGGGCCGTTCAGGTTCGCGGCCAAGGCGCTGATGAAGCGGCGCACCTATCTGCTGGAGATGAACGGGTTCTAGATGCAGTGGCATGAGGTGTTTGTGGATGGATATCTTGCATTTGCAATGCTTCTCATGAGTAACTATTTTCTGCTCGGGCAAATGCAGCTTCTGAATTGTAGTGTTGCATATAAGCTGGTGCAATATTAGTTGACAGTCTTATCTGTGGCGTTTGGGTGCAATCTGTCTTGGTCGCACAATCCACTCTTCCAATAGTAGTGGAAATTTCCGGATTTTTTTTTACATATGTGCTTCCAATGTAAATACTACAACCAGTAAGACATATTTTAAAGAGACCAGCTCTAGTAAGAAATCAGGCCAATAGATTCCGACTGAATATGCATTGACGCTCTCTACGGCATTTTACAGGAGAATTCGATTTTACAGCACCTTCTATACGGCAGCTATTGACCCCAAGTCTATTTCATCTATTTACGGCATTTGTTATTCAAGAATCGAACAGTAGGACATAAGCTGAAAATCATCTACAAATTATTATTTCTTGATAAAGAGCTCTCTCCCCGATTTCCATTAACGAAAACCACAATGTCTTGTACAACAACTAGAACTAGGAAACATAAACGACGATGCATGATCCCGAATTGCCTCCGAAGAGCACAAAAGGCTATATCGTATATAGCTAACCGATAACCCGTAAAAGCTACTAATAAACTTCAAAGCCATCATCCTGGGAGCCTACAAACCAGGTGTCCAGGAAATGGTAATACGGAAGTATAAGGAAATTCTAACCATACATCAACATATCACAGTTTCAAAGCAGGATAGCAAATGAACATCTTCGACATCAGCCAAAGGCAGGAGGGAAAAAGAGATCCCCTGAAGATCACCCAACGAAGATCACGGAGGAAAAGAAATTGCACGCGCTAATATTTGCGCTAAAATTGATTATTGCTGCTATCCAATCCAGACTAACCCAATCCATTTTTTCTTTCTTTTTCCTTCCGATACTAAAAAAAGATTGAAAATGATCAAATTTTGTCATATCACGAAGAAATTTATCCCTCCCATAGCAATAACTAGAATAAAAAAAAAGGGAATGACAAAGCATCTGGGAATAAACGATTAATTTCTATCAATAAACCTGCTAAAGCATGTTGGTCCCTACCCTCCACCCGGGTATCGCCTTGAAGACTTCACTTGCAATCAGCTTAGCCATTTTTACGCCCTACTTCATTGTTGTAAGGGCATGTCCCTTCCTAAGCCGTTTTGGTGATTGATGACAATATTTTTGCGGACTAATCGCATGTGCTAAGTATTTCAGAGATTCATCCTTTGGCACGAGACGCGTGCGATTCCTTCCCCTCGAAGCTTTGAGTGAAGACGTGTCGTCTCCGTCGTTTTTGGTTTTGCTGGACTTGAGTCGTTGGAGACACCGTACTATCAAGAGGGGGCCCGCGTTGGAAAGGCTAGGATGGAATCAACACATACACTTCATTTTTGCACCCCAACTCCTTTCCTCTCCTTGGAGTTTACCGTTTCACCGGAAGTAGAGGTTATGAGGTGGTAGCGGTAGTACCGCCGCCGGAGCGGTAGTACCGCTTATGATCGTCAAGCTGTAGTACCACTGTCCACAACGGTAGTACCTGTTGGGGAACGTAGTATTTCAAAAAAAATTCCTACGATCATGCAAGATCTATCTAGGAGAAGTATAGCAACGAGCGGGGAGAGTGTATCTACGTACCCTCGTAGACCGAAAGCGGAAGCGTCCAGTGACGTGGTTGATGTAGTCGAACGTCTTCGCGATCCAACCGATCCAAACACTGAACGTACGGCACCTCCATGTTCAGCACACGTTCAGCTCGATGACGTCCCACGAGCTCTTGATCCAGTTGAGCATCACGGGAGAGTTTCGTCAGCACGACGGCGTGGTGACAATGATGATGAAGCTACCGGCGTAGGGCTTCGCCTAAGCACTGCAACGATATGAGCGAGGTGTGTAACTGTGGGGAGGGGCACCGAACACGGCTAAAATCAACTTGTGTGTCTATGGGGTGCCCCCTCCCCACGTATATAAAGGAGGGAGGGGAGGAGGAGGCGGCCAAGGAGGAGGAGACGCGCCCTAGGGGGGGCAATCCTACTCCAAGTAGGATCCCCCTTTCATAGTCTTAGTAGGAGAGGGGCAAGGAAGGGGAGGAGAAGAAGGAAAGGGTGGGGGGCCCTAGTCCAATTTGGTTTGGGTTAGGGGGGCCGCGCGCCCCTAGCTGGCCGCGCCTCCTCTTCCTCCGCTTGGGCCCATGTGACCCAATAACCCCCCGGTACTCCGGTATTTATCCGATAACCCCCGGAACTCATCCGGTGTCCGAATATAACCTTCAAATATATAAATATTTATGTCTCGGACATTCCGAGACTCCTCGTCATGTCCGTGATCACATCCGGGACTCCGAACTACCTTCGGTACATCAAAACACATAAACTCATAATACCGATCGTCATCGAACGTTAAACGTGCGGACCCTACGGGTTCGAGAACTATGTAGACATGACCGAGACTCATCTCCGGTCAATAACCAATAGCGGAACCTGGATGCTCATATTGGTTCCTACATATTCTACGAAGATCTTTATCAGTCAAACCGCATGACAACATACGTTGTTCCCTTTGTCATCAGTATGTTACTTGCCCGAGATTCGATCGTCGGTATCATCAAACCTAGTTCAATCTCGTTACTGACAAGTCTCTTTACTCGTTCCGTAATACATCATCTCGTGACTAACTCATTAGTCATTTGCTTGCAAGGCTTATTATGATGTGTATTACCGAGAGGGCCCAGAGATACCTCTCCGACACTCGGAGTGACAAATCCTATTCTTGATCTATGCCAACACCACAAACACCTTCGGAGACACCTGTAGAGCATCTTTATAATCACCCAGTTACATTGTGACGTTTGATAGCACACAAGGTGTTCCTCCGGTATTCGGGGGTTGCATAATCTCATAGTCGTAGGAACATGTATAAGTCATGAAGAAAGCAATAGCAGTAAAATAAACGATCAAGTTGCTAAGCTAACGGATGGGTCTTGTCCATCACATCATTCTCCTAATGATGTGATCCCGTTGATCAAATGACAACTAATGTCTATGGTTAGGAAACATAACCATCTGTGATCAATGAGCTAGTCTAGTAGAGGCATACTAGGGACACTCTGTTTCGTCTATGTATTCACACATGTACTAAGTTTTTGGTTAATACAATTCTAGCATGAATAATAAACATTTAACATGATATAAGGAAATACAAATAATAACTTTATTATTGCCTCTAGGGCATATTTCCTTCAGTCTCCCACTTGAACTAGAGTCAATAATCTAGATTACATAGTAATGATTCTAACACCCATGGAGTCTTGGTGCTGATCATGTTTTGCTCGTGGAAGAGGCTTAGTCAACGGGTCTGCGACATTCAGATCCGTATGTATCTTGCCAATTTCTATGTCTCCCTCCTTGACTTGATCGCGGATGGAATTGAAGCGTCTCTTGATGTGCTTGGTTGTCTTGTGAAACATGGATTCCTTCGCCAAGGCTATTGCTCCAGTGCAGTCACAAAAGATTTTCATTGGACCCGATGTACTAGGTATTACACCTAGATCAAAAATGAACTCCTTCATCTAGACTCCTTCATTTGCTGCTTCCGAAGCAGCGATGTACTCCGCTTCACACGTAGGTCCCGCCACGACGCTCTGCTTGGAACTGCACCAACTAACAACTCCACCGATAAAAATATATATCCGGTTTGTGACTTAGAGTCATCCAGATCAGTGTCAAAGCTTGAATCGACGTAACCATTTACGACGAGCTCTTTGTCACCTCCATAAATGAGAAACATATCCTTTGTCCTTTTCAGGTACTTCAGGATGTTCTTGACCGCTGTCCAATGATCCACTCCTGAATTAATTTGGTACCTCCCTGCTAAACTTATAGCAAGGCACACATCAGGTCTAGTACACAGCATTAGCAAGGCACACATCAGGTCTGGTACACAATATTGCATACATGATAGAGCCTATGGCTGAGGCATAGGGAATGACTTTCATTTTCTCTCTATCTTCTGCAGTGGTCGGGCATTGAGTCTTACTCAACTTCACACCTTGCAACACAGGCAAGAACCCTTTCTTTGACTGATCCATTTTGAACTTCTTCAAAACTTTATCAAGGTATGTGCTTTGTGAAAGTCCAATTAAACGTCTTGATCTATCTCTATAGATCTCGATGCCTAATATATAAGTAGCTTCACCGAGCTCTTTCATTGAAAAATTCTTATTCTAGTATCCTTTTATGCCATCCAGAAATTCTATATCATTTCAGTCAATAATATGTCATCCACATATAATATTAGAAATGCTACATAGCTCCCACTTACTTTCTCGTAAATACATGCTTCTCCAAAAGTCTGTATAAAACCATATGGCTTGATCACCTCATAAAAGCGTATATCCAACTCCGAGATGCTTGCACCAGTCCATAGATGGATCGCTGGAGCTTGCACACTTTGTTAGCACCTTTAGGATCGAAAAAACCTTCTGGTTGCATCATATACAACTCCTCTTTGAGGTGTCCATTAAGGAATGCAGTTCTGACATCCATTTGTCAGATTTCATAATCATAACATGCGGCAATTGCTAATATGATTCAGAGAGACTTAAGCATCGCTACAGGTGAGAAAGTCTCATCGCAGTCAACTCCTTGAACTTGTCGAAAACCTTTCGCAACAAGTCGAGCTTTGTAGACAGTGACATTACCATCGGCGTCTGTCTTCCTCTTAAAGATCCATTTAGTTTCAATGGCTTGTCGATCATCGGGCAAGTCAACCAAAGTCCACACTTTGTTCTCATACATAGATCCCATCTCAGATTTCATGGCCTCAAGCCATTTTGCGGAATCTAGGCTCATCATCGCTTCCTCATAGTTCGTAGGTTCATCATGGTCTAGTAACATGACTTCCAGAATCGGGTTACCGTACCACTCTGGTGCAGAACGTATTCTGGTTGACCTACGAGGTTCAGCAGTAACTTGATCCGAAGTTTCATGATCACCATCATTAGCTTCCTCGCTGATTGGTGTAGGAATCATTGGGACTAGTTTCTATGATGTACTACGTTCCAATTCGGGAGAAGGTACAATTACCTCATCAAGTTCCAATTTCCTCCCACTCACTTCTTTCGAGAGAAACTCCTTTTCTAGAAAGGATCCATTCTTAGCAACGAATATCTTGCCTTCAGATCTGTGATAGAAGGTGTACCCAACAGTTTCCTTTGGGTAATCTATGAAGACACATTTCTCCGACTTGGATTCGAGCTTATCAGGTTGAAGCTTTTTCACATAAGCATCGTAGCCCCAAACTTTAAGAAACGACAACTTTGGTTTCTTGCCAAACCACAGTTCATAAGGCGTCGTCTCAACGGATTTAGATGGTGCCCTATTTAACGTGAATGCAGTTGTCTCTAAAGCATAACCCCAAAACGATAGTGGTAAATCGGCAAGAGACATCATAGATCGCATCATATCCAATAAAATACGGTTACGACGTTCGGACACACCATTACGCTGTGGTGTTCTGGGTGGCGTGAGCTGTGAAACTATTCCACATTGTTTTAAATGAAGACCAAACTCGTAACTCAAATATTCGCCTCCACGATCAGATCGTAGAAACTTTATTTTCTTGTTACGATGATTCTCTACTTCCCTCTGAAATTCTTTGAACTTTTCAAATGTTTCAGACTTGTGCTTCATTAAGTAGATATACCCATATCTGCTAAAATCATCAGTGAAGGTCAGAAAATAACGATACCCACCACGAGCCTCAACACTCATCGGTCCACATACATTAGTATGTATGATTTCCAACAAATCTGTTGCTCGCTCCATTGTTCCGGAGAACGGAGTTTTAGTCATCTTACCCATGAGGCATGGTTCACAAGCACCAAGTGATTCATAATCAAGTGATTCCAAAAGTCCATCTGCATGGAGTTTCTTCATGCGCTTTATACCAATATGACCTAAACGACAGTGCCACAAATAAGTTGCACTATCATTATCAACTTTGCATCTTTTGGCTTCAATATTATGAATATGTGTATCACTACGATCGAGATCTAATAAGAATAGACCATTCTTCAAGGTTGCATGACCATAAAAGATATTACTCATAAAAATAGAACAACCATTATTCTCCGATTTAAATGAATAACCGTCTCGCAACAAACAAGATCCAGATATAATGTTCATGCTCAACGCTGGCACCAAATAACAATTATTTAGGTCTAAAACTAATCCCGAAGGTAGATGTAGAGGTAGCGTGCCAACGGCGATCATATCGACTTTGGAACCATTTCTCACGCGCATCATCACCTCGTCCTTAGCTAATCTTCGTTTAATCTGTAGCCCTTGTTTCGAGTTACGAATATTAGCAACCGAACTAGTGTCAAATACCCAGGTGCTACTACGAGCATTAGTAAGGTACACATCAATAACATGTATATCAAATATACCTTTGTTCACTTTGCCATCCTTCTTATCCGCCAAATACTTGGGGCAGTTCCGCTTCCAGTGTCCAGTCCCTTTGCAGTAAAAGCACTCAGTTTCAGGCTTGGCTCCAGACTTGGGTTTCTTTGCGGGAGTAGGAACTGTCTTGCTATTCTTCTTGAAGTTCCCCTTCTTTCCCTTGCCCTTTTTCTTGAAACTAGTGGTCTTGTTCACCATCAACACTTGATGCTCCTTTCTGATTTCTACCTCCGCAGCTTTGAGCATAGCGAAGAGCTCGGGAATTGTCTTCTGCATCCCTTGCATATTATAGTTCATCACGAAGCCTTTATAGCTTGGTGGCAGTGATTGAAGAACTCTATCAATAACAATATCTTCGTCAACTTTGCAACCAAGTTGAGTCATATGATTGTAGTACCCAGACATTCTGAGCAAGTGTTCACTGATAGAACTGTTCTCCTCCATCTTGTAGCTATAGAACTTATTTGAGACTTCATATCTGTCAATTCGGGCATTTGCTTGAAATATTAACTTCAACTCTTGGAACATCTCATATGCTCGATGACGTTCAAAACGTCTTTGAAGTCCCGATTCTAAGCCATAAAGCATGGCACACTGAACTATCGAGTAGTCATCAGAATGAGCTTGCCAGACGTTCATAACGTCTGGAGTTGCTCCTGCAGCAGGCCTGTCACCTAGCGGTACTTCCAGGATATAATTCTTCTATGCAGCAATGAGGAGAATCCTCAAGTTACGGACCTAGTCCGTGTAGTTGCTACCATCATCTTTCAACTTAGCTTTCTCTAGGAATGCATTAAAATTCAAGGGAACGGTAGCACGGGCCGTTGATCTACAACAACATAGATATGCAAATACTATCAGGACTAACTTCATGATAAATTAAAGTTCAATTAATCATATTACTAAAGAACTCCCACTTAGATAGACATTCCTCTAGTCATCTAAATGATCACGTGATCCAAATCAACTAAACCATGTCCGATCATCATGTGAGATGGAGTAGTTTTCAATGGTGAACATCTTATGTTGATCATATCTACTATATGATTCATGCTCGACCTTTCGGTCTCTAGTGTTCCGAGGCCATGTCTGTACATGCTAGGCTCGTCAAGTTTAACCCGAGTATTCTGCATGTGCAAAACTGTCACCCGTTGTATTTGAACGTAGAGATTATCACACCCGATCATCACGTGGTGTCTCGGCACGACGAACTTTCGCAACGGTGCATACTCAGGGAGAACACTTGTACCTTGAAATTTTGTAAGGGATCATCTTATAATGCTACCGCCGTACTAAGCAAAATAAGAAGCATAATAAGATAAACATCACATGCAATCAAAATATGTGACATGATATGGCTTGTGCTTTTGATCTCCATCTCCAAAGCATCGCCATGATCTCCATCGTCACCGGCTAGACACCATGATCTTCATCGTAGCGTCGTGGTCGTCTTGCGAACTATTGCTACTACTACTATCGCTAACTCATAGTGATAAAGTAAAACAATTACATGGCTTTCGCAATTCATAAAATAAAGAGACAACCATAAGGCTCCTGCCGGTTGCCGATAATTTACAAAACATGATCATCTCATACAATAATGTATAACTCATAACGTCTTGACCATATCACATCACAACATGCCCTGCAAAAACAAGTTAGACGTCCTCTACTTTGTTGTTGCAAGTTTTACGTTGCTGCTACGGGCTTAGCAAGAACCGTTCTTACCTACGCATACAAAAAACCACAACAATTTTTCGTCAAGTGTGTTGTTTTAACTTTCACAAGGACCAGGCATAGCCACACTCGATTCAACTAAAGTGAGAGGGACAAACACCCGCCGGTCACCTTTAAGCAACGAGTGCTCGTAACGGTGAAACCAGTCTCGCGTAAGCGTACATTTAATATCGGTCCAGGCCGCTTCATCTCACAATACCGCCGAATCAAAGTATGACATGCTGCTAAGCAGTATGACTATTACCGCCCACAACTCATTGTGTTCTACTCGTGCATATCATCTACGCATAGGCTCATGATGCCACTGTTGGGGAACATAGTGTTTCAAAAAAAAAATCCTATGATCACGCAAGATCTATCTAGGAGAAGCATAGCAACGAGCGGGGAGAGTTTGTCTATGTACCATCGTAGACCGAAAGCGGAAGCGTCTAGTGACACAGTTGATGTAGTCGAACGTCTTCGCGATCCAACCGATCCAAGCACAGAACGTACGGCACCTCCGTGTTTAGCGCACGTTCAGCTCGATGACATCCCACGAGCTCTTGATCCAGTTGAGCGTCACAGGAGAGATTCGTCAGCACGACGGCATGGTGACAGTGATGATGAAGCTACCGGCGCAGGGCTTCGCCTAAGCACTGCAACGATATGACCGAGGTGTGTAACTGTTGGGAGGGGCACCGCACATGGCTAAAATCAACTTGTGTGTCTATGGGGTGCCCCCTCCCCACATATATAAAGAAGGGATGGGAGGAGGAGGCGCGCCCTAGGGGGGGCAATCCTACTCCAAGTAGGATCCCCCCTTTCCTAGTCCTAGTAGGAGAGGGGGAAGGAAGGGGAGAAGAAGAAGAAGGAAAGGGGGGGGGGGCGGACCCCTAGTCCAATTCGATTTAGGCTAGGGGGGCCGCGCACCCCTAGCTGGCCGTGCCTCCTCTTCCTCCACTTGGGCCCTTGTGGCCCAATAACCCCCCGGTACTCCGGTATTTATCCGATAACCCCCTGAATTCATCCGGTGTCCGAATATAACCTTCCAATATATAAATATTTATGTCTCAGACATTCCGAGACTCCTCATCATGTCCGTGATCACATCCGGGACTCCAAACTACCTTCGGTACATCAAAACACATACACTCATAATACCGATCGTCATCGAACATTAAGCGTGCGGACCCTGCGGGTTCGAGAACTATGTAGACATGACCGAGACCCCTCCGGTCAATAACCAATAGTGGAAGCTGGATGCTCATATCGGTTCCTACATATTCTACGAAGATCTTTATCGGTCAAACCGCATAACAACATACGTTGTTCCCTTTGTCATCGGTATGTTACTTGCCCGAGATTCGATTGTCAATATCATCATACCTAGTTCAATCTCGTTACCGATAAGTCTCTTTACTCGTTCCTTAATACATCATCTCGTGACTAATTCGTTAGTCATTTGCTTGCAAGGCTTATTATGATGTGTATTACTGAGAGGGCCCAGAGATACCTCTCCGACACTCAAAGTGACAAATCCTATTCTGGATCTATGCCAACACCACAAACACCTTTGGGGACACGTGTAGAGCATCTTTATAATCACCCAGTTACGTTGTGACGTTTGATAGCACACAAGGTGTTCCTCCGGTATTCGGGAGTTGCATAATCTCATAGTCGTAGGAACATGTATAAGTCATGAAGAAAGCAATAGTAGTAAAACTAAACGATCAAGTTGCTAAGCTAACGGATGGGTCTTGTCCATCACATCATTATCCTAATGATGTGATTCCATTGATCAAATGACAACTCATGTCTATGGTTAGGAAACATAACCATCCTTGAACAATGAGCTAGTCTAGTAGAGGCATACTAGGGACACTCTGTTTCGCCTATGTATTCACACATGTACTAAGTTTCGTGTCGGGTTGTGCGGTAGTAGCAGCGGTAGTACCGCTGCCACCACCGCGGCTACTACCTGTCCACCCCTTCTCTCTCTTCCTTTCTCCCACTGCTGCCTCGGCTGTTTGTGTGCGCGGTAGTACCACTGGGGGTCGCGGTAGTACCGCTGCGAGCAGTAGTACCGCTCTGTGCGGGCTGAAGTGGGGGTAACGGTTGGTTTTTCTCGCCCACTATAATAGGTGGTCTTCTTCTCCAAGAAGACCTACCTCTTCCCTCCCCAAAACTCCATTGTTGCTCAAAGCTCCATTTTTGCTCGATCTCTCTCCCTAGACAATAAAACTTGTTGATTCTCTAGGGATTGGTTGAGAAGGCCCAGATCTACACTTCCACCAAGAGAAATTTGATACCCCCACTAATCCCTTGCGGATCTTGTTACTCTTGGGTGCTTAAGTACCCTAGACGGTTGAGGTCACCTCGAAACCATATCCATTGTGGTGAAGCTTCGTGGCGTCGTTGAGTGCTTCCAATTAAGTTGTGGAGATAGCCCCAACCTTGTTTGTAAAGGTTCGGTCGCCGTTGAGGGAGTCCTGGATTAGGTGGTCGTCAGGTGGCCGTATCATTCAATATGGGCCGAACTGGTGGGCCGTGAAGATTATCAATGAAGACTGTCACCCGTATCCGGATAGGACTCCCCATGTGTAAAATAGCAAGTTTAGAGTCCGGGTGTAATGCTTTCCTTCCTCTGCAAGATAATCATGTACAACCCTAGGTCCTCCGGTGCATACATAAACCGGAGGGTTTAGTTCGAAGAGACAACCGAATCATAGCAATCTCATAGGCTAGACTTTTAGGGTTTAGCCACTACGATCTCGAGGTAGATCAACTCTTGTAATCATATTCATCAAGATCAATTAAGAAGGAAGTAGGGTATTACCTCGATCGAGTGGGCCTGAACCTGGGTAAACATCGTGTTCCCTGTCTCCTGTTACCATCGATCCTCAGACGCATAGTTCGGGACCCCCTACCCGAGATCTGTCGGTTTTGACACCGACATTGGTGCTTTCATTGAGAGTTCCACTATGTCGTCGACGGAAGGATCAATGGCTTGCTTCGTCACCAACGATGCCACCACGGAGGGAGTTTTTCTCCCTGGCCAGCTCTTCGTGTTTGGCGGCTTCGTGCTTCACGCCAACACTGAAGGCCACCTTGAGCAGGTTGACAGCTATGCCCCTGGTTATCAGATCAGGTTTGGAAGCTTAAACTACATTGCTGATGTCCCTGGAGATTTGATCTTCGACGGATTCACACCCATGGTAGCTGCTCTCTGCCACCATGATGAACATGACCAAGATCTGTCATCAGACCGCGTACAGGGGGTAACACCCGCAACTGCTCCAACCTTAGATTGGAGCCGATCACTTCATCCAAGGACGGAAGGATTAACCCCGCCACGGAGATCTCATGCTCAGTGGCGCTTGAGCCACACACAGCCCTGGCCTTGAGCGGGACTTCCCTCATCGGATCTCCAGACCCGTTTCCATTTACAAGTTCCGAACTCTCAGGATCTGCGTCTTTTGGGCCTGATTGAGTGGCTGTTGCCGAACTCAGCCCTGCAGATATCCGAACACATACCACGGGCACACCTTTAGACGATGCGCTGGACTTATTGAAATCTCTCTCTCTAGCGGAGGATTCCCAGCCGAGTTACGCCTAGTTCGAACCGGGGGCTGAGGACGGGGAATTTCGCTTCTCACCCACCACCCACTTGGTAGCCATGGTCGAGGACTTAACCGACCTATTAGATTACACTTCCGAAGACATCGACGGGATGGACCACGATGCCGAAGCCAACCTAAGTATAAACCCGCCCGCGACCGGGCGGTGGACGGCTACTTCTACATCTGATGTATACATGGTGGACACACCTCATGAAAAGGAGGGCGACGGCGATATCAATCCAGAGCAGGACAAGCCCGTCGATGAACCTCCCAAACGCTGGCGTCAGAAACAACGATCTCGATCCAATAAAGGAAAAAAGAGCAACACTTCAACTGACGATAATGACGATCCGAAACAAGCCGACGACACCGTGGAGCCAGCGATAGATCAGGACGAACGGGAGGATGGCAAACATAGTCCAAATGAACCGCTGACCGATCACAGCGACGCAGATGACAACAGCTATTGACCTATCTCCGAAGAGGACATCAATCTGGGAGACGAAGAATTCATCATCCCAGAAGAACTGCTCGAACATAAGCGTTTCCAACATCAGCTTATTGCTACGACACGAAGCCTGAAAAAGCAGCAACAGTGGCTTAGAGCCGAACATGATATGCTCAACGACAGATGGAACGACGTGCTAGACACCGAAGAACTATACGCCTCTAAAGGCAAGCAAAGATATATCCAAAATGCAAACTGCTGCCCCAATTCGACAACGAGGCCCCAGCGCCAGTTCCACCGAAGTATGACCAGGTCGATCAACCAGACCGATCACCCCGTGGACGGGACAAAGCGGCCAGTAACGTCGTACACAAGCCCGCACCTCCTCACCGTAAAGGCAAGGATACAACGGCTCAGGCCCATAAATACGACCTACGTCAGGACCTGAATAAAAAGGCAGGCCAGACTAGATCAATCTACGGGCCAAGGGAACGTAGATACACATGGGGCGGTGGCTATCAAGCCAAACAGACCAGTCACATACCAGTTCGGAATCAACACCGAACACCAATACCGTCCGAACTACGCCACGAAATCGCAAAATACAGGAGTGCTTCACACCCTCTGTGCTTAACCGATGATGTGATGGATCATGAATTTCCAGAGGGGTTTAAACCCGTAAACATCGAGGCGTACGATGGAACAATAGATCCAGCTGTACGGATAGAAGACTTTATTCTTCACATACACATAGCTCGAGGAGACGATCTCCACGCTATTAAATACTTACCCCTCAAGCTGAAATGGCCAGCTCGGCACTGGCTAAACAACCTCCTAGAGAACTCTATAGGGAGCTGGGAAGAAATTGAAGATGCTTTTCGGGCCAACTTTCAGGGGACTTATGTCCGGCCCCCGGATGCTGATGATTTAAGTCACATAATCCAGCAACCCGGGGAGTCAGCTGATGTCTACACACGCTTCTACTCTTGTAGACTATGTTGGGCCTCCAAGCGCAGAGGTTTGTAGGACAGCAGCAATTTCCCTCAAGTGGATGACCTAAGGTTTATCGAACTCAGGGAAGTAGAGGTTGAAGATGGTCTCTCTCAAGCAACCCTGCAACTAAGATACAAGAAGTCTCTTGTGTCCCCAACACACCTAATACACTTGTTAGATGTATAGGTGCACTAGTTCGGCGAAGAGATGTTAAATGGCAAGTGATATGGATGGCAAAACAAGGTAATATAAATCTGTAATAAAAAGTGCAGCGAGCAAACAAGTGGTAAACGTGAGCACAAATGGTATTGCAATGGTGGAAACAAGGCCTAGGGTTCATACTTTCACTAGTGGCAACTCCCAACAACATTAACATAATTGAATCACATGATATTTCCCATAAAACATGCAATGGAGACGCACCCGGAGGTCATTCCTCCGTGGTCAAGAGAGGACGAGAATTATGTAGGGCTACAAAAGCACACCTCAAAGCTCGTAGTTCTCAATCTAAGGATTTCCCAATATCACCGCGACCATCCAAAGAGAGTCCCACAATCACCACAACATATCTAAAGGATAGTCAAAGACAAGCACCAAGAGACTCTCAATCTTCAATCAACACACAAGAGAGGAAATCACTCATGAAAATATTTTTCTAATCCATGTCCAATAGACCGCTGTCACCTTGGTCTCGAGGATTATACTAGATAAAGACAAGTGAGTACATCAATCCAATACATAGAGGAAGGGGAAATATCATGGGATCACCCTAGATTAACATAGCCTATGATCACAACGAAGATCACATCATGGGAGAGAGAGATAACCACATAGCTACACGTACGAGCCCTCGGCCCCGGAGAAGACTACTCACACATGGACATGGTGAGGAGGAGGTTGATGATGGTGTTGATGGAGAGGTGCAGCCCCGCGAGGAGGCGGCGGCCGGCGGCGGCCACGGAGGCGGCGGCGGCGTGGAGGAGACGGCGGCGGCCCTAGGGGGCGGCGGCGGCCCTTGGGAGCGGCGGCGGCCCTAGGGGCAGCGGCTCCTTGGCCCCGCTTCTTTATTGTGGATGGTGCTACAATGGTGCTGGTCCTCCCCTCCAAGACGGCGGCTCGGGAGGAGGAAAATTCGTGGCCCTTGGTGACCTAGGTTTTCTCTCTTTATATAGACTCTCGGATTCCCGTCATCAGATTTTGGGCCTCAGTAAAACGGGCTAAACTCGGCCGTCCGGACTCCGATTTGGACGAATTTTATATCCAGAAGCATCGCCTCGAAATTCCCCACAACTTTACCAACTAGACTTTTTCCGTTTGACGTCGTCTTCGGGCCGGAACGTGACCATATTTAAAAAACGTTCTCAGACAAATTTCAGGAAAGTCAGAGTCCTACTCCAATACGACTCCTTTTGCGTTTTTGTCAATTTCCAAGTAATTCCTACACAATAAAGTGTAAAACAAGAACATTGTGCACTTTTGCAACCATTAGTAGGTTAGTCCAAATATGATCAAAAAATGTATGGAAGTGCATAAATATCATAGCAATATCACACAAAAAGGGCATGGAGCAAGCAGAAATTATAGATACGTTTTGGACGTATCATCAGCTCGCATGCTTTGGACTCAGTTGTTAACTAAAAAGAATCAGATTGTAGACTGTCCGGACGCCAAAGCCTTGGCGGCATTCAAACACGGTGTCTGGGATGAATGGCTGGCCAGACACATCAGCCAAGAGAAGCTGAGAACAATGGCAGCCTTAACCACACTCCTGACCCGCTTTTGCGCGGGCGAGGACAACTGGCTGGCTCATAGCAGCAATAGTACCAGCGACCCTAGCACATCCAAAGTCAGGGATGTCAATGGCAAGCCACGGCGCAATAAGAATAAGCAGCGAAACAACAATGGAAACACAGACGATACAACAGTAAATGCCGGATTCAGTGGCTCCAGGACCGGTCAACGGAAGAAGTCATTTAAAGGCAACATGGATAGTCCATCTAGCTTGGACAAGATACTAGACAGGTCTTGCCAAATCCATGGCACCCTGACAAACCTACAAATCACACCAACCGTAGTTGTTGGGTCTTCAAGCAGGCTGGCAAGCTAAACGCCGAACACAAGGGAAAAGGACCCCAAAGTGAAGACGAGGATGAACCTCGCGAGCCGAACACAGGGGGCAGAAAAAAAATCCCCGGAGGTAAAAACGGTGAACATGATCTACGTCACCCACACCCTGCTACTTCTCGAGCTTGCGTTGTATTCCCTCGAAGAGGAAAGGGAGATGCAGCACAGTAGCGTAAGTATTTCCCACAGTTTTTGAGAACCAAGGTATCAATCCAGTAGGAGACCACGCGCGCGTCCCGCGCACCTGCACAAACAAATAAGAACTTCGCATCCAACGCGATAAGGGGTTGTCAATCCCTTTACGGTCACTTACGAAAGTGAGATCTGATAGATAGGATAGTTTGATATTTTTGGCATTTTTGGATATAAGAACAGAAAGTAAAAGCGTAAAAGTAAAGTAGATTGTAGATTGATATGTTGAGAATAGACCCAGGGGCCATAGGTTTCTCTAGTGGCTTCTCTCATGATAGCAGAATTCTACGGTGGGTAAACAAATTACTGTCGAGCAATTGATTGAAAAGCGAATACTTATGAGACTATCTTGGCATGATCATTATATATAGGCATCACGTCCGAAACAAGTAGACCGAAACGATTCTACATCTACTACTATTACTCCACACATCGAGCGCTATCCAACGTGCATCTAGAGTATTAAGTTCATAAGAACACAGTAATGCCTTAAGCAAGATGACATGATGTAGAGGGATAAACTCAAACAATACGATATAAACCCCATCTTTTTATCCTCGATGGCAACAATACAATACGTGCCTTGCTGCCCCTACTGTTGTTGGGGAACATAGTATTTTAAAATTTTCCTACGATCACGCAAGATCTATCTATTTAGATGCATAGCAACGAGGGGGAGAGTGTGTCTACGTACCCTCGTAGACCGGGAGCAGAAGCGTCTGATGACGCGGTTGATGTAGTCGAAGTTATTCGCGATCCAACCAATCAAGTACCGAACGAACGGCACCTCCGCGTTCAGCACACGTTCAGCTTGATGACGTCCCACGAGCTCTTGATCTAGTTGAGCTTCACGGGAGAGTTTCGTCAGCACGACGGCGTGGTGACGGAGATGATGAAGTTACCGTCGCAGGGCTTCGCCTAAGCGCTGCAACGATATGACCGAGGTGTGTTACTGTGGAGGGGGGGGGCACCGCACACGGTTGGGAGAGATCAATTGATCAACTTGTGTGTTCTAGGGTGCCCCCCTGAACCCGTATATAAAGGAGGAAGGGGGAGGCCGGCCGGCCCCGCTATGGCGCGCCTAGGGTGCAATCCTACTAGGAATAGGATTGCAATCCTATTCCTAGTAGGAATCACCAAGAGGGGAAGGAAAGAGAGGGAGAGAAGGGGAAGGAAAGAGGGGGCCGTGCCTCCCTCCCCTAGTCCAATTCGGACTGCCCTTGGGAGGGGGCGCGCTACCTCCTGGATGCTACCCTCTTTCTCCCCAATGGCCCACTAAGGCCCAACTTTCCCCCGGGGGGTTCCGGTAACCCCTCCGGTACTCCGATAAATTCCGAAACTTTCCAGAACACTTCCGTTGTCCGAATATAGCCGTCCAATATATCAATCTTTACGTCTCGGACATTCCGAGACTCCTCGTCATGTCCGTGATCTCATCCGGGACTCCGAACTACCTTCGGTAAAACAAAACTCATAAACTCATAATACCGATCACCATCAAACGTTAAGCGTGCGGACCCTACGGGTTCGAGAACTATGTAGACATGACCGATACTCATTTTCGGTCAATAACCAATAGCGGAACCTGGATGCTCATATTGGCTCCTGCATATTCTACGAAGATCTTTATCGGTCAAACCGCATAACAACATACGTTGTTCCTTTTGTCATCGGTATGTTACTTGCCCGAGATTCGATCGTCCGTATCTCAATACCCAGTTCAATCTCGTTACCGGCAAGTCTCTTTACTCGTTCCGTAATACATCATCCCGTGACTAACTCATTAGTCATTTGCTTGCAAGGCTTATTATGATGTGTATTACCGAGAGGGCCCAGAGATACCTCTCCGACACTCGGAGTGACAAATCCTATTCTTGATCTATGCCAACACCACGAACACTTTCGGAGACACCTGTAGAGCATCTTTATGATCACCCAGTTACGTTGTGATGTTTGATAGCACACAAGGTGTTCCTCCGGTATTCGGGAGTTGCATAATCTCATAGTCATAGGAACGTGTATAAGTCATGAAGAAAGCAATAGCAGTAAAACTAAACGATCATAGTGCTAAGCTAACAGATGGGTCTTGTCCATCTTTGATCAAATGACAACTCATGTCTATGGGTAGGAAACATAACCATCTTTGATCAATGAGCTAGTATAGTAGAGGCATACTAGGGACATATTGTTTTGTCTATGTATTCACACATGTACTAAGTTTCCAATTCTAGCATGAATAAAAGACATTTATCATGATATAAGGAAATACAAATAACATATTTATTATTGCCTCTAGGGCATATTTCCTTCAGTCTCCCACTTGAACTAGAGTCAATAATATAGATTACAAAGTAATGATCCTAACACCCATGGAGTCCTGGTGCTGATCATGTTTTGCCTATGGAAGAGGCTTAGTCAATGGGTCTGCAACATTCAGATCCGTATGTATCTTGCAAATCTTTATGTCTCCCTCCGTGACTAGATCGCGGATGGAATTGAAGCGTCTTTTGATGTGCTTTGCTCTTGTGAAACCTGGATTCCTTCGCCAAGGCTATTGCTCCAGTGTTGTCACAAAAGATTTTCATTGGACCCGATGCACTAGGTATTACACCTAGATCGGATATGAACTCCTTCATCCAGACTCCTTCATTCGCTACTTCCGAAGCAGCTATGTATTCCGCTTCACACTTAGATCCCGCCACAACGCTCTGCTTGGAACTGCACCAACTGATAGCTCCACCGTTTAATAAAAATACATATCCGGCTTGTGACTTAGAGTCATCCGGATCAGTGTCAAAGCTGGAATCGACGTAACCGTTTACGACGAGCTCTTTGTCACCTCCATACACGAGAAACATATCCTTTGTCCTTTTCAGGTACTTCAGGATGTTCTTGACCGCTGTCCAGTGATCCACTCCTGGATTACTTTGGTACCTCCCTGCTAGACTTATAGCAAGGCACACATCAGGTCTGGTACACGGCATTGCATAGATGATAGATCCTATGGCCGAGGCATAGGGAATGACTTTCATTTTCTCTCTATCTTCTGCAGTGGTCGGGCATTGAGTCTTACTCAACTTCACACCTTGTAACACAGGCAAGAACCCTTTCTTTGACTGATCCATTTTGAACTTCTTCAAAACTTTATCAAGGTATGTGCTTTGTGAAAGTCCAATTAAGCGTCTTGATCTATATCTATAGATCTTGATGCCTAATATGTAAGCAGCTTCACCGAGGTCTTTCATTGAAAAATTCTTATTCAAGTATCCTTTTATGCTATCCAGAAATTCTATATCATTTCCAATCAACAATATGTCTCCAAAAGTCTGTATAAAACCATATGCTTTGATCACTTCATCAAAGCGTATATTCCAACTGCGAGATGCCTGCACCAGTCCATAGATGGATCGCTGAAGCTTGCATACTTTGTTAGCACCTTTTGGATCGACAAAACCCTCTGGTTGCATCATATACAACTCTTGTTTGAGATATCCATTCAGGAATTCAGTTTTGATGTCCATTTGCCAGATTTCATAATCATAAAATGCGGCAATTGCTAACATGATTCGGACAGACTTAAGCATCGCTATAGGTGAGAAAGTCTCATCGTAGTCAACTCCTTGAACTTGTCGAAACCCTTTCGCAACAAGTCAAGCTTTGTAAACAGCAACATTACCGTCTACATCGGTCTTCCTCTTGAAGATCCATTTATTTTCGATGGCTTGCCGATCATCGGGCAAGTCAACCAAAGTCCATACTTTGTTCTCATACATGGATCCCATCTCAGATTTCCTAGCTTCAAGCCATTTTGCGGAATCTAGGCTCATCATCGCTTCCTCATAGTTCATAGGTTCATCATGGTCTAGTCACATGACTTCCAGAACTGGGTTGCCGTACCACTCTGGTGCGGAACGTACTCTGGTTGATCTACGACGTTCAGCAGAAACTTGGTCTGAAGTTTCATGATCATCATCATTAGGTTCCTCACTAATTGGTGTAGGAATCACTGGAACTAGTTTTTGTGATGTTCCACTTTCCAATTCGGGAGAAGGTACAATTACCTCATCAAGTTCTACTTTCCTCCCATTCACTTCTTTCGAGAGAAAATCCTTCTCTAGAAAGGATCCATTCTTAGCAACGAATATCTTGCATTCGGAACTGTGATAGAAGGTGTACCCAACAGTCTCTTTTGGGTATCCTATGAAGACACTTTTTTCCGACTTGGGTTTGAGCCTATCAGGTTGAAGCTTTTTCACATAAGCATTCCAACCCCAAACTTTAAGAAACGACAACTTTGGTTTCTTGCCAAACCATAGTTCATAAGGTGTCATCTCAACGGATTTAGATGGTGCCCTATTTAACGTGAATGCAGCTGTCTCTAAAGCATAACCCCAAAATGATAGTGGTAAATCGGTAAGAGACATCCTAGATCACACCATATCCAATAAAGTGCGGTTACAACGTTCAGACACACCAATACGCTGTGGTGTTCCGGGTGGCGTGAGTTGTGAAACTATTCCACATTGTTTCAAATGAAGACCAAACTCGTAACTCAAATATTCACCTCCACGATCAGATCGCAGAAACTTTATTTTCTTGTTACGATGATTCTCTACTTCACTCTGAAATTCTTTGAACTTTTCAAATGTTTCAGACTTGTGCTTCATTAAGTAGATATACCCATATCTGCTCAAATCATCAGAGAAGGTTAGAAAATAACGATACATGCCACGAGCTTTAACACTCATTGGTCCACATACATCAGTATGTATGATTTCCAACAAATCTGTTGCTCTCTCTACAGTTTCGGCGAATGGAGTTTTAGTCATCTTTCGCATGAGGCATGGTTCGCAAGCACCAAGTGATTCATAATCAAGTGATTCCAAAAGTCCATCACTATGGAGTTTCTTCATGCGTTTTACACCAATATGACCTAAACGACAGTGCCACAAATAAGTTGCACTATCATTATTAACCCTGCATCTTTTGGCTTCAATATTATGAATATGTGTATCACTACAATCGAGATCCAACAAGAATAGACCACTCTTCAAGGGTGCATGACCATAAAAGATATTATTCATAAAAATAGAACAGCCATTATTCTCTGATTTAAATAAATATCGTCTTGCAACAAACAAGATCCAGATATAATGTTCATGCTTAACGCTGGCACCAAATAACAATTATTTAGGTCTAAAACTAATCCCGAAGGTAGATGTATAGGTAGCATGCTGACGGCGATCACATCGACTTTGGAACCATTTCCCACGCGCATCGTCACCTCGTCCTTAGCCAATCTTCGATTAATCCGTAGTCCCTGTTTCGAGTTACAAATATTAGCAACCGAACCGGTATCAAATACCCAGGTACTACTACGAGCATTAGTAAGGTAAACATCAATAACATGTATATCACATATACCTTTGTTCACCTTGCCATCCTTCTTATCCGCCAAATACTTGGGGCAGTTCCGCTTCCAGTGTCCAGTCCCTTTGCAGTAGAAGCACTCAGTTTCAGGCTTGGCTCCAGACTTGAGTTTCTTCGTGGGAGTAGCAACTGTCTTGATATTCTTTTTGAAGTTCCCCTTCTTTCCCTTGCCCTTTTTCCTGAAACTAGTGGTCTTGTTAACCATCAACACTTGATGCTCCTTTTTGATTTCTACCTCCTCAGCTTTGAGCATAGCGAAGAGCTCGGGAATTGTCTTCTGCATCCCTTGCATATTATAGTTCATCACGAAGCCTTTATAGCTTGGTGACAGTGATTGAAGAACTCTATCAATAACACTATCCTCGTCAACTTGGCAACCAAGTTGAGTCATATGATTGTAGTACCCAGACATTCTGAGCAAGTGTTCACTGATAGGACTATTCTCCTCCATCTTGCAGCTGTAGAACTTATTGGAAATCTCATAGTTCTCGATTCGGGCATTTGGTTGAAATATTAACTTCAACTCCTGGAACATCCCATATGGTCCATGACGTTCAAAACATCATTGAAGTCTCGGTTCTACGCTGTAAAGCATGGCACACTAAACTATCGTGTAGTCATCAGACCGCGTCTGCCAGACATTCAAAGCATCTACATTAGTAGGAGGGGGCTTGTCACCTAGTGGTGCTTCAAGGACATAATTCTTCTGTGCAGCAATGAGGATAATCCTCAAGTTACGGACCCAGTCCGTGTAATTGCTACCATCATCTTTCAACTTAGCTTTCTCTAGGAATGCATTAAAATTCAAAGGAACGGTAGCACGGGCCATTGATCTACAACAACATAGATATGCAAAAACTATCAGGACTAAGTTCATGATAAATTAAAGTTCAATTTAATCATATTACTTAAGAACTCCCACTTAGATAGACATCCCTCCATTCATCTAAATGATCACGTGATCCAAATCAACTAAACCATGTCCGATCATCACGTGAGATGGAGTAGTTTCAATGGTGAACATCTTATGTTGATCATATCTACTATATGATTCACGCTCGACCTTTCGGTCTCCAGTGTTCCGAGGCCATATCTGCACATGCTAGGCTCGTCAAGTTTAACCCGAGTATTCTGCGTGTGCAAAAACTGGCTTACACCCGTTGTATTTGAACGTAGAGCTTATCACACCCGATCATCACGTGGTGTCTCGGCATGACAAACTTTCTCAACGGTGCATACTTAGGGAGAACACTTATACCTTGAAATTTTGTAAGGGATCATCTTATAATGCTACCGTCGTTCTAAGCTAAATAAGAAGCATAATAAAATAAACATCACATGCAACCAAAATATGTGACATGATATGGCCATCATCATCTTGTGCTTTTGATCTCCATCTCGAAAGCATCGTCATGATCACCTTCGTCACCGGCGCGACACCTTGATCTCCATCTTCGCATCATTGTCGTCTCGCCAAGTATTGCTTCCACGACTATCGCTACCGCTTAGTGATAAAGTAAAGCAATTACATGGCGATTGCATTTCATACAATAAAGCGATAACCATATGGCTCCTGCCAGTTGCTGATAACTTTACAAAACATGATCATCTCATACAAAACCGTATAACTCATCATGTCTTGACCATATCACATCACAACATGCCCTGCAAAAACAAGTTAGCCGTCCTCTACTTTGTTGTTGCAAGTTTTACGTGGCTGCTACGGGCTTAGCAAGAACCGTTCTTACCTACGCATACAAAACCACAACGATGTTTCGTCAAGTATGTGCTGTTTTAACCTTCACAAGGACCGGGCGTAGTCACACTTGATTCAGCTAAAGTGAGAGAGACAGACACCCGCCAGTCACCTTTAAGCAAAGAGTGCTCATAACGGTGAAACCAGTCTCGCGTAAGCGTACGCGTAATGTCGGTCCGGGCCGCTTCATCTCACAATACCGTCGAAGCAAAGTATGACATGCTGGTAAGCAGTATGACTAGTATCGTCCACAACTCACTTGTGTTCTACTCGCGCATATCATCTACGCATAGACCTGGCTCTGATGCCACTGTTGGGGAATGTAGTATTTTAAAATTTTCCTACGATCACGCAAGATCTATCTATTTAGATGCATAGCAACGAGGGGGAGAGTGTGTCTACGTACCCTCGTAGACCGGGAGCGGAAGCATCTGATGACGTGGTTGATGTAGTCGAACTTCTTCGCGATCCAACCGATCAAGTACCGAACGTACGGCACCTCCACGTTCAGCACACGTTCAACTTGATGACGTCCGACGAGCTCTTGATCCAGTTGAGCTTCACGGAAGAGTTTTGTCAGCACGACGGCGTGGTGATGGAGATGATGAAGTTACCGTCGCAGGGCTTCGCCTAAGCGCTGCAACGATATGACCGAGGTGTGTTACTGTGGACGGGGGCACCGCACACGGTTGGGAGAGATGAACTGATCAACTTGTGTGTTCTAGGGTGCCCCCTGCCCCCGTATATAAAGGAGCAAGGGGGAGGCCGTCCGGCCCCTCTATGGCGCGCCTAGGGTGCAATCCTACTAGGAATAGGATTGCAATCCTATTCCTAGTAGGAATCACCAAGAGGGGAAGGAAAGAGAGGGAGAGAAGGGGAAGGAAAGAGGGGCCGCGCCCCCCTCCCCTAGTCCAATTCGGAGTGCCCTTGGGAGGGGGCGCGCCACCTCCTGGCTGCTGCCCTCTTTCTCCCCTATGGCCCACTAAGGCCCAACTTTCCCCCGGGGGGTTCCTGTAACCCCTCCTGTACTCCGGTAAATTCCGAAACTTTCCAGAACACTTCCGGTGTCCGAATATAGTCGTCCAATATATCAATCTTTACGTCACGGACATTCCAAGACTCCTCGTCATGTCCGTGATCTCATCCGGGAATCCGAACTACCTGCGGTACATCAAAACTCATAAACTCATAATACCGATGGCCATCAAACGTTAAGCGTGCGGACCCTACGGGTTCGAGAACTATGTAGACATGACCGAGACTCATCTCCGGTCAATAACCAATAGCGGAACCTAGATGCTCATATTGGATCCTACATATTCTACAAAGATCTTTATCGGTCAAACCGCATAACAACATGCGTTGTTCCTTTTGTCATCGGTATGTTACTTGCCCGAGATTCGATCGTCGGTATCTCAATACGTAGTTCAATCTCGTTATCGGCAAGTCTCTTTACTCGTTCCGTAATACATCATCCCGTGACTAACTCATTAGTCATTTTCTTGCAAGGCTTATTATGATGTGTATTACCGAGAGGGCCCAGAGATACCTCTCCGACACTCGGAGTGACAAATCCTATTCTTGATCTATGCCAACACCACGAACACTTTCGAAGACACCTGTAGAGCATCTTTATGATCACCCAGTTACGTTGTGACGTTTGATAGCACACAAGGTGTTCCTCCGGTATTCAGGAGTTGCATAATCTCATAGTCATAGGAACATGTATAAGTCATGAAGAAAGCAATAGCAGGAAAACTAAACGATCATAGTGCTAAGCTAACAGATGGGTCTTGTCCATCACATCATTCTCCTAATGATGTGATCTCGTTGATCAAATGACAACTCATGTCTATGGCTAGGAAACATAACCATCTTTGATCAATGAGCTAGTCTAGTAGTGGCATACTAGGGACATATTGTTTTGTCTATGTATTCACACATGTACTAAGTTTCCGGTTAATACAATTCTAGCATGAATAAAAGACATTTATCATGATATTAGGAAATACGATTAACATCTTTATTATTGCCTCTAGGGCATATTTCCTTCAACTATCACTGGGAAAGGACACCGCAAGATTGAACCCAAAGCCAAGAACTTCTCCCATTGCAAGAACTATAGATCTAGTAGGCCAAACCAAACCAATAATTCAAAGAGACTTGCAAGGATATTATAATCATACATAAAGAGTTCAGAAAAGAACCAAATACTTCTCATAGATAATCTTGATCATAAACCCATAGTTCATCGAATCTCGACAAACACACCGCAAAAAGAGATTACATCGTATAGATCTCCTCGAAGACCGAGGAGAACTTGGTATTGAGATCCAAAAAGAGAGAAGAAGCCATCTAGATACTAGCTATGGACCCGAAGGTCTGTGGTAAACTACTCACAACTCATGGTGAGGCGATGATGATGATGTAGAAGCACTCCGTGATCGATCCCCCCTCCGGCGGAGCTCCGGAACAGGTCCCAAGATGGGATCTCACGAGAACAGAAGGCTGCGGCGGTGGAACTAGGGTTTTCTCTCCTCTTCTGATGGTTTCGGGGTACGTAGGTATATATAGGAGGAAGGAGGGCACCGGGGGCCAAACGTGGGACCCACGAGGCAGGGGGGCACGCCCTATAGGGGGGGGGCGCCCCCACCCTCGTGGACGCCACGTGTGCCCTACTCCGTGGTTCTCAAGTCTCCCGTACGTATTTTTCTCCAAAAATATCTCTCCCGAAGTTTCATTCTGTTTGGACTCTGTTTGATATTCCATTTCTATAAAACCCTGAAATAGGCAAAAAAACAGCAATCTGGACTGGGCCTTTGGGTTGATAGGTTAGTCCCAAAAATAATATAAAAGTGTATAACAAAGCCCATTAAACATACAAAACATCATAAATAATAGCATGGAACAATAAAAAATTATAGATACGTTGGAGACATATCATACCCCCAAGAGGGAGCACAAGCGCGCACTCTGGGACGTATACGCAGTCGAGCCTGTTGCCCCCAAGTTCAACCCATGGCCGGCTTGCCCGATCACCTTTGATCGTAGGGATCACCCAACAAGTATTCGTCATGAAGGTTCGGCGGCCTTAGTGCTTGACCCCATAATAGACGGATTCCATCTAACTCGAGTCCTTATGGACGGCGACATCAGTCTCAATCTGATATACCAGTACACTGTCCGCAAGATGGGGATCGACCCTTCAAGAATTAAGCCCAACAACACTACCTTTAAAGGAGTAATTCCAGGCATCGAAGCCCGCTGCACATGTTCATTAACATTGGAAGTTGTATTCGGTTCTCCCGATAACTCCCGAAGCGAAGAGCTAATCTTCGACATCGCTCCATTCCGCAGTGGCTATCATGCACTACTCGGAGGAACGGCCTTCGCCCACTTTAACGCAGTCCTGCATTATGCCTACCTCAAGCTCAGAATACCTGGACCACGTGGTGTTATCACGGTCAATGGAAACATGGAGCTTTCCCTCCGTACAGAGGAAGACACTGTGGCCCTAGCGACCAATGTTCAAAATGGCTAATTCAGGCCGAATAACTCATCAGTCGTCAAGACGACGGACACGGCTAAACGTGCCCGGTCCGCACTAGAATGCGGCAGCTCAGTAGAACCTGAGCTCGACTAGCAGTTGTGCCCCCGTCGACTGCCCCATAAGGTAGCAGCTTACGTACCTCGCATACACAATTATGCCCTTAAAATACCTTGGGCGGTGATAGGGGCATACAACACATCATTTAGTCCATAGTTCGGATTGGCCCTATTCGGACTCGAAAATATATCTTCTTCAAGTTCATTTAAAAACCTACATTGTTTACTGCCAAACAAGATACTATTTTCCTTGCTTCTTTTTTCTTTTTTGTTTTTTGCACGCGACCATTACAACTATCCTCTTCAAGGAGAAATTACCATGGAGAAAAAAGCGCAGGCGTGCAGCAGGGCCACTAGTTGAAATTCCTTTCCCATAGATTAGGGCTCTGTGTAAACCTTTTTTACTCTTTTCCTGTTTTATTTCTATTGGCATGTCAAATGCTCGAGGCTGTTATCGGCGTTATCTGTTATCTGTAACCTCGCAGCTCGCCGTATTAAACAGGATATAAAAGAGGCAGTTTGGTTCCAATTAGTTTGGGCTATTGTATATTTTTCACCACATGTATTCTCTACCCGCAAGACAGATTGCCACGTATGCCCTAATACCTAGACTTCATACTAGGGGCTGTATTCAGCCAGGCACGCCTACAAAAGTCCGAACACCTATAGGGAACTGTTCGGTGTCCCGGATATTGCGTTATATGCATCGGCTCCGAATCATGTCTTTGGTCAATAGTTGGGTTGCCCGGCTCCTGTGCTTTCTACCTTACGTTCCGCATTGTTCGGCTAAGGTAGTAAAGGGAGAACTACTGCGATTGTACTTCTGGTTTATCCGGTCAAGTACCTCAGTAGAGAAAGCCGAAAACTGTCTGTCATGATGAAGCGAGAGCTGGTCAAGCGATTCGGTGATCTAGTGTTATACTATGATCGATAGCGATCCACTATGTGTTATACGAGGGGATGGTCTTCGCCCAGCCGCGTCAAAAAGGCACTATATCTTGAAAAGCCTGGTACGCACCAGGGGCTAGTACTTAGCCCAACTAGTCAAGCTCCCATGGCTAAGTGAAAGCAATAAAGCCACATAGTCTGGTTGCCTGGTTCGCTACGCAAACACCTCCTATACGGACTGCGGCGTTGGATAAAGAGTGTTTTTGCGTTTTACCGAACACCCCTGTAATATTTACATGGGGGCTGAAGCTGACGACTGGAAACATTCAGATTTACATAAATAACCGCACAGGAGGGAAAAGTCGCTCATTAATATAAAAGCGCAAAATTTATACGCATCCGCACATTGGCTTAGTCCTTACAACCTGAATACAAATCACTCAAAGGCTATATCCTTTGAGCACTGTCCCTCTACAAGGCGGGCTCCTTCTAGGACATCGTCAAAGTACCTTTCCGGCCCGCGATGGTCCTTGCCTTCTGGAGGGCCATCAGTGGCTATTTCCGCGGCCTTCATCTTTGCCCAATGCACCTTTACGCGGGCAAAGGACATCCGCTCACCCTCTATGCAGGCCAAACGCTTTACAGCGTCGACCGCGGACTCGCATCAATGAGCTTCTTCACCAATCCGAAGTAACTACTCAGGATCGGATCAGCGGGCCATTGCCGGACTATTAAGTCCTTCATGGACGAACTCGCCATGTTGTGCAGCTCGACTAACTGCTTCATTTGGTCATTGAGGAGCACCTGATGGTTGGGCGCAAGGAACTGCGACCAAAACAACTTCTCCGCGTTGTTCCCCTCTTGATCTCGGAAGTATTGGGCGGTGTTGGTGATGCTCCTTGGGAGATCCGTAAACACGCCCGGAGAACTCCACAATCGTGTCAGCCCAAGATACCTGTGACCTCCAAAGATGCTCTGCAAGAGAAAAACCTTACCAGCTGCTATCTGACACGCTTGTCTAATCTCCTCCTGAGCATTGCGCGATGTCGTTCGCGCCTCCTTGGCAGCATTAACTGCCGTAGAGAGTTTGGCCGCTTGCTCCGAATTCGCATTCTCTAAGGCGTCGCATTTGCGAATCACATCTTGGAGCTCGGCCTCGACCTCGATCACCCGCGCCTCGTGCTGTTGACGCAGGGCCTTCTCAGCCTCCAGGTTGACAGCAACTTTATTAGCGGCTGCCTTACTCGCTCTGGCCTCCTCTTTGGCCGTGGCAAGTTCGCCCTTTAGAGCCTCAACCGCAGTTGTGTCAGCTGTTTCACAAAGAGTATATGACATGTATTAGCTCATGTACGGACATATATATAGTGCATCCAAATTTGGATTTCCTAAACCTGCATACCTTGCTTGTTGACGCGGTCGAGATCCTCATTGGCTAGTCCAAGTTTTCGATTGAGCTCGGAAACCTCTGCGGCATGGGCAGACGCCGTAACTAGCGCAGCATGCTCAAACGCCAAATTCACCATTCAGCTCTGTCATTTGTCATAACATGGATGCTTTGTATGATTCTGTTCAGAATCAAACAAAGCATTAGGGGCTACTATATATATATATATTTATGTCTAAAACCAAATAAAAGTTCTCTTTATAGAACATTACATTGCATACCTCAAAGCCTGTTAGTAGGTTGTTGAAGGCTTCATTCAGTCCGCCTTTGACGGACTGAATCTTCCCATGACCGCACTCATCAGAGTGCGGTGTTCCTCCATGATGGAAGCACTTTGCAGTGCTCCCTCCAGAGTGTTCAGTGCCTCCAGATTAGCAGTAGGCGTCGTAGGAGCAGTCGCTCCCTCCCCTGTTATAGGGGGCTGGACTCTTGATTCCGGAGCCGTACTGGACTCCAAAGCAGTGCTCGGTGGGGCCTCGGATTATTTGGGCCCCCGAACTTTGGTCTCCATGGGGATCGATCCCCCCTGGTCAACCGTGGCTGAAGGATTGACCTCGGCCGCTATCTCATCTTCCCTACTCCCACCTACTGGAACATGGGGAGTTGGTAGGGAGGATACTTCGGTATCCACTACGGTGGGCGACAAGCCCCGCGGAGGCGTACCGCTCTCCGTCTCTCCGGGTGCCAGGGAGTTTCCCGAGGACAGTGAAGCCACGGGGATGTCGTGCGGAGGGCTATATAAAGGTAAAATACATATCAGATGCCACAAGAAAGAAAATCTTCCGAACATAGGAAGTTCTGAATACTTATGATTCGGTCGGGGGCTTGATCCTGGGCTGAACCCGATAACTGTGTTCGGACGATGAGTCTGAACTATCAGGAAGAGTTAGCTTCTTTCTGGGCGCGGCCGTGCCTGCATCAGCAGGGGCCGCTCTCTTCCTCCTCTTGCCTGGGACGGGGGAGTCTTCTTCTTCTTCTTCTTCCTCGTCCACTTCTTCTTTGGGAGAGAGTTGTGGGCCTGTTTCCCCGGACCTTGTGTCCATAGGTCCAGCAGGGCGGGGGTCACTCTTGACCTCCTTGCCCTTCTTCTTGGCCTTCTTCTCCAGCACCTTGTACGGCACCGGAATCAACATCTCCGTCACCCGAGGTGACTCTGGGTCTTCTGGTAGGGGAGCCGGGCACTTGATCTGCTCCGCCTTTTTCGTCCATACCTGGATTGAACGCACAAACTCCAGCTCATGTTATAATTAAGACAGAGAAGGTATATATGTTTGGCAAAAATTTCAAATACCTCCGATGCTGCGAGCTCAGTACTGAAGCCCTTGTCTTCAGACTCCATCGGCCACCCCTTCTGGGCCTTGAAGAGGTGCTTCTAGATGTCTTCGTGCGTAGAGCCGAAGAGGCGCTTCAAGGGCTGGGGGCCCTCCGGATTGAACTCCCATAGATAGGAGCCCTAGTGTTGGCAAGGGAGGACGAGACAGGCAAGCATTACCTGGACCACGTTGGTAAGCTGGGTGCGCTTGGAGATCATATCGGAGATGCGTTTTTGGAGGGCTAGCAGCTCCGTCTGGGATCCCCAATTCGGACCCTTATTGGTCCAGGAGGTTAGCCTCTCTAGGGGTCCGGATCTGAATGCAGGAGCGGCCGCCCACTTGGTGTCACGGGGCTCTATGATATAAAACCACTCCTGCTGCCAAATCTTGTTCGTCTCCACGAACGCCCCCTTTGTCCAGGAAGCATTGGGGAGTTTGCTTATCATAGCACCTCCGCACTCAGCATGCTGCCCGTCGACCACCTTCGGCTTCAGATTGAAGGTTTTAAGCTAGAGGCTGAAGTGTGGGGGGATTCGGAGGAACGCTTCACACACCACTATAAAAGCGGATATGTGAAGGGTGGAATTCGGGGCTAGATCATGGAAATCTAGCCCGTAGAAGAATAGAAGGCCCCATTCAAAGGGCTGAAGGGGAAATCCTAACCCCCGAATGAAGTGCGAGAGGAATACAACCCTCTCACCCACCTTAGGGACGGGAATCACTTGGTCCTTTTCCGGGACCCGATGCGCCACATCGTCGGCTAGGTAGCCGCGCTCCGGAGGCTCTTCACGGTCTTCTCCATGATCGAAGATGCCTCCCACTTGCCCTTGGAGCCAGAACCAGCCATTGCTGGATACATCGGCGGTGGTGGAGGATTTGAGGATTGAGGGCGCAAGAGATGTGGATGCTGGAGGCTGAGGAGATTGGAATGCTAGGGCTTGAGGAGAGCGTGGGAATAAAGGGTAAAAAATTTGGATCCTTTTATAAGCGGTGAATACTAAACGCCCCCCACACCAGCCGTAAACCTCGCCGGTTCCCAACGAGGTTGTGCGTGAGGCACGGTTAAGATGCTCATGTCATGATGATAAGGATCCCGTAATAGGCGGACACGATCTATGTTTTGATAAGACGTGCCAATGAGCTTATACCTCGAAACGTGAAACCAGGGCCAAGAAAACGGTCCGATGTGTGTTAAAAGCATAGACGTGATGCTTCCCTGAAAGGTTGTCAGTAAAGGCATAATATCCATTTTTTGATACCTTGCCTTCGAGGCTAAGGGTTGTACTAGCCATGCAAAGCCGGACACAGTACCTTTTGTAGGGAATATTTCTTCAACTATGTTCGGGAGGAGGAACCCGCCTTGCAATGCCGAAGACAGTGCATCAGCCGAACTCATCGTCATCGAAGACTGGTTCAGGGGCTACTGAGGGAGTCCTAGATTAGAGGGTCCTCAGGTGGCCAGATCATTCACTATGGGACGAACTGGTGGGCCGTGAAGATTATCAATGAAGACTGTCACCCATATTTGGATAGGACTCCCCGTGTGTAAAATAGCAAGTTTAGTGTCCGGGTGTAATGCTTTCCTTCCTCTGCAAGATAATCATGTACAACCCTAGGTCCCTCCGGTGCATATATAAACCAGAGGGTTTAGTCCGTAGAGACAAAAGAATCATAGCAATCTCATAGGCTAGACTTTTAGGGTTTAGCCATTACGATCTCGAGGTAGATCAACTCTTGTAATCATATTCATCAAGATCAATCAAGCAGGAAGTAGGGTATTACCTCGATCAAGAGGGCCTGAACCTGGGTAAACATCGTGTCCCCTGTCTCCTGTTACCAAGGATCCTCAGACGCATAGTTCGGGAGCCCCTACCCGAGATCTGCCGGTTTTGACACCGACAGCCACCTTCAAGGGCACCAATAGTGTAATCACGACATCTCTCATTGTGTGAGGGCGTTAGGAGAATATGGTGGCCCTAGTGGCTTCTTGGGGAGCATTGTGCCTCCAGACCGTTCTAACGGAGACGTACTTCCCCTCAAAGGGAAGGAACTATGGTAACAAATCATCGTCTCCACCGGTTCCACTCTTGGTTATTTCTTAGGGATTTTTACATCTGTGCCCCTGGTTCCTAAGCTTTACTCATCCTTCCCCACGCTCTTAACTTTTGCTAAGTTTTTCCCACTCCCTTGCCCGAAACCCTCAGAACAGGTTATAGCGGACGTCGCCGTCGGGTCAGTGCTTTGACTGTTAACTCTCACGAGTGGGGTCTTGTTGGGGGTGTAGCTGTTCGACCGTTGGGCCGTGGTTTCGTTGGGTCGTCCCTTGCATTAAACGCCTGCGCGCACCGCCATGACAGAAGCCTGCTATGCATGCACCCAATAAGCCTACCTGTATGCGTCGATGCGCCGACCGAGCCTGCATGTGTTGATGCGTGCCGCCCCGATGCACTGACCGAGCCGCTTTCGTGCACGCCAGCCTCCACAGATGCAGCGACGGTCGCTGCCGCTGGTTCCTCTCTTCTCGCACGCTTGTCTCCTCGATTTAGAATCCGTTTTGCTACGACAAATTGAACAAATATGTTGTGGATGCATGCACTTTTTAGATAGAAAACTTAATAATACAACTTGATAAAAGGGCCAACAAGCCCATAGCATCTCTCACATAGTTCAATGGGATTACAACTTAACATAACATAGACTAAAAAATAGATAGAGGGTTTAGAACCCTAGACGCCGCCTTCTCCACCACGATCCTTCTCCGGACGCCCTTCACTGCTCCTCCGGGGCATTGTCGATGGGGTACGGAAGAGTGTGCATGCAAGACACGGTGGGGAAGATGTTAGTGTACTCCGTGAACATGTTGTGGGTGGTGAAAGCGATGAACTCACAGCCACACCAAAACACCCTGCCGAGGAGGTAGAAGGCGTCGAATGTGTTGGTGAAGTGGGCAAGGAGAGCAACCACCACCCCGTTTTGGATGACCTCCTCGACACGGAACATCCTTGGAGATCCCTGCAGGAGGTGGTGGTAGCCGGACGCGAGGAAGAACTTGGTCAAGTTTCTTGCGGTCCTCCACGTTGATATTGCCTACACAGTAGTGTGCGCTCAACGTACATGCAGGAGGGTAGAGCCTCTCCAGCACGGTGTGTGACGCCCGAAGACCGACGCTCCAGAAGATTCCAGATGTTTCGGGTTTCCCGTGTGTTTCATTTGTGGTTGCTCTATTTTTTTTTTTGCATTGCATCATGTCATCATGCCATCATGTCTTTAATTTCTGCAACTCAACTAAATAAATTGTGTGGATCTTCGGTCCA
Organism: Secale cereale; assembly: GCA_902687465.1. NCBI lineage: Eukaryota > Viridiplantae > Streptophyta > Magnoliopsida > Poales > Poaceae > Secale > Secale cereale. The sequence continues at coordinate 782,943,553 of LR738711.1, forward strand.
TTTAAATCGAGGGAAGGTTGACTTCTCTTCATAACATATCCTCCCGGTATTAGGGAGCTATAATAAATATTCCATTAACTTGGAATCGCCCATAACACATTTCCATTATTCTTCAACTCTTCTTTTATCCGACTCTTCTTCCTATCCTTCCTTTTTGACCTTTTTAGTAAAATTGAGTTGCAATTTTACTTCTCCATAAATGTTCCAAATCTGCCCATAAATCACTTCTGGTGTGTAGGGTCATCCCTATAATTTCAACCCATTTGGAGTTCATTTGAATGGGTTTCGAAACTCAAACTTGTCTGAGTAAAATCCAACAGGTGTGGATTTTACTTCCTCTAAAAATTCCTCAGGCTATTTTATTAAATTCCTTACTTTTTGGTGATTCCGGGGAAATAATCCCCATGCCCAAATTCCACCCATAACCTCCCTTTCTATTATTTTTTCTTTTCTATTCTGTTTTTATCTTTTTAGATAGAGTTGAGGAAGAGAGCAGCCCAGCCAGGCCCAATCGCTCCCAGGCCAACCCAACTCCCTCCTAGGCCCATCCCCCTCTCCTAACCCTAGGCCCCGATCCTCATCTCTCCCTTGTCTCCTTCTGTCGAACCCCAACTACTCTTCCTCGCCCCCTCTTCCTCACCTCGCGCCGCTAGGAAGGGCAGAAGCCCGATGCGCCCGCGCCACCAAGCGTCGCCTCTCCGCCTCGGCCTCGTCGGCGGCCACCAGGACCTTCGCCGGCCTCTGGAGCTCCGTCGTCGGACCAGCGCCGCCGCGTCCCCAAGTGCCTTTCCTCACCAGCCTCGCTCCCTTCGCCCTCCTCTTCGTCCTACCACCTCGCAGACCCGCGGGCGCCTGGCCGAGTCGCCCCGCGCGAGCTCACCCGAGGGGAGGAGCCCCTCGAGCAGCCTCGATCCAGGAGTCGCAGCACCCGTCGCCCTCACACGCGCGGCGTGCCATCTCCAGCCGCCCACCGCAGCAGCTCCCTAGTCCTCGCCGTTGCTTGGCTCTGCCGCCGGATCCTCCCTCCCGCGACCCAGATCCATCACCGCCGCTCATCCATGGAGCACTACCATGTCCTCTCCAGCACTGCCATAGTAGGTGGTTGCTGCCTCCTTCAACTCGTCAGGTCGCCGTCCAAGTTCACGCCCGGCCCCGATCTGGACCAGATCTTCTCTGCTCGAGCACCTTTGGTCACCACCGAGACCCCCCCGTAATAGGAGCACCGTGTTCTTCCGCACGGTCATGGGCGTTTGAGTCGTTTGCCTCCGGCACACGTTGTGGTTTCCACGAATTCCACCGAAGGCCACCCTGCCTCAACAACCAAGTACCCACGGACGCCAAGTACCATGACGACGATGCCCATCAAGTGCAACTACGACTCGACAAGTACCACGACGACCGTGTACAACTACCGTCGCAAGAAACAAGACCGGCAAGTCCGAAGACACAAGTACCACGACCGAACGACTACAAACGTTGCCCCAAGTTCCTCTTCGGAAATGTACGACTACCCTCGAAGACCCGTGGATGCGCCAAGTACCCCTTCGGACCGGAACGCGGCAAGTATCACGACACGACAACGTGTACGGCTAAAAAATGTGCACCACGACCCGCGAGTACCACTACTTCTTCTACGACCTCGAACCACCCCGAAATGCGTGCTTCGAAGGTATAACCACCAAACCGATGACCCCGCGAACGATGTGTGTTGTATGAGATGAAATACTTGTTTGCGCCGTGTCCGTTGCGCCCCTCTTTTGTTGCCGACCCGTGGGAACCCGGAAGCCGGGATCACCCCACCTTTCATCTTGTTCGACTCGCTCACGCCACCTTGCTTTTGCACCGGCTTCTCGACGAGTTGTCGGATCATCGGAACGTTGCCGTGGCACCATTTCCGTTCTCGTCGCCATGACACTCCTTTTCTTCCGTCATGGCGACCAAATGCTTCATATCTCTTATGTCAACTTTTAATAAAATTGCGTAAAACTTGCATTTGTCATCCGCATCATGATAACAACATTGAAATGTTTAAATGATTGTTTGCTTTAATAATTGCTAAATATGCACATGCGGAGTTTCCGGAATTGTTGTTGTTATTTCCGGCCTCATTTAATATGTCTTGATAGTGTAGTTTTGCACTTGCTTCACCTCTTGCCATGTTTAATAAAACATTTAATCTTGTCTTGTAAATAAACGAGAGTCAACTAACTAAATATAATGTGGTGTTTCATCAATATGCAACTCGTTGCATATTGAGCTCCACTTAAATTGTAGTGTTGTTTGTGCTTTTGCCATGCCATGCATATTTAAACCGGACATGCATCATATTTGGTTGTGCATCATGCCATGGTTATGAGATGTGTGTTTACCGTGTTGTTTGCTTCTTTTCGGTATGCTTCTCTCGTTAGCTTCGCTTTCGTTCCGGAGTTGTGAGGAGTTGTTCGACTACTTCTTGGACTCGTTCTTCTTCCTTGCGGAATCCCAGGCAAGATGACCTTACCCAGATATCACTACTATGTTTGCCTATGCTAGATGCCTCGCTCTTTAGCTTATTGCCTCGATGCCTATGTTTGTTTGTCAGCCTCCTATTGTTGCCATGAAACCTCTAACTTTAACACCTTCCCAGCAAACCGTTGTTTGGCTATGTTACCCGCTTGCTCAGCCCCTCTTATAGCATTGTTAGTTGTAGGTGAATATGAAGATTACTCCATGTTGGAGCTTGTTGTTGGAATATCACAATATCTCTTAAATATATTAACACACCTATATACTTGGCAATGGGTGGAAGGCTTGGCCTTTTGCTCGGTGTTTTGTTCCACTCATGTCACCTTAGGACCCGATAAACCGGTGTTATGTTCCCGGATTTTGCGTTCCTAACACGGTTGGGGTTTATGGGCCCCCCTCGATAACCCGCTTAGCGCTAAAGCTTTTTCAGCAAGGCCCAACTTTGGTTCTACATTTTCCTAACAACTAAAACTTGCATAGGGAGTAATTAACCCTTTTCTTAATCAACAACCCAGGACAGTGCTCCACATGAGTGTTGGTCCAAACTGGGGAGTCTGCGGGGCCACCTCGAGGAAACTCAAGGGCTGGTAAAAACCTGTAGAGCCCATCCGGACGTGGCCTGAGACGAGATACGCGCGGCTACTATCAGGGTGTCGGCACGCTGGGAGGTCTTGATGGATTAGTTTTACCTTAGTCGGAATATCTTGAGCACGGGATTCCGAGAATACTCGGGTCTTCCCACCTTAGAGTTGCGACTCCGCGGATCGTGAGCTTGTGATGGGCTAAGTTGGGACACCCCTGCAGGGTTTTGATCTTTCGAAAGCCGTGCCCGCGGTTATGTGGCAGATGTGAATTCGTTAATATCCGGTTGTAGATAACTTGACACCATATCTTTAAGAATACACTACCTGTGTGAGTTTCGTGATTGTCTCTTCTCGAAGGGGTTTCGAGAAGAAGAACACGATGGGGTTATGTCTGTCGTGAGTAGCTAGGATCACTTCGTGATCACCTGGCGATCGTTGGCACTAGATCTCTTCTCGCTCTAAACTCGTAAGTTAGTTGCTTAGTGCGTGTTGCAAACACTTTATTACCCCCTCCTCACCTAAAGGCTTTGTTAGTTTTGATACCCAGGAACGGGATTGCTCAGTCCTCCATGGCTCACAGATTACTACACACACCAGATGCAGGTACATCCGAGAATAGTGAAGGAGGTGGATCAGAACTTCAGTGGGAGTTCGATGAAGAGCGTAGCCATATGTATGTGACGTTTTCGACGATCAGTAGTGGTCCCTACTAGGGGCGATCGGACCTTGTGGCTTTATTTATGGTATCTTTCATTTGGATCTTCGTCCGTAGTCGGACTGTGATGTTATTTGGATGATGATTGCTTATGTAATGTATTGTGTGACATGGCGAGTGTAAGCCAACAACTATTTTGCAATTTCATCCCTCTTTTACATGAGTCATGCAAAGATACCATACTTGAGATCATTCTAGTATGAGCTTATACCTTTAAGTCGTGCCTCGACACGTAGGAGGTATAATCTTATACTGGGCATTACACGGTGGGTGGGAAGTGGTAGGTTGGTCCAGTGTACTGCATGGCTGATGATGTGCTAGAAGAAGGAGAAGTGGTCGATGGGAGATGGATGAGGGATGGCAGAGGCAGAGGGTGGCTTAAATAGCCGTAGTGCTACGTGTTATTTGGCCGTGGCAATAATAGGATCAAATGTGAAGTAACCCGTTTTCAAACCCAGCACAACATCAGGAGTGTACACGCATGGGAAACGATGGTTTGAAAAAGAAGAAGTAAAAGAAGCTAATTGCACGCGTGGGAATCCGTGGTCATATATATTATATGAGCAAAAGGACACAATTTTTGAATAGTTTGTGGCCATTTGGCATGATAAAAATAAATTTGTCCCTTAAAATTGGTCATTTGCTACGCAATGTCAATTGATTTCAAACGATGCAAAAATACAGAGCTAGCACGTTTACAAAAAACAAAGCAAACGATGCAAAAAACAATGCAAAAGTACAGAGCCAGCACGTTCACAAAAAATAGAGCAAATGATGCAAAAAAAAAGACGCAATTCGACGGCCCAACCAGAGTTTGGTTTCCCTTTGGGCCCAATAACAACATTTTTTTCACGGAGTCAGTGGTGGGCGAGCAGCCGAGCACAACCAATAGGATCACCTCTCGCGGATCGCCCCACGATCCAACGATGCGGAGCGGTCCTTGTGATCCAACGACGCAGAGCCTGCACACAGCCAGCCCACGTAGTTCCTTCTAGAAGGCCATATCTAAGGGTCGTCGCTTGGAGCGAGGGTATGATCGGACGGCTAACGTTGGGAGCTAGGGTTAGGCGAAATCCCGCGGGGTTTATAGGGGTTTTGAGCTGGTCAACGGGGTTTCGAAGGCTTTGACTGAGCATAACTAATTTAAAAAAAAATCAAAAAATATGAAACCTTCGCCGTTCATCGTTTTATAAGACAAACTAACGAGGAAAAATACTAAATTCGGTCTATGGTCATTTTCATGAAATAACCCTAGCTGGCACGATCGAGGTCAAATGAGCACCATTAATTTTAGAAAAATCAAAAAATAAAATAAAACCTGCGCACAATGTTGTCTTATGTGACATGTTACCAACCAAAAATCATAAACTTGGTCTATGGTCATTTTCACGAGAAAACCTTCACACATAGCTATCATGTACATGATTTCATAGAGTTCAAGGAGAGGAGGTGGTGTTAACTTCTGTTTTTGAAAAATTTATTTTAAAAAAAATCACTAAAGCTTTATTTTAAAGTGAATAAGAAGGATCTGAAGTTAGTTTTCCATTTTCATATTTAAAAACGTGTTTTTACTACTTTTTATATTAAAGCATATGTTTGCAAAAGAAAATGTAAACATATGAAGATTAATTCAAAAAATAGTGAGACTTCGAATCTACACTATGGAAAGTGAATATGTGTTAATAAAAAACATTTGGCTCATTTAGAGTAGGTTCAAAAAAACTTGATTACAAATGGGCTGTTTACCCTAGCCTGGGAGCTCATTTGGAGCACATTTTCTCAAATTCAAATTTATTTGACCTCCTCTATATCACTTCAAATTTTGCACACATGGTCTCCTACACAAACATAGATAGTTTGCCAAGTTTTTTTTTGCATTTTCTTACACACATGACCTCCTACACACACATGACCTCCTCTAAATCACTTGAATTTACACAAACATACATAGATAATTTTGATCCCTAGATAATTTGCTGGTGGGAAAAAGCATGCATTTGATTTGATTAATAAACATTAGACCAATAACATGTGTGATAAGTGAAGCAACACTGAAACAACATGTGTGATCAATGAAGCAACACTGAAGTGATCAGTGAAGCAACACTGAAACAACATATATGATCAGTGAAGCAACACTGAAACAACATGTGTGATCATTGCAGCACCTAAACTCATAGTTCACAACATCTAAACATAACTAACCATACACCACATGCAAATATAAGGACAGACAAATATAGATAAAATAATAAACAGCCACACAACAAAGATTAAGATTAAGATTCAGTTCACAGCATCAAAGTACCCAAAAGTACCCAAAAGTAACCGGACCCAAAGTACACACCATCACAGCATCACACATCATCACATCACTTCACGCCAGAGTCAGGGCCTTCGCGAGCGCAGCATGCTACCCCTGGTCATGTAGTCCTCCTCGCGGATCGCTAAATCCTCTGGATGAGATAGCAGGTGATCGAAGTGGCCATCCTTCGGCTTTGGCTTGGTGGTGCAGTAGGGGCAGCACCACTTCTTGAACCTGCGGTTGTTGAAGGAAGCAACTCCCTTGGCCTTGATCTTCTCCACCTCCTTGTCTGTGAAGGATGCGACGTTGCCCTTGTACACTTCTTCTCCAGAATCATACTACACACATGAATGAGTTACGTTAATACATTATAGATTCATGGATACACTATGTCAAAGGAACTAAATGAACAATCTAAATTTCAAGTAGGCTTACCTCATATTCTTGTTCATCACTTTCCTCTGGATCATACGAGTTGTACTGGGCCAGCTTCCTCTTTCTACCCCCCAACCATCCTCCTCCTGAACATACAATTACATCCATCACTAGTAAATACGGAAGCCAATTGAAAATTTAGATATGACATTCAAATAGCACATCCCTTGATCATTGGTCATGCACACACATTGAAGAACAGCGCTAATATAACTACATATTGTGGACAAATTTATATACTAATGAATCAAATAACTTCTTAATCAATGGATTCCATTTGGGCATATGACATTCAAAACCCAAATGTGAGTAGCATTCAAAAAAAATCTAATAGGGGCCCAATCTCCCAATCTAATAAGCATACATGTCTGTAGCATTAAAGACCCCAATCTGTGAGCATTAAAAACAAATCTAATAAGCATACATCTGTGTAGCATTGAAGCACATCTAATAAACAGATCTATTTTTCTGCAACAAATTTATCCAACAAACCCTAGTACAAAAATCCCCATCACCCCGGCTCATCCGTCAAACCAACTACTCTAACCATCTGAACTACCGTATGAAATCCCAATCTAACTAGGGATCCCATCTAACTAATGCAACTAACACTACAAGCTAATATCCTAAAGAAAACAAGTGCAAATAGCTCCTGCTCCTCGCAGGGCTGCGCATGGGGGGTATCGGGATGGACTGCGCCGCTCATCGCCATCACCTTCTGCGTTGAGGCGGATCCCGCCACCTCCTTCCCCACATTCGCAGCGGTTGCGAGTTTCCCCGCATCGCCGTGGACGCCGCCGACATCCGCGGTCACCACGCCCTGCTGCTTCACCACTTCTCCGGCCGCTGCGCCAGCGTCGCCACGAGCTTTATCCATCGGATAGATGGAGCCGATGAAGGCGAGGAAGAGGATGCGGTTGGGGAGAGCAAGACGGTGCGGTGGAGGTAGTGGAGAGCGAGACGACGCTGGTAGGGAAGAGGAAGAAGATGCGGCAGAGAGGGGATTTGGGGGAAATGGTAGGGGCGATGGAGGTGGTTGCCCTTCTTTATATGATGGGACATTTCGGGCATGTCCATGGACACGTGCTACCCCACGACTACGATCTTGCATGCGCCCATGTTTACGCGGCCCCACTCGTCAGAGTTTACGATCAAAGGCATTGACCCGACGACAACGTCCGTTATAACCTGTTCTGAGGGTTTCGGGCAAGGGAGTGGGGAAAAGTGAGCAAAAGTTAATAGAGGCGGGATGAATGAGTAGAGCTAAGGAACCAGGGGCACAGAAATAAAAACCCCTATTTCTTACCTTTACTTGTGCAAGCTTATATTGTGTCATATCCCTTGGTTGCTTGTGTACTTGTAGTTTGTGCATCATATAGGTTGCTCACCTAGTTGCATTTCTAGATAACCTATTCTGATGCTAAGTTTAATTTGATTAAGATAAGCTAAAAAAAATTAGTTGCCTATTCACCCCCTCTAGTCAACTAGCTATATCGATCCTTTTAATTGGTATCAGAGCCTCGTCTCTTTATTAAGGACTCTACTGTCCAAAGAGTATGGGTGACTCCATAGTCGAGGCAGAGGAGAACTCCGGTGTGAACCTGTCCTCGTCTACGGCCGATGGGGGATCCCTAGTCTCGTGAGGAGTTCAATGCGGATTTGGACACATTGAAAACCTCTATGATGACCGAGGTCAAAGGCATGTTCAAAGAATTTCTTCATGGGCTTAAATTATCCACCGCACCGTTGGAAGTGGCTCGTCCCACTTACAAGGTGACAGATGCTCTTCCCGATAAGGGAGAAGCTAGTAGCGATCAATTTCCCGTGCCTAAGAATGGGAGTGGCATCTTTGCTCATGTTGAACCACCCGTTATTTATGGAGGACCCGTTCCCTCCACACATCTTAATCATGTTGGTCCTCCATCGAAGTTTGTGAAAAATGTTGATTTTGCCACCTAGGTTTATCACTTTAAACGTCATTTAAATCTTAGTTCTACTAATCTTTGGAGAATTATTGAGCAAGGTTTATACCCACATGATCCAAGCAACCTCACTCCTAGAGAAGCCATGGATCATAAATTCAATGAGTCTGTTCTCTTCATTCTCCAAGAAGCCATTCCTCCTGAAGATATTGCTCATCTTCGACCCTTCTCCGTGGCCAAGGAAGCATGGGAGCATGTGGTTTCCTTGTTCAAGGTAAGCACAAGCATTCAACGCTCAAACTATGAAGTGGTGCAAGATGAGGCCGATGAGTTTGCCATGATCAAAGATGAAGAACCTCGTGAACTTTATCGAAGATTAACCACTCTCGCGGTATGACTCCGAGATCATGGGAGCAAGGATACATATGACAATTGGATCAAGCGCAAGTTTCTCAAGGCCATGATGCCTTACCACAAGGACAAGTCGTCCGTCATCCATCAAAGGCCGGACTTCCACACCTTGTCCTCAAGTGAAGTGTTGAATGAGTTTGTCGCTATGAGGATCTTGGACAAGACCGCCAACAATGCGGTGTTGCAGTCTCAACGATCAAAGAATCCCAATCTTGATTTGAAGGCTAAAGCTTGTGCAGAAGAAGAGGATGAAGGGGAAGAAGAGGAGTGTTTTCCCGAAGATACCAAATATACCAAATATGCCTATCATGAGCACATGGCTATTGCTTCACAGAAATTTTGGGGCAACAAGAAGAACTCAAGGCCCAAATTCAACAAGAACAACTCAATTGGCTCCAAGGGCAATCAACGTGTAAGGACGTGCTACAATTATGGCAATGTGAGTCACTTTGTTGTGGATTGCCCATACGAGAAGAGGGAATACAATCGTGGAAAGCTTATCCGAAAAGACAAGGCCAAGTCTTTCCCAAGCAAGAACAACTTCACCAAGAAGACTCCTCCCAAAGGGTTGGTGACACAAGAAGAGTACGATGAGAATGTCAATGATAGTGAAGATGATGAGTCGATGGCCATGGCCTCCATTTCCATTGCAACAACTCCCCGGGTGTCTCTCTTCGATTCACCCAACAAGAACATCACCGCCAAGTGCCTCATGGATAAAGCCACCAACGAGGTAACCCCAACGTCAAAACTACCCTCACTACTAATCCTTCATTGACGGATTGCATTGATGAAAGTGAGGAGGTGATGGAGGACGAAAATGAATTTGAGTATTTTATGAGTAAACTCAAAGGTAAATCCAAGAAGCACTTCGTTGATATCTTGGAACAACTTGGTGAAGCCAATGACATGATCGAGGCTCACAAAGAGACCATCTCTAATATCGAAGGACATAGTCGTGACTATGTCGATGAGATATCTGATCTCTCTAATGCGCTTGAGGAAGATCGTGGTTACCGTTTGGCTCTTGAGGAGTCATACGACGATGATCATGCTAAATTAAATAAAGATCTAGATCATGCTCTTGTTGTCTCTTGTGTGCTCAATTCCGAGAAGGCCAAACTCGGGGTTGACAATGATAGACTCAAGGAGGAGTTTGATCTACTTGACAAGGCTCACAAGGTCTTGAAGAGTGTTCATTCTAGCCTCAAGGAGTCTCATGATCAACTCCAAGTTTCACTAACCAAGGAGAAAGACACTTTTCCTCATATAGTTTTAATTGATAATGCAAATGCTACTAACCCGTTTTGTGAGCATGTGCATCTTGTGGAAGAGAATGCCAAGTTGAAGGAGCAACTTGAGAAAGGCCTTGTGTCTTGCATAGAAGGAGAGAAGAACCTCAACGACCTTTTGAGCAATCAAAAGGAAGTTGTGGCCAAGGAGGGAATTGGGTTTACACCCAAGTCTAAAAGAAGAAGAATGACAAGATTAAGCAACCTCTTCCTCTCAAGCAAACTTTTGTGAAGGAGGGAGAGGGTACCTCTAAGGATAAAAATAACATGGCAAAGGGTGGTGGTGCCAAGAAGGGCAATGCCACCCCTTCCAACAAAGCCGGCGACTTTAACCCGTCTTATTTGTTGTGCCGTGCTAGTGATGGACATGTTTATGCCAAATTTGTTGGTTCTTATTATGAGTACATTGAATGGTCTATTTGGGTTCCTAAGACCCTTGTTGCTAACATCAAAGGACTCATTACAAAATGGGTACCTAAAACCAAGCATTGATCTCTTGTAGGAGTTTGCTTCCGGTGGGGGATCATGGTTGCTCGATAGTGGAGCCACAAATCATATGACTGGGAGAAAAGACTTGGTGGTGGACGTGCGCAAAGTCTCATCTATGCCCACCAATGTCGAGTGGGGTGATGCATCATCATCTAAGGTATTGGGTCTCGGCAAGGTTTTCGTTTCTCATGATCTCACGATCGAGAAAGTCATGCTTGTTGAGTCCCTTGCATACAATTTACTTTCCGTTCGTCAACTTGCACTCATGGGCTTTGCTAACTTCTTTGATATTGATTCTGTGGCCCTCTTGTGGAGCAAGACTCTCAAAGTAGCCTTTGTTGGGCATGTCGAGAATGGTCTCTATGTGGTTAACTTCTCGGAGTGACCCACTAAGACTGCGACATGCCTAATGGCTAAAGTTGACGTGGGATGGCTTTGGCATTGCCGTTTAGCCCACGTCAATATGAGATATTTGCAAAGTCTTCTCAAGGGGGAGCATGTCCGTAGACTAACAAATGTTAGTTTTGCCAAAGATCGTGCTTGCAGTGCTTGTATCGAAGGAAAGCTACTGAGAAGGCTCACCCTCCCACTACTATCATCTACTCGACGAGGCCTTTGGAGCTCCTCCGTGTGGATCTCTTTGGGCCTCCATCCTTTGATAGTCTTGGGGGTAGAAAGTATTGCTTGGTGATTGTGGATGATTATTCAAGATACACTTGGGTATATTTTTTCAAGAGGAAGAGTGAGACCCAACAAACCGTCATCAACTTCGCAAATGAAGCTCAACGTGAACATGATGCAAAGATCTTGATGATAAGAAGTGACAACGACACCGAGTTCAAGAACTACACCTTGGATGAGTTTCTTAGTGACGAGGGAATCAAGCGTCAATATGCCACACCCTATACCCCTCAACAAAATGGTGTGGCGGAGAGGAAGAAGCAGACATTGATGGACGCGGCAAGGACCATGATGGCAGAATTCAAGTCTCCGTATAACTTTTGGGCCGAAGCCATCAACACCGCTTGTCATGCATCCAATAGGCTCTATCTCTGCAAAGGCTTGAACAAGACTCCATATGAGATACTTGCCGATAACAAGCCCAACCTCGGGTACTTCCGGGTGTTCGGTTGTAAGTGTTTCATACTCAAGAAAGGTGTTCGTTTGTCTAAATTTGAGGCTAGAGCTCATGTGGGCATATTTGTTTGTCCACCGAACTTATTGAGGAAATGTGTAACGTGGATGAAAGAACATGCGGTGCCCCCATGTTTGGTTTTGGTAATAGATGACAATCTCTATGGACTAATGGTTGCCTTGAGTTATATTTGAAGGGTTTGTCCATAGGCTTTTCTTGGAGTTCATTTGTTGGTTTCAAGGAGAGTTTGTGATGACCAAGGTGCTATTAAGGAATTATCCAAAGATTGGTCTTGTGAGTGTTGAGCTTATTGCAAGCATGTCTTGAAGAAGAAGAGTGTGTTATCATTCATGTTTACCTTCAAGACATCATCCAAATGAAGAGAGTTGGAAAGATTCAAGGTTGATCAAGACTAAGTGAAGGAGTGAATCAAGTTGATCAACACACAAAGTGTAGAAGATGTACCGAGAGGGATCAAGCAATCCCATGGTATGGTAAGCATTGTCAATCACGCTTTGTGTACTAACCCATGTTCTTCGTGAGAGTTCTTTGTGGGGTTAGGTTGCGGTGTGCAAATTCAAGTGGAGCATCACAAAGAAATCAAGTGCTTGAATCTTGCCGTCCATTGTCGTGACAATGGACTTGTGAAGATATGCCGAAGAGTGGCTCACCCATAGAGGAGTATGGGGGAGCAATCTACTAGTCTTCACCGAGACAACGCAATCAAGAAAGATGGTCCAACTTGAGGAAGTCAAGATCGTCTACATCTAGCTCAAGTGGACTTTGTGCAAAGCAAAGGTTTGCCCTTGATAGGTTTTCTATTTTACCGGTCTCGTGGTGGTAGTTGGGAGACCGGGTTATAGGATCGTTTGCCGTACTATCAAGGGGGGCTCTCAAGTTGGTAGCTTGATCGTATCGTTAGTAGAGAGCTCAAACCATTGCATCCTTGCATCATGTTTCTTGGTTCTTGTTTGGTTCTCTTTGTAGTCTTAGAGCTTATGGTCATCTTGATGACAAGCTTGAGTTCATCCAAAACGGAGTTCACATGTGTCTTCTATGATGTTTTCGGTGTTGGAGGTTTTACCGGTCTTATCCGAGAAAGGGTTCTCACCATTTTCTTTTGGGACTTTTCTAACTTGCTTCTTATTGATATTTCTATCAAGATTGTGTTAGACCTTGTCGCTAGCTTTCCAACAAACTTGGTTTCATCGAATTCGGAGTCCGTATGCAAAAGTTATTGTCGTTTTGGTGTACTGAAAAGGCTGCAGCGGTACTACCGCGCGTAGGAGCGGAAGTAATTTTTTACTACCGCTTTCGGGAGCGGTACTACCGCTTTCGGGAGCGGTACTACCGCTTGGAGCAGTACTACCGCGGCTACTTCCGTGGCTACTTCCGCTCAGGACCAAAAACTCGTCACAAGTCCAGCGGTGGTAGGCACGGATGTAATTTTTTAGTACCGCTCGCAAGCAGTAGTACCGCTACCCTTAGCAGTACTACCGCTACCCCTAGCGGTAGTACCGTGAGGTCAAGCGGTACTACCGCTCCGACGGTTTTTCTGGCCTTTTTGCCTCCTCGCTGTTGTTTTTCAAAGGGGTTCTACTGCCCTAGCGGTAGTACCGCTCCTGGAGCGGTAGTACCGCTCTGTGCGGGCTGTGAGCATAACGGTTGGATTTTTCCCCCACCTATAAAAGGGGGTCTTCTCCCCCAATGAACCCAATCTTTTGAGCTCGTGTTCTTCCCCCATTGTTGACCTTCTTCGAGCTTGCTATCTCTCAATCCCTCCATGGATTCTTGCTAGTTTTTGGGGGAAAAGAGAGAGGAGATCTAGATCCACATTTCCACCAATCACTTTCTCCTCTAAGTGAGGGGAACCCCTTGGATCTTGATCTTGGAGTTCTTGGTGTTCTCCTTCTTGTTCTTCCTCTCATTTCCCTCCCTAGCATTAGTTGCTTTGGTGGGATTTGGGAGAGAAGGACTTGGGCACTCCGTGTGCCCTTGCCATTGCATTTGGTGCATCGGTTTGAGTTCTCCATGGTGATACGTGGAAGTGAAGTTGAGAAGCTTATTACTCTTGGGTGCTTGGTACCCTTGAGCTTGTTCCTCTTGGGTGCTTGGGCGCCCTAGACAGTTGTGGTCACCTCGGAGCCATATTCCATTGTGGTGAAGCTTCGTGGTGTCGTTGGGGAGATAGCCCCAACCTTGGTGTTCGGAGCTCAATCATTGTGGTGTAAAGCTCCGGGCAAGCATCGGGGTCTCCAATTAGGTTGTGGAGATCGCCCCGAGCAATTTGACGGGTTCCGGTGACCGCCCCCAAGGGTTGCCAAAGTGTACGGGTTCGGTGACCGCCCCCAAGGGTTGCCATTTGTACGGGTTCGGTGACCGCCCTCAAGGGTCCCTTAGTGGAATCACGGCATCTTGCATTGTGCGAGGGCGTGAGGAGATTACGGTGGCCCTAGTGGCTTCTTGGGGAGCATTGTGCCTCCACACCGCTCCAAACGGAGATTAGCATCCGCAAGGGTGTGAACTTCGGGATACATCGTCGTCTCCGTGTTCCTCGGTTATCTCTTACCCGAGCCCTTTACTTATGCACTATACTTTGTGATAGCCATATTGTTTCTTGTCATATATCTTGCTATCACCTAGTTGTTTATCTTGCTTAGCATAAGTTGTTGGTGCACATAGGTGAGCCTAGTTGTTTTAGGTTTTGTGCTTGACAAATTAACTGCTAGGTTTATTCCGCATTTGTTCAAGCCCAAACCGTAATTATTTTAAAGCGCCTATTCACCCCCCCTCTAGGCGACATCCACGATCTTTCAATTGGTATCAGAGCCTTGTCTCTCTTTATAGGGCTTTACCGCCTAGAGAGTAAGGATGTCGACTAGGGGTTTAGGTTTCTCTGACACTCTTAGTTTCAATGGCACAAATTTTGATGTTTGGGTAATTCACATGCTTAATCTCTTTAGGGTCATGGACCCAAATTTAGAGCGAATTGTAGATATGGGTTTTTCTCCTCCAAAGGATGCACAAAGATTATCTTTAGAGGATGAGAAAAACTCTTATCTCAATGCTCAAGCTTCTAATGTGCTTTTTGATGCTTTGAGCAATGTAGTTATATTTCAACTCATGCCGTTCCGGGATGCTCATGAGTTGTGGACAAAGTTTCAAGATAAATATGGTGTGTCCAAGAATTGTAGGAATGATTGTTCTCCCTCCACCTCCGGCCGTGTTGTCTTCTTAACTTCTTCTACTTCACCTACATGTGGTTTGCCACAAGTTAATGATATGGTGAGTAGTGTTGGTCATTGCAATGATGATAGTATGCTTATTGTGGATGATCCTTCATCACTATCTTACTGCAATGCATCTTCTTTGGACTTTAACACTTCGAGCACCCTACATGTTTCACATGCTTGTGTTGATAGTCCTTGCATATCATGTAGAAATTGCTTGACTAAAACTCATGATGATATGCTAGCTATGTCTTGTTGCCATGATAAAAATGCATATATTTCCTCGAATTGGTGTGCTAACAATGTAGAGGAAACCCAACACCCCATGGAACAAGATGTAGTCTTGAATGGTGCTTCAAGGGATCCTACATCATCATCTATTGCGTTCTGCCTTATGGCTAAGGCTTCAAAGGTATCTCCCACTTTGAACCCCAATATATCTTGTCATGATAGTGATGATAACAATGATGATGATGTACAAAATGATGAAGAAAATGATAATGTTGCCTCCTTAAAAATTAAGGGTGAAATGATTTTTAAAGCTCTTCATAAGAATAAAATTGCTCGTTCCAACTTCATGGAAATCATGTCTATTGCCATTGAGGGCAAGAAATATATAGAGGAGTTGGAATCTCATCTAGAGGAGCATGAGGTCACCATTGAGAAAATGGAAGGTCATGAGCGTGATTACGCTAATGAGATCGCCAACCTCTCGCAAGCTCTTGAACTTGAACAAACCACCAAGGAATCTCTTGAGGAGACTTTTGCTCTAGAACTATCTAGAATAAAGGAATCCCATGATAGAGCTCTCGAGGTGGTTAATGACTTTGAAACAAAAAATGAGAAGCTTGAAGTTGCACATGCTAAACTCCTTGAGGATTTTGAGCACCTCAAAAATGGCTCAAGGGTCATTAAGGGTGAGCTCATAAAACTCACCGAGTCTCATGCTCAACTTAAAGCTTCATATTCTAAGGAGCTTGCCAAGTTGCCTTCTCCTCTTGCTGTTAGTGATGATGCTTGTGCTACTAACTCTATTTCTAGTGAAGCATCCATTTTGAAGGAGAATGTTGAGCTAAGGGCTCAACTTGAGTTGCTATCTGGCAATTATGGGAAATTGAAAGAAAGTCATGTAAAGCTCACATGCTCTCATGATGATCTTCTAGTATCCCATAATGTGCTAAAGATAGCTCATGAGGCTATGAGTATCAAGGTAACATCTAGTGAGCCTCATGTGGATACTAGCACTACTTCAAGTCAAAATGCTATCTTGCCATGTGCTAGTCCTCGTAATTCATCTACTCACAATGTTAGTACATCTTGTGATGAATTGCTCTCCTTGCCTTGTTGCTCTAACAATGAAGCTTATACTTCCTCTAGTACTTTTGTTGATACTAACCATGTAGAGGAAATCAAAGAGCTCAAGGCCCAAGTCACTTCTTTGAAGAAAGACTTGGAAAAGTGTCATGAAGGGAAGTCCACACTCAACAATATCCTGAGTGTGCAAAAATCCCCCAATGATAAAGGTGGACTTGGATTCAACTCCAACAAGAAGAAAAGGTCCAAGATCATTAACAACAATAAGGGCCAAGAACAACTCAAGAATTCGGCCAAGATTATTTGCTTCAAGTGCAAAATTGAAGGGTATCATGTTAGATCTTGCCCATTGAAGAAGAAGGCCATTAGTGACAAGCAACAAGGGAAGAGGCCACAAGTTCATTCTCGTGCTCAACCGCAAGTTGGAGAAAGGCCGCTTCCGAAGAAGACTCATGGTAATGCTTCTCATTTTGAGAAATCAAATGAGAGGAAAGTGAAGAGTAGATGTTGCTACTTATGCCGTGAGAAGGGTCACCTTGCTTCTTCATGCACTAGTGGTAACTTATCCAACCCAATTATTATTGATGATGTCTATTCTCTTGGGAAGGATAAGGTTGGCAATGTGTTTGCCAAGTTTTTTGGTACTCAAAGTGGTGTCAAGAAAAGAACCATTTGGGTGGCCAAGCCTATTGTGACTAACCTCTTAGGACCCAACTTGGTTGGGGACCAACAAGCTAAAACTTGATCAATAGGCGTTGTTGGAGGGCATTGGAGACTTGGCTACATTATGAAGAATTAAGGGGTCTTCATCATTCATATTGTCTCAAGCCAAGTCATTCGGATGATCAAGTTTCTATCTTATATCCAATGTTCCTCCTTGCGGTAACTCGTGCTTAAATTGTTTACATTGAAAGTTACTTGCCCCTTTGCATGTTTTGGTATTGTTCCTTGCATGTGTTTGTATATGCTGTGCGTCCAATTTGTATATCTTGAGAAATCAAGTATGTGTATATTGGTTTACACATCATGTATGTGTGTGTCGTGCGTTGAGCCTTTGTGCTTCTTGCTTTTATATTAGTTAGCTCTTGTGAGAGATTAATGGAACATCCCATTTTGGGGGAGTGATGTGCTTTGTGCACCTCACAATCCTATAAATGTGTGTACATGAGGAATACCATCTAGTATTGATATTACAAGATTATCCAGTCTCTATGTGGTATGTCTTCTCATGAGAAAGTCAAATTCTAAATGTTCCATTAATTATCTCTTGTTGGTTCTCTTTTGCATCTTGGTAAGTTTTTCATTGGTATCACATTATGGGGGAGTAATATTCTATGTGCATATTACAAGCCTAGAAAATGTGTAAATTTGAGATATTGTCACCTAGAGTTGATTGTATAAATTATGTTGTTCCTAGGTGGCATGTTAGCTCTACAAGTTGCATTTTGCTTGTGTTTGGTGTGAAGATGATGTTGGATATCATTGCTATCTATCACCGGGAATTATTTCCAAATACCTCTTGTCTTTGACAATTGGTAATCATTTATGTGGTGGAAATTATTGATCATCTTTACATTGTCTTTTGGTTTTATTTGTCTTATCTCTTGCCAAGTTTGTGTCAACTCCCATTTCCTTCCATGCCACTTGTGGATCTCGTGTTTTATTGTTTTTGTCGAGTGTTTTCTAGATATAGTGAAAGTGGTGATACCACCTTGTGCATTTTGTACTCGAATGCAAATTCTCTCTAAATGCACAATTCGTGGGGGAGCTATCCTATTTTCGATAGAACACTCATCTTGTGATCCATATCAAGTATGTGTTGATGGAAGGCAAGCCGTTTCTTTTTTGTACTTGTGCCATCATGAAACTTTGTAGATGGGTTGGTTTGTTTGGAACCATCCTCTCTTTTGGGAGTCCGATATCTTTCCTCTTGCGTGTATCAATGGATATCTCATTCCTTGATGTATCTTCTAAATAGATATCTTCCAAGTGATGATTTCTCCATTTGGTATCCTATTTTCACTTGTTATTTCTTTTTCATTTCGTTTCGTTTCTTGAAAGTCTTGAGCATGCATATTTACTACATGTATTTTCTTTGGCATGCTTTCTTTCTTTAACCCAATATATAGGGGAAACTCCACCTAGTCTCAATTTGGATGAGAGGAGCATGAAATTCATTTTTTATATAAATGCACATATGTTTGTGGAGTTTGTCCTATGTATTGGTGTTTCTAACTCTTTGGTCCCAATGAGTTTGGGTACCATTTTGTTTGTGTTGTTGTTCTAGGAACAATTGGAGATGCATTGGATGCTCGGCTGTAAGTGCAACTAATCCCCGGGTGGTTTTGGTAATTAATAACAACATATATATCATTGAACTAATATTTACTTGAGAATCATTTCAGAGAAGTTCGATGATATGGGTATGGAAATGTCTGAAGAAGTGGACCCCTCAAAATGCTAAGACAAGCATTGGCAAAAGCTCAAGACTCTATTTTTGGTTTAGTGATCAAAGATCACATTGAGTCCATAGGAAAAGCCAATACTATTAAAAGGGGATGAGGTTGTGTTAATGATCTGGTTGCTCAAGTGCTTAGTGATCTAGCTCCCTCAACTATCAGCACCTTTCACTACTTAACACACTCATAAGTAATCTCGGACAAACCGATTCTGCAAACTCAGTCCCACCGAGATGAACCACCTCAGTTATTCTTCCAAACCCTAATTTCTCGGTCCATCCCATTTTGAGTTTCGGTCTCACCGAAACTGGACTGCCAACCTTCTGTAACCAATTGACATCACTTCGGAATATCCGAGTTGTCAATTTCGGTCCCACCGAGAATGGCAAGCTCCTACCTTTGACTCAATTCGGACACACCGAGATGGTATTTTCGGTCCCACCGAAAATCCCAACGTTCACTATATTTGAACTTTCGGTCTGACCGAGTTTTCACTTCGGTCTCACCGAGATGGCTCAAATATGTGTGTAACGGTTGGATTTTGTGTGGAGGCTATATATACCCCTCCACCCCCTCTTCATTCGTGGAGAGAGCCATCAGAAAGTCTACCACTCCTACCATACACTTTCTGAGAAGAGAACCACCTACCCTTGTGTTGAGATCAAGCCATTCCATTCCTACCATATGGAACTTGATTTCTAGCCTTCCCAAGTTGCTTTCCACTCAATCTTTTCTTCCACCACAGCCATATCAGTGAGGAGAGTTGAGTGTTGGGGAGATTATCATTTGAAGCACAAGAGCAAGGAGTTCATCATCATCAACACCATCTATTACCTTTTGGAGGGTGGTGCCTCCTAGATTGGTTAGGTGTCGCTTGGGAGCCTCCGTCCTTGAGATGTGGAGTTGAACCAAGAAGTTTGTAAGGGCAAGGAGATCGCCTACTTCGTGAAGATCTACCCCGAGTAAGGCTAGTCCTCCGTGGGCGTAGGCCATGATGGAATAGACAAGGTTGCTTCTTTGTGGACCCTTCGTGGGTGGAGCCCTCCGTGGACTCGCGCAGCCGTTACCCTCCGTGGGTTGAAGTCTCCATCAACGTGGATGTACGATAGCACCACCTATCGGAACCACGACAAAAATCTTCGTGTCACCAAACTGCGTTTGATCTTCTCCACCTCTCTTTACTACATGTGCAATTTACTTTCCGCTGCTTATACTCTAGAATTGCATGTGTAGGGTGTTACTTGAATTGATCTTAATTGTGAAACTGCCAAAAACATTGCATGATCAAAAGGCAGATTTTTTTTATATTGTCAAGTAGTCTAATCACCCCCCCTCTAGACATACTTTCGATCCTACAAGTGGTATCAGAGCTTTGGTCTCCATTGTTTTGGTTTCCATTGCATTGGACTCCATAAGCTTGGTTTCACAACCTAGGAGAGTATGGCGTCTAGTGAGGGTAATTATCGTAGAGGTCCTTACTTTGATGGTACAAATTTTGCTAGTTGGAAGCATAAAATGAAAATGCATATTCTTGGTCATAACCCAGCCGCATGGGGCATTATTTGTGTTGGTATGCAAGGTGATTTCTTCGAAGAAGGAAAAGTTCCGGATCGCGAAGCTACACCGGAAGAGTTGCGGATGTTACAAAACAATGCTCAAGCTTGTGACATTCTCTTCAATGCTTTGTGTCCCGAGGAGTTCAACAAAATCAGCCGTCTTGAGAATGCTAAAGAGATTTGGGATACTTTGGTTGAAATGCATGAAGGTACTGAACCTGTGAAGGAATCAAAGTTAGATATTCTTCAAGGTCAACTTGACAAGTTCAAGATGAAGGATGGTGAAGGAGTCGCTGAAATGTACTCTAGGCTTGCTCTCATCACAAATGAGATTGCCGGCTTAGGAAGCGAAGAAATGACCGACCGATTCATCATCAAGAAGATTCTAAGAGCTTTGGATGGAAAGTATGACACCGTGTGCACTTTGATCCAAATGATGCCAAACTACAAGACTCTCAAGCCAACTGAAGTCATTGGAAGAATTGTTGCTCATGAGATGACACTTAAGGATAAGGAAGAGCTTCACAACAAGTCAAGTGGTGCCTACAAAGCTACAAGTGATGCTCCCACTACCTCAAGTGACAAGTTAATTTCCAATGAAGAGATAAGCCTAATGGTTAAGAACTTCAACAAGTTCTACAAGAATAGAGGCAAAGAAAGAAGCTCAAAGTCTAGATCATATGATGAAAAGAGATCTTCTAGTCGTGATCGAAACTGCTACAATTGTGGAAGACCCAGACACTTCTCAAATGAGTGTACGGCTGCCCACAAGAGAAGAGAAGAATCTCCAAGAAGAAGAGCAAGATATGAGTCACCTCGGAGAGAGAGAAGGAGTAGAGATGATCGTTATGAACGAAGACCCTCTCAGAGAAGCAAGGATTCGGAGAGGAAAGACAAGTCATCAAGAAGCTACACAAGAAGAAGACATCAAGCTCATGTAGGTGAATGGGTCTCCGGCTCCGACTCCGACAATCAATCCGATGGAAGCTATCACTCCGACTCCGACTACAGTCAAGATGAAGGTGTTGCCGGACTTGCACTCGTATCCTCCAACTCCAACTCCTACGACTTATTTGATTCACCAAATGAGGGAATTGGAAGATGCTTCATGGCTAAAGGCCCCAAGGTAACACACCCTGAATTCATTGACTTTGATAGTGATGAGGATGACTTGCTCGGTGAAGATGAGCTCTTGCATGATAAATCTAGTGAGCTTAGTAATGATGGAAATGCTAGTAGTCTTTATAGTCGAGAAGAGTCGAATGACAATGCTATGAAGGAGATTGAGCGTCTAACTAAAGAACTAAACACTCTTAAGTTAGCTCATGAAACAACTCAAGAAGATCATAGAGAGCTCCTAAGATCTCATGAGAAGCTACGCTTCGAGAAGCTCACTCTAGAGCAAGAACATGAGTTTCTAAAAGCGATCAATGACGATCTTCGAAAGAAGAGTTCTTCATATCTTGCCAAACGACTTCTCTTGTCTAATTTCTTGCCACCTATTAAGACTAAACATGACAAGCATAAGAAAAATTCTTCCTCTAGTAGTAACAATAACCATGTTAAATCCAATATTGTTGCTTCTAGTAGTTCTCTTGATTCCACTAACAATGTTTCAAGCCAAGTTACACTTGAGCAAGAAAATAGCTTATTGAAGGAAATCATAGAGAAAGGTGTCTACAAGAGTCTTGCCGGAAGCAAGAACTTCGAGGAGATTGTTCGCAAACAAGGAAGGCACCGGAAGAATCAAGGGATTGGTTTTGAGCGAAAGTTCAACGCCGAAGGTGTTGAGTGGGAAGAAGGTCAATACCCTACTCCACAGTTTGTTTCACAAAAGGAGAAGTATGATCCTACTTCTTCCAATGTGGAACAAGCTCAAGATGACCTTCTACCACAAGACCACAAGCTAAAGGCCAAGGACAAGCTTCAAGAGGAGATTGATGCATTCATTGAAGCACCTCAAGCCATGGTCAAGTGGGTTCCCAAGGACACATTAAGTTCTACTTCGTCAAGCTCAACTACAACCCCAAGGATTCCCATCAAGATGATGTGGATCCCAAAGAAGAAGAACTAGAAGGTTCTTGAGGGTGACTCCGCCAACAAACTTCACTCATATTCATTTTGGCAAGAACTTGTGCAATCAACTTCCACATCATGCACTAGTTCATGGAGTCACAAACCCTCTTGTTGGTAAGTCAAGGGACAAGGTAATCATTGCTTTCATGGACATCATCTTTTGTGTACTTCAATCTATGTCTATGGATATTCTTGTTTGTTCCTTGTGGGACTAACCCATGTAGGTATTGAAAGTGCCCTAATCCAAAGGATAGCTCCCAACTCTTGATGATCTACATCAACATTGAGCATCCACATCTTCAACATCTACATGAAGTCTTCTACGACAACCCAAGGTTAGTTTGACCCTTTAAAAGGGGTTCTCACATCTAGGGGGAGCTTTGCTCTAAAAATTGAGCTAAAGCATCTCCAAATGATGTGGACACATCAATGCTTTATGTAAAAGTGGTAACCCCACTTGTGCTTAAACGATGAGTATGACCTATGATCAAATGTTCTCATTTGGCTCCTAAGTCAATATACTCATATATAGATGACCTAGTCATCGACAACTTGTGTGCTAGTAGCTAGAGTTTTGGTTGTGCATGTTTGACACATATTTCATTTGCTATCTTATTGTGTGAGCATGTTGAATGCATGACTTTATCCATTCAAGGACATCCATTTGTTGTTTTGGTTGTTTTGATTTTTCTGGCCAAATGGATGGACAAGAATGCCTAAGCACCTTCCCTAGCTATCTATGCTTTCTTGTCTCAAATTCTATTCATGCTCATATCACAACTTTGAACAAGTCATTTTCGGACCCTCCGAGTGAGGAGCACTCGGAGCCACCGATCCGTCTAAGGCTGACTTCCAAAACCTTCTAAGTCATTTTCGGTCTGACCAACTTTTCCCACTCGGTCCAACCGAAACGCTTAGACTGATCTAGGTTTCATCTCGGTGAAACCGAGTTCAAAATCTCGGCGTGACCGATATGCGTAACTGCACAGCAGTTATACATTTCGGTGTCACTGAGTTTTTCAACTCGGTCCCACCGACAGCATGGGGATATATATACTGAGGGCAGCGCGCGATTAATTCTTCAAACCGTTTCGCCCCCAAGTCCCCTGCTGCCGTCGCCCTGGTCTTCGGATCGTCGCCGTCGTCGCCTGTGCGCCCTCGCCGCAGGACTCCGCCGCCGTCAACGGTATTCTTCTCCGCGCCGTTGCCGCCGTAGAGGGACTCCACCAAGTTAGGGTGAGTCTCGATCCCTCTCGTGCTCCCCATCTGATTCTTGCACGATTGGTTTGCCCTGCATCTAGCCACGTTTGAAATCCTCCTTAACATCATATCAGATCGTTTTAGTTTCGAGCCAAATTCTTAGGTTTAGGTTTCCACGGAATACATCTCGGTGAAACCGAGTTTGAAAACTCGGAATGACCGATTTGGCCTCTGGCCATTGCACTGCACCTTTCGGTCTAACCGAGTCGTGCAAATCGGTGTGACCGATGTAGAGTCTCAGTGAAACCCTAGTGGTTCGGTAGGACCGAAACCCATTTCGGTCTGACCGAAAGTGGTGTGATAAGCCTCTGTATACACTTCGGATTCACCGAAACTGAATATCGGTTTGACCGAAATGCATTCTGTGAAAACTCAAAACTAAGTTTTGAACTCATTTTTTTTTTGCAAAAACCTCTGCAGTTGTGATAACTCTTCTACTCTGCCCATACCTTATCTTTTCACAGGTTGCCAGCCATGTCAGATGCCAGTGACAGCCAGAACAGGTCTGAGTCACCGTTTGCAGAGATCCCTGAGGCAGATACTAGTCCTGAGGCTAGTAGTTCTAGTGATGATGGTGAGAGGAGCACCCCTAGTGGTTTGCCTCCTGCAGCCACTAGGACCAGAAAGCAGAGAAATTCTGATGATGAGGACTCTGACTTCGTTGCTGAGGAAGTTACCTCCAAGCCCAAGAGAAAAGTTGTTGCCAAAGAGCACGAAGGGCAGCAGTCGAAGAAAGGCACCAGCAAGGTCAAGCAATCAGCTGTTGCCAAGAAGCTAAACTTGGAAGAGCCAGCTCCAAGTAAGGTGAAGAAAACTTCCAAGAGGAAGAGAGTTGTGTATGCTGAACCTCATGTTGATGCAGCAGTGGATGAAGAAGAAAAAGATGCACCCGAGCCTCCTCCTCAAAAGGCTAAGTTCATGGGTGATGCTATTAGGGCTCAAACCACTTCTAAGCCCAAGAAGCCTGCTCAAGCAAAGGCAGCTCCAGCCAAGCCCAAGAGGACAACCAGGAACATCCCAGCCTCAGAGAAGAACAAAGGTAATTTGCCACCGTCCGAGTCTGATGAAGAACATGTGTTGCTGAAGCTCCGTCCAAAGTTGCCACTCCACAACGATGCTCATCCTCAAGCTGAGGATATGAAGGCAAGGAAGGACAGAGGTCTCAGGCTATGGAGACAGTCTGATCCATATGCCGTGAGGAGAAGGACTGCTGTGGACCCCAGATTCCACTCCAGAGAGCAGCAGGACTTCTATGAGACCGTGCTGATGGATAAGAAGCCTATTGTTGCTGACACCAGGTATGTTGACTGGAAGTACATTGACAGTGAAGAGCACCGAGACTTCTTTCCCCATGTGCATGAGAGCTTCACTGCATGTGGAGTTGATGAGTTCGTGGGTCAGAAGCTGACAGATTGGAACGATGAGATGATCATGCAGTTCTACGCCACAGCCCACTTTTATCCTGATGGGAAGATCACCTGGATGACTGAAGGTCAAAGGTTTTCTTCGTCTGTTGAAGAATGGGCAGAACTTCTGAATGCTCCAGTGCAGAGAGAGGACGGCATTGATGTCTATGGGATTCCTAAGAAGAACCATGATTCCATGAAGAACATGTACAAGGAGATCCCCGCCGCTGATTTGGAAGGATGGAAGCTTGGCTCAGTGTACTATCTCCAGGCAGGTCTGACCACCACAAACACTATTCTGAGGCATACATTGATGCCCAAGTCTGGAGACCACCGCATGATTCGAGGCTATTCTATCAACATGCTGCACATTTTTGATGAGAAGGCACCTTTCAAGGTGATGGACTTAATGGTAGAGACCATTAAGAGGACTGCAGCTGACCAGAAGAGGTCGTGTGGATTTGCCCCGCAGATTCAGATGCTCATCAATGCCAAGTTTGGCACGGGCAAATTCATGTTGGATAGGAAGCACTTGCCACTACAGCCAGAGCATGAAGATAACGTAGTTGTGATGGATGAGGAGGATCCAACTTCAGCTGAAGGTCAAGCCAAGATTGAAGCTGCAAAGAAAGCCAAAGCTGATAAAGAGGCAGCAGCAGCAGCAGCTAAGCCAAAGAGCTTCGGAGAGCAGATTCTTGAAGCTACCCAGAGGATTGAACAACGCCTGGCCAGCATTGAACAATCTCAGGAGAGCCTAGAGAGGATTGTTGACGACAAGATCCACGCTCTGGACGTGAAGCTGACTGAGATTCAGGTGACCGTCAACAAGCTTGAGGCAGACATGGAGGAAGCAAGGCAGGAGAGAGCAGAGCTCATGCAGGATGATCTAGTCCAGGACTCTCATCGCCAGACTGCTCAGGTTCCCAGAGGATCCCGATCTGCAGCTATCCCAGTGACTGACTCCAGGGCTACCACTTCAGCACCTCCTACAGCTGCAGCTACAGCTCCAGCATCCACTCCTCCAGTGCAGACATCAGCAGAAGTCTTCGCAGATGCCGTCATTTCTACGCCGACATCTACCCAGACGGGAGCCGCCAGCAGAGCCCACAGTGACGCTTAGCTCTATGCTTTTTCAAACTTTTTGGTAACTTGTTGCCAAAGGGGGAGAAATTGTATAGATCATAGGGCTTCGAGAGAGAGAGTGCTCTTTCGTTATTTTGCCGGTTTTCTTTGAGATACACTTGGTTCTTTTGGTTCTTGAAACTTTCAGTGTGCTTGCTACTACGTTTGATGCTACCTTAATGAGTGCTTGGTCGTACTTTGCTTTAATGTGTGCTTAATGCTTATCATATGCTATTCCTTCTTGTATGATCATTTACTCATGTCTTGGTGATTGAGTGCATGTTATTCATTCTTATCATTTTGTGCGCTCCACCAAGATGTATGTGACATGGAAGAGTGACCCATAATCCTAATCGATTGTGCATTTGCATTCAAACGCAAATTTTAAGTAATGGACAAATTTAGGGGGAGCTCTTGTTTATCACATACTTCTCAAAGCGACGATATTATTCATTGATTATATCTTTTGTCGAAGCTTTGATCTATATGTTGTCATCAATTACCAAAAAGGGGGAGATTGAAAGTGCAACTAATCCCCGGGTGGTTTTGGTAATTAATAACAACATATATATCATTGAACTAATAGTTACTTGAGAATCATTTCAGAGAAGTTCGATGATATGGGTATGGATATGTCTGAAGAAGTGGACCCCTCAAAATGCTAAGGCAAGCATTGGCAAAAGCTCAAGACTCCATTTTTGGTTTAGTGATCAAAGATCACATTGAGTCCATAGGAAAAGCCAATACTATTAAAAGGGGATGAGGTCTTGTTGATGATCTGGTTGCTCAAGTGCTTAGTGATTTAGCTCCTTTAACTATCAGCAACTTTCACTTCTAAACACACTCATAAGTAATCTCGGACAAACCGATTCTTCCAACTCAGTCCCACCGAGATGAACCACCTCAGCTATTTTCCAAACCCTAGAAATTTCGGTCTACCAATTTTGAGTTCGGTCTCACCAAAACTGGACTGCCAACCTTCTGTAACCATTTGACATCATATCGGAATATCCGAGTTGTTAATTTCGGTCCCACCGAAAATGGCAAGCTCCTATCTTTGACTCATATCGGACACACCGAGATGGTATTTTCGGTCCCACCGAAAACCCCAACGTTCACTATATTTGAACTTTCGGTCTGACCGAGTTTTCACTTCGGTCTCACCGAGATTGTTCAATTATGTGTGTAACGGTTGGATTTTGTGTGGAGGCTATATATACCCCTCCACCCCCTCTTCATTCGTGGAGAGAGCCATCAGAAAGTACTACCACTCCTACCTTACACTTTCTGAGAAGAGAACCACCTACCCTTGTGTTGAGATCAAGTTGTTCCATTCCTACCATATGAAACTTGATTTCTAGCCTTCCCAAGTTGCTTTCCACTCAAACCTTTCTTCCACCACAGCCATATCAGTGAGGAGAGTTGAGTGTTGGGGAGATTATCATTTGAAGCACAAGAGCAAGGAGTTCATCATCATCAACCACATCTATTACCTTTTGGAGGGTGGTGCCTCCTAGATTGGTTAGGTGTCGCTTGGGAGCCTCCGTCATCGAGATGTGGAGTTGAACCAAGAAGTTTGTAAGGGCAAGGAGATCGCCTACTTCGTGAAGATCTACCCCGAGTAAGGCTAGTCCTCCGTGGGCGTAGGCCATGATGGAATAGACAAGGTTGCTTCTTCGTGGACCCTTCGTGGGTGGAGCCCTCCGTGGACTCGCGCAGCCGTTACCCTCCGTGGGTTGAAGTCTCCATCAACGTGGATGTACGATAGCACCACCTATCGGAACCACGACAAAAATCTCCGTGTCTCCAAACTGCGTTTGATCTTCTCCACCTCTCTTTACTACATGTGCAATTTACTTTCCGCTGCTTATACTCTAGAATTGCATGTGTAGGGTGATACTTGAATTGATCATAATTGTGAAACTGCCAAAAACTGTTCATGATCAAAAGGCAGAATTTTTATATTGTCAAGTAGTCTAATCACCCCCCTCTAGACATACTTTCGATCCTACAAGTGGTATCAGAGCTTTGGTCTCCATTGTTTTGGTTTCCATTGCATTGGACTCCATAAGCTTGGTTTCACAACCTAGGAGAGTATGGCGTCTAGTGAGGGTAATTATCGTAGAGGTCCTTACTTTGATGGTACAAATTTTGCTAGTTGGAAGCATAAAATGAAAATGCATATTCTTGGTCATAACCCAGCCGCATGGGGCATTATTTGTGTTGGTATGCAAGGTGATTTCTTCGAGGAAGGAAAAGTTCCGGATCGCGAAGCTACACCGGAAGAGTTACGGATGTTGCAAAACAATGCTCAAGCTTGTGACATTCTCTTCAATGCTTTGTGTCCCGAGGAGTTCAACAAAATCAGCCGTCTTGAGAATGCTAAAGAGATTTGGGATACTTTGGTTGAAATGCACGAAGGTACTGAATCTGTGAAGGAATCAAAGCTAGATATTCTTCAAGGACAACTTGACAAGTTCAAGATGAAGGATGGTGAAGGAGTCGCTGAAATGTACTCTAGGCTTGCTCTCATCACAAATGAGATTGCCGGCTTAGGAAGCGAAGAAATGACCGACCGATTCATCATCAAGAAGATTCTAAGAGCTTTGGATGGAAAGTATGACACCGTGTGCACTTTGATCCAAATGATGCCAAACTACAAGACTCTCAAGCCAACTGAAGTCATTGGAAGAATTGTTGCTCATGAGATGACACTTAAGGATAAGGAAGAGCTTCACAATAAGTCAAGTGGTGCTTACAAAGCTACAAGTGATGCTCCTACTGTTGGAAATATGCCCTAGAGGCAATAATAAAAGAGTTATTATTATATTTCCTTGTTCATGATAATCGTTTATTATCCATGCTATAACTGTATTGATTGGAAACTCAAATACATGTGTGGATGAATAGACAGACTTTGTGTCCCTAGTGAGCCTCTACAAGACTAGCTCGTTGATCAAAGATGACCGCGGTTTCCAGGTCATAGACATGAGTTGTCATTTGATAACGGGATCACATCATTAGGAGAATGATGTGATGGACGAGACCCAAACGTTAAACATAGCTTTTGATCGTATCAGTTATCGCTATAGTTTTCTGCATGTCAAGTATACGTTCCTATGACCATGAGATCATGTAACTCACTGACACCGTAGGAGTGCTTTGTGTGTGCCAAACGTCGCAACGTAACTGGGTGACTATAAAGGTACTCTACAGGTATCTCCGAAGGTGTCTGTTGAGTTGACATGGATCGAGACTGGGATTTGTCACTCCGTATGACGGAGAGGTATCTCCGGGCCCACTCGGTAATACGTCATCTCAATGAGCTCAAAGTGACTAAGTAGTTGGTCACGGGATTATGTATTACGGTAACGAGTAAAGAGACTTGCCGGTAACGAGATTGAACTAGGTATAGAGATACCGACGATCGAATCTCGGGCAAGTAACATACCGACGAGACAAAGGGAACTGTATACGGGATTGCCTGAATCCTTGACATCGTGGTTCATCCGATGAGATCATCGAGGAACGTGTGGGAACCAATATGGGTATCCAGATCCCGCTATTGGTTATTGGCCTGGGAGTGTCTCGGTCATGTCTGCATAGTTTCCGAACCCGCAGGGTCTACACACTTAAGGTTCGGTGACGCTAGGGTTGTTAGTGAGAACAGTGTATGGTTACCGAAGGTTGTTCGGAGTCCCGGATGAGATCCCGGACATGACGAGGGTCTCCGGAATGGTCCGGAGACGAAGATTGATATATAGGATGAAAGGTTTCGGAGTCCGGAAGTGTTCCGGGGAGTATCGGGAAATCGGCGGATGACCGAAAGGGGTTTCGGGGTCCCGGAAGGGGTTTCGGGCCTAATGGGCCACAAGGGGGAACACAACAGCCCTCATAGGGCTGTGCGCCCCCCCCCTGGGCCCTCTCCTCATGCGCCAAGAGGGGTGGACCCCCCTAGGGCAGCCGCACCCCCTTAGCCTTGGGGGGCAAGGCACCTGGGGGGGAAACCCTGGCCCCAGGGGGCGCCGCCCCCTTCCCCCTTTGCCCTGGCCGCCGCCCCTAGGGGAAACCCTAGGGCGCCCCTCCCCTCTCTACCCCCCTATATAAAGAGAGGCAGAGGGAGGGCAGCCAACACACGTTCGTGCCTCGGTGCTGCCCTCCCTCTCCCACTACGATCTTCGTTTTCCCGCGGTGCTTGGCGAAGCCCTGCAGGAATCCTCCACCACCATCTCCACCACGCCGTCGTGCTGCCGGTGTCTCCATCAACCTCTCCTCCCCCTCTTGCTGGATCAAGAAGGAGGAGACGTCCCCGAGCTGTACGTGTGAAGAACGCGGAGGCACCGTTGCTTCGGTGCTAGGATCTTCGGCGATCTGAATCGCGGCGAGTACGACTCCATCAACCGCGTTCTTGAACGCTTCCGCTTAGCGATCTACAAGGGTACGTGGATCCAACTCTCCCCTCGTAGATGCATCTCCTAGATTGATCTTGGTGAACGTAGGAAAATTTTTTGTTTCCCATGCAACGTTCCCCAACAGTGGCATCATGAGCTAGGATCTTGCGTAGATGCTTTCACGAGTAGAACACAAAAGGGTTTGTGGACGTTGATGTTTAGATTGCTTCCCTCCTTAGTCTTTCTTGATTCATCGGTATTATGGGATGAAGCGGCCCGGACCAACTTTACATGTCCACGTACATGAGACCGGTTCCATCGACAGACATGTGACTTTTGTTGCATAAGATGGCTGGCGGGTGTCTGTCTCTCCTATCTTAGTTGAATCGGAATAGAAAAAGGCGGTCCTTGTAGAAGGTTAAATAGCAACTTAAATATCACCGTTGTGGCTTTGCGTAGGTAAGAAGCGTTCTTGCTAGATACCCATAGCAGCCACGTAAAACATGCAACAACAAATTAGAGGACGTCTAACTTGTTTTTGCAGGGTATGTATGTGATATGATATGGCCAATGACATGATGAGATATATTTGATGTATGAGATGATCATGTTGTAATAGTTAATATCGACTTGCATGTCGATGCATACGGCAACCGGCAGGAGCCATAGGGTTGTCTTTAATTTTTGTATGACCTGCGTGTCAATCATTAAGCGTTTTGTAATGCTTTACTTTATCGCTAAACGGTAGCAATAGTAGTAAGAGCATGGTGGGCGCGCGACAACCCCGATGGCGACACGATGATGGAGATCATGATGATGGAGATCATGGTGTGGCGCCGGTGACGATGGAGATCATGCCGGTGCTTTGGAGATGGAGATCAAAAGCACGAGTTGATGGCCATATCATGTCACTTATGATTTGCATGTGATGTTAATCCTTTTATGCATCTTATTTTGCTTAGGACGACGGTAGCATTATAAGATGATCCTTCACTAAAATTTCAAGATAAAATTGTGTTCCCCCCGAGTGTGCGCCGTTGCGAAGGTTCGTCGTTTCGAAGCACCACGTGATGATCGGGTGTGATAGACTCTACGTTCGCATACAACGGGTGCAAGCCAGTTTTGCACATGCAGAACACTCGGGTTAGACTTGACGAGCCTAGCATGTACAGACATGGCCTCGGAACACGGAAGACCGAAAGGTCGAGCATGAGTCATATAGTAGATATGATCAACATGTAGATGTTCACCATTGACACCACCTCATCTCACGTGATGATCGGACTTGGGTTGGTGGATTTGGATCATGTCACGCTCGAATGACCGGAGGGATGTCAATTTGAGTGGGAGTTATAAATAATTTGATTAGGTAGTAACTCACTTATCATGAACAATAGTCTAAAATGTCTTTGCAAATCTTTTGTTGTAGATGGCTCGCGCAGTAGCTCCCCTGAATTTTAATGCGTTCCTAGAGAAAGCTAAACTGAAAGATGATGGGAGCAACTTTGCGGACTGGCTCCGCAATCTGAGGATCATCCTCACAGCTGCCCAAAAGGTTTATGTCCTAAATGCACCGCTAGGTGAACCCCCCGCTCCTCAGGCCCCTGCGGACGTTATGAACGTCTGGCAGTCGCGCTCGGATGACTACTCAATAGTGCAGTGTGCCATGTTGTATAGCTTGGAAGGAGGACTTCAAAGGCGTTTTGAACGTCATGGAGCATATGAGATGTTCCAGGAGTTGAAGTTCATCTTTGAAAAGAATGCCAAGATCGAGAGGTATGAGACCACCGATAAATTCTTTGCTTGCAAGATGGAGGAGAATTCGTCTGTCAGTGAGCACTTACTGAAGATGTCTGGGTACTATACCCGCATAGCTGATCTGGGACTTGTGTTCCCGGACGAGGCTATCATTGACAGAATTCTCCAGTCACTCCCGCCTAGCTACAAGAGCTTCGTTCAGCAGTATAACATGCAAGGGATGAACAAAACCATCGCCGAGCTGTTTGCAATGCTGAAAGTCGCTGAGGCAGACATCCAGAAGGAATATCAAGTGTTGATGGTCAATAAAACCACCAGTTTCAAGAAGAATGGCAAGGGCAAGAAGGGTAACTCTAAGAAGGGTGGCAAGGCAGTTGCTCATCCAGTGAAGAAACCCAAGGCTGGGCCCAAGCCAGAGACTGAGTGTTTCTATTGCAAGGGGAGCGGCCACTGGAAGCGGAACTGCCCCAAGTATCTGGCAGACAAGAAGGGGGCCAACAACAACAACAAGCAAGGTATATGTGATATACATGTTATTGATGTGTACCTTACCAACTCTCGTTGTAGTGCCTGGGTATTTGATACCGGTTCGGTTTCTCACATTTGCAACTCTAAACAGGAACTGCGGAATAAACGGAGGCTGGCGAAGGACGAAGTGACGATGCGCGTGGGAAATGGTTCCAAGGTTGATGTGATCGCCGTCGGCACGCTCGCTCTTCGATTACCATCGGGATTAGTTATGAACCTGAATAATTGTTATTTAGTGCCTGCGTTAAGCATGAACATTATATCTGGATCTTGTTTATTGCGAGACGGTTACTCATTTAAATCAGAGAATAAAGGTTGTTCTATTTATATGGGTAATATCTTTTATGGTCATGCACTCGAAGTGAGGGGTTTATTCTTATTGAATCTCGATAGTGATGATACACATGTTCATAACATTGATGCCAAAAGATGTAGAGTAGTTAGCGATAGTACCACTTACTTGTGGCACTGCCGTCTGGGTCATATCGGCGTAAAACGCATGAGGAAGCTCCATGCTGATGGACTTTTGGAGTCTCTTGATTTTGAATCACTTGACACATGCGAGCCGTGCCTCATGGGCAAGATGACAAGGACCCCGTTTTCAGGGACAATGGAACGGGCAAGTGACTTATTGGAAATCATACATACTGATGTGTGTGGTCCGATGAGTGTCACGGCGCGCGGTGGATATCGTTATTTTCTCACCTTCACTGACGACTTAAGTAGATATGGGTATATTTACTTAATGAAGCATAAGTCTGAAACTTTTGAAAAGTTCAAGCAATTTCAGAGTGAAGTTGAAAATCATCGTAACAAGAAGATCAAGTTCCTACGATCTGATCGAGGGGGAGAATATCTGAGTTATGAGTTTGGCAATCACTTAAGAAAATGTGGAATTGTTTCACAGTTGACGCCACCTGGAACACCAGAGCGTAATGGTGTGTCCGAACGTCGTAATCGAACCCTATTAGATATGGTGCGTTCTATGATGTCTCTTGCCGATTTGCCACTATCGTTTTGGGGATATGCGTTAGAGACAGCTGCATTCACTTTAAATAGGGCTCCATCCAAGTCCGTTGAGACAACACCGTATGAACTATGGTTTGGTAAGAAACCTAAGTTGTCTTTTCTCAAGGTTTGGGGTTGCGATGCTTATGTCAAAAGGCTTCAACCAGAAAAGCTCGAACCCAAAGCGGACAAATGTGTCTTCATAGGGTACCCAAAAGAAACTGTTGGGTACACCTTCTATCTCAGATCCGAGGGCAAAGTGTTTGTCGCTAAGAACGGGTCCTTTCTCGAGAAAGAGTTTCTCTCGAAAGAATTGAGTGGGAGGAAGGTAGAACTTGATGAGGTTATTGAACCTCTGCTTCAACCAGAGAGTAGCGCAGCACAGAAAGATGTTTTTGTGGAGCCTGCAGAGGTTGAAGAGGAAGCCAATGATGATGATCAAGAAGCTTCTGATCAAGTTACTACCGAACCTCGTAGGTCGACAAGGGTACGCACTGCACCTGAGTGGTATGGTAACCCTGTCTTGGAGGTCATGTTGTTAGACAACGGTGAACCTACGAGCTATGGAGAAGTGATGGTGGGCCCGGATTCCGACAAATGGTTAGAGGCCATGAAATCCGAGATGGGATCCATGTATGAAAACAAAGTATGGACTTTGGAAGTATTACCTGAAGGGCGGAAGGCCATTCAGAATAAATGGATTTTTAAGAGGAAGACGGACGCTGACGGTAATGTCACCGTGTATAAAGCTCGACTTGTGGCAAAGGGTTTTTCACAAGTTCAAGGGATTGACTACGATGAGACTTTCTCACCCGTAGCGATGCTTAAATCCGTCCGAATCATGTTAGCAATAGCTGCATATTTCGATTATGAAATTTGGCAGATGGATGTCAAAACAGCATTCCTTAACGGTTTTCTTAAGGAAGAGTTGTATATGATGCAACCAGAAGGTTTTGTCGATCCAGAGAATGCTGACAAAGTTTGCAGGCTTCAGCGTTCCATTTATGGGCTGGTGCAAGCATCTCGGAGTTGGAATCTTCGCTTTGATGAGGTGATCAAAGCGTTTGGGTTTATACAAGTTTACAATGAAGCTTGTATTTACAAGAAAGTGAGTGGGAGCTCTATAGCGTTTCTAATATTATATGTGGATGACATATTGCTGATTGGAAACAATATAGAATTTTTGGATAGCGTGAAGGGGTATTTGAACAAGAGTTTTTCGATGAAGGATCTCGGTGAAGCTGCTTTCATATTGGGCATCAAGATCTATAGAGATAGATCAAGACGCTTGATAGGACTTTCACAAAGTACATGCCTTGATAAAGTTTTGAAGAAGTTCAAAATGGATCAATCCAAGAAGGGGTTCTTGCCGGTATTGCAAGGTACAAAGTTGAGTAAGACTCAATGCCCAGTGACTGCGAAAGATAGAGAAAAGATGAGTGTCGTCCCCTATGCTTCAGCCATAGGCTCTATCATGTATGCAATGCTGTGCACAAGACCAGATGTCAGCCTTGCCATAAGTATGGCCGGAAGGTTTCAAAGTAATCCTGGTATGGATCACTGGACAGCGGTCAAGAATATCCTAAAGTACCTGAAAAGGACTAAGGAGATGTTTCTCGTTTATGGAGGTGATCAAGAGCTCGTCGTAAAGGGTTACGTCGATGCAAGCTTTGACACTGATCCGGATGACTCTAAGTCTCAAACCGGATACGTATATATTCTCAACGGAGGAGCGGTAAGCTGGTGCAGTTCCAAGCAGAGCGTGGTAGCTGATTCTACATGTGAAGCGGAGTATATAGCTGCCTCGGAGGCGGCAAAGGAAGGTATCTGGATGAAGGAGTTCATGACAGATCTTGGAGTTGTGCCTAGTCACTGAACCCAATGACTCTGTTCTGTGACAACACTGGTGCCATTGCTCTAGCCAAGGAACCAAGGTTTCACAAGAGGACCAGACACATAAAGCGACGCTTCAATTCCATCCGCGATTCGGTCAAGGAGGAGGACATAAATATTTGCAAAGTACACACGGATTTGAATGTTGCAGATCCGTTGACTAAACCTCTTCCACGGGCTAAGCATGATCAACACCAAGACTCTATGGGTGTTAGATTCATTACCTTGTAATGCTAGATTATTGACTCTAGTGCAAGTGGGAGACTGTTGGAAATATGCCCTAGAGGCAATAATAAAAGAGTTATTATTATATTTCCTTGTTCATGATAATCGTTTATTATCCATGCTATAACTGTATTGATTGGAAACTCAAATACATGTGTGGATGAATAGACAGACTTTGTGTCCCTAGTGAGCCTCTACAGGACTAGCTCGTTGATCAAAGATGACCGCGGTTTCCAGGTCATAGACATGAGTTGTCATTTGATAACGGGATCACATCATTAGGAGAATGATGTGATGGACAAGACCCAAACGTTAAACATAGCTTTTGATCGTGTCAGTTATCGCTATAGTTTTCTGCATGTCAAGTATAAGTTCCTATGACCATGAGGTCATGTAACTCACTGACACCGTAGGAGTGCTTTGTGTGTGCCAAACGTCACAATGTAACTGGGTGACTATAAAGGTACTCTACAGGTATCTCCGAGGGTGTCTGTTGAGTTGACATGGATCGAGACTGGGATTTGTCACTCCGTGTGACGGAGAGGTATCTCCGGGCCCACTCGGTAATACGTCATCTCAATGAGCTCAAAGTGACTAAGTAGTTGGTCACGGGATTATGTATTACGGTAACGAGTAAAGAGACTTGCCGGTAACGAGATTGAACTAGGTATAGAGATACCGACGATCGAATCTCGGGCAAGTAACATACCGACGAGACAAAGGGAACTGTATACGGGATTGCCTGAATCCTTGACATCGTGGTTCATCCGATGAGATCATCGAGGAACGTGTGGGAACCAATATGGGTATCCAGATCCCGCTATTGGTTATTGGCCTGGGAGTGTCTCGGTCATGTCTGCATAGTTTCCGAACCCGCAGGGTCTACACACTTAAGGTTCGGTGACGCTAGGGTTGTTAGTGAGAACAGTGTATGGTTACCGAAGGTTGTTCGGAGTCCCGGATGAGATCCCGGACATGACGAGGGTCTCCGGAATGGTCCGGAGACGAAGATTGATATATAGGATGAAAGGTTTCGGAGTCCGGAAGTGTTCCGGGGAGTATCGGGAAATCGGCGGATGACCGAAAGGGGTTTCGGGGTCCCGGAAGGGGTTTCGGGCCTAATGGGCCACAAGGGGGAACACAACAGCCCTCATAGGGCTGTGCGCCCCCCCCCTGGGCCCTCTCCTCATGCGCCAAGAGGGGTGGACCCCCCTAGGGCAGCCGCACCCCCTTAGCCTTGGGGGGCAAGGCACCTGGGGGGGAAACCCTGGCCCCAGGGGGCGCCGCCCCCTTCCCCCTTTGCCCTGGCCGCCGCCCCTAGGGGAAACCCTAGGGCGCCCCTCCCCTCTCTACCCCCCTATATAAAGAGAGGCAGAGGGAGGGCAGCCAACACACGTTCGTGCCTCGGTGCTGCCCTCCCTCTCCCACTACGATCTTCGTTTTCCCGCGGTGCTTGGCGAAGCCCTGCAGGAATCCTCCACCACCATCTCCACCACGCCGTCGTGCTGCCGGTGTCTCCATCAACCTCTCCTCCCCCTCTTGCTGGATCAAGAAGGAGGAGACGTCCCCGAGCTGTACGTGTGAAGAACGCGGAGGCACCGTTGCTTCGGTGCTAGGATCTTCGGCGATCTGAATCGCGGCGAGTACGACTCCATCAACCGCGTTCTTGAACGCTTCCGCTTAGCGATCTACAAGGGTACGTGGATCCAACTCTCCCCTCGTAGATGCATCTCCTAGATTGATCTTGGTGAACGTAGGAAAAATTTTTGTTTCCCATGCAACGTTCCCCAACACCTACTGCCTCAAGTGACAAGCTAATTTCCAATGAAGAGATAAGCCTAATGGTCAAGAACTTCAACAAGTTCTACAAGAATAGAAGCAAAGAAAGAAGCTCAAAGTCTAGATCATATGATGAAAAGAGATCTTCTAGTCGTGATCGAAACTGCTACAATTGTGGAAGACCCGGACACTTCTCAAATGAGTGTACGACTTCCCACAAGAGAAGAGAAGAATCTCCAAGAAGAAGAGCAAGAGATGAGTCACCTCGGAGAGAGAGAAGGAGTAGAGATGATCGTTATGAACGAAGACCCTCTCGGAGAAGCAAGGATTCGGAGAGGAAAGACAAGTCATCAAGGAGCTACACAAGAAGAAGACATCAAGCTCATGTAGGTGAATGGGTCTCCGGCTCCGACTCCGACAATCAATCCGATGGAAGCTATCACTCCGACTCCGACTATAGTCAAGATGAAGGTGTTGCCGGACTTGCACTCGTATCCTCCAACTCCAACTCCTACGACTTATTTGATTCACCAAATGAGGGAATTGGAAGATGCTTCATGGCTAAAGGCCCCAAGGTAACACACCCTGAATTCATTGACTTTGATAGTGATGAGGATGACTTGCTTGGTGAATATGAGCTCTTGCATGATAAATCTAGTGAGCTTAGTAATGATGAAAATGCTAGTAGTCTTTATAGTCGAGAAGAGTCGAATGACAGTGCTATGAAGGAGATTGAGCGTCTAACTAAAGAACTAAACACTCTTAAGTTAGCTCATGAAACAACTCAAGAAGATCATAGAGAGCTCCTAAGATCTCATGAGAAGCTACGCTTCGAGAAGCTCACTCTAGAGCAAGAACATGAGTTTCTAAAAGCGATCAATGACGATCTTCGAAAGAAGAGTTCTTCATATCTTGCCAAACGACTTCTCTTGTCTAATTTCTTGCCACCTATTAAGACTAAGCATGACAAGCATAAGAAAAATTCTTCCTCTAGTAGTAACAATAACAATGTTAAATCCAATATTGTTGCTTCTAGTAGTTCTCTTGATTCCACTAACAATGTTTCAAGCCAAGTTACACTTGAGCAAGAAAATAGCTTATTGAAGGAAATCATAGAGAAAGGTGTCTACAAGAGTCTTGCCGGAAGCAAGAACTTTGAGGAGATTGTTCGCAAACAAGGAAGACACCGGAAGAATCAAGGGATTGGTTTTGAGCGAAAGTTCAACGCCGAAGGTGTTGAGTGGGAATAAGGTCAATACCCTACTCCACAGTTTGTTTCACAAAAGGAGAAGTATGATCCTACTTCCTCCAATGTGGAACAAGCTCAAGATGACCTTCCACCACAAGACCACAAGCTAAAGGCCAAGGACAAGCTTCAAGAGGAGATTGATGCATTCATTGAAGCACCTCAAGCCATGGTCAAGTGGGTTCCCAAGGACACATCAAGTTCTACTTCGTCAAGCTCAACTACAACCCCAAGGATTCCCATCAAGATGATGTGGATCCCAAAGAAGAAGAACTAGAAGGTTCTTGAGGGTGACTCCGCCAACAAACTTCACTCATATTCATTTTTGGCAAGAACTTGTGCAATCAACTTCCATATCATGCACTAGTTCATGGAGTCACAAACCCTCTTGTTGGTAAGTCAAGGGACAAGGTAATCATTGCTTTCATGGACATCATCTTTTGTGAACTTCAATCTATTTCTATGGATATTCTTGTTTGTTCCTTGTGGGACTAACCCATGTAGGTATTGAAAGTGCCCTAATCCAAAGGATAGCTCCCAACTCTTGATGACCTACATCAACATTGAGCATCCACATCTTCAACATCTACATGAAGTCTTCTACGACAACCCAAGGTTAGTTTGACCCTTTAAAAGGGGTTCTCACATCTAGGGGGAGCTTTGCTCTAAAAATTGAGCTAAAGCATCTCCAAATGATGTGAACACATCAATGCTTTATGTAAAAGTGGTAACCCCACTTGTGCTTAAACGATGAGTATGACCTATGATCAAATGTTCTCATTTGGCTCCTAAGTCAATATACTCATATATAGATGACCTAGTCATCGACAAATTGTGTGCTAGTAGCTAGAGTATTGGTTGTGCATGTTTGACACATATTTCAGTTGCTATCTTATTGTGTGAGCATGTTGAATGCATGATTTTATCCATTCAAGGACATCCATTTGTTGTTTTGATTGTTTTGATTTTTCTGGCCAAATGGATGGACAAGAATGCCTAAGCACCTTCCCTAGCTATCTGCTTTCTTGTCTCAAATTCTATTCATGCTCATATCACAACTTTGAACAAGTCATTTTCGGACTCTCCGAGTGAGGAGCACTCGGAGCCACCGATCCGTCTAAGGCTGACTTCCAAAACCTTCTAAGTCCATTTCGGTCTGACCGGCTTTTCCATCTCGGTCCAACCGAAACGCTTAGACTGATCTAGGTTTCATCTCGGTGAAACCGAGTTCAAAATCTCGGTCTGACCGATATGTGTAACTGCACAGCAGTTATACATTTCGGTGACACCGAGTTTTTCAACTCGGTCCCACCGACAGTATGGGGATATATATACCTGAGGGCTGCGCGCGATTTAACTCTTCAAACCGTTCG
This sequence comes from Secale cereale, assembly GCA_902687465.1. Lineage (NCBI taxonomy): Eukaryota > Viridiplantae > Streptophyta > Magnoliopsida > Poales > Poaceae > Secale > Secale cereale. The sequence continues at coordinate 782,983,970 of LR738711.1, forward strand.
CCCCCAAGTCCCCTGCTGCCGTCGCCCTGGTCTACGGATCGTCGCCGTCGTCGCCTGTGCGCCCTCGCCGCAGGTCTTCGCCGCCGTCAACGGTAATCCTCTCCGCGCCGTTGCCGCCGTAGAGGGACTCCACCAAGTTAGGGTGAGTCCCGATCCCTTTCGTGCTCCCCATCTGACTCTTGCATGAATGGCTTGCCTTGAATCTGTCCACGTTTGAGATATTCCCTATACATTAGATCAGATCCTCTAGTTTCGAGCGAAATTCTTAGGTTTAGGTTTCCACGGAACGCATCTCGGTGAAGCCGATTTTGAAACTCGGAATGACCGATTTGGCCTCTGGCCATTGCACTGCATCATTCGGTCTAACCGAGTTGTGCAAATCGGTGTGACCGAAACTTAGTTTCAGTGAAACCCTAGGTTATCGGTAGGACCGAAACCCATTTCGGTCTGACCAAAAGTGGTGTGTAGGCCTCTGTATACACTTCGGATTCACCGAAACTTAAAATCGGTTTGACCGAAATACATTCTGTGAAAACTCAAAACTAAGTTTTAAACTCATTTTTTTGCAAAAACCTCTGCAGTTGTGATAACTCTTCTACTCTGCCTATACCTTATCTTTTCACAGGTTATCAACCATGTCAGATGTCAGTGACAGCCAGAACAGGTCTGAGTCACCTTTTGCTGAGATTCCAGAGGCAGATACAAGTCCTGAGGCTAGCAGCTCTAGTGATGATGGTGAGAGGAGCACCCCTAGTGGTTTGCCTCCTGCAGCCACCAGAACCAGGAAGAAGAGAAATTCTGATGATGAGGACTCTGACTTCGTTGCTGAGGAAGTTACCTCCAAGCCAAAGAGGAATGTGGTTGCCAAAGAGCACCAAGGGCAGCAGTCAAGGAAAGGCACAAGCAAAGTAAAGCAGTCAGCTGTTGCAAAGAAGCTCAACTTGGAAGAGCCAGCTCCTAGTAAGGTGAAGAAAACTTCCAAGAGGAAGAGGGTAGTATATGCTGAACCTCAAGTTGATGCTGCTGCAGAAGAAGAAGAAGAAGAAGATGCACCCCAGCCTCCTCCTCAGAAAGCTAAGTTCACGGGTGATGCTATTCGGGCTCAAGCCTCCTCTAAGCCCAAGAAGCCTGCTCAAGCAAAGGCAGCTCCAGCCAAGCCCAAGAGAACAACCAGAAGCATTCCAGCTTCTGAGAAGAACAAAGGTGAGATGCCACCGTCTGAATCAGATGAAGAGCATGTGTTGCTTAAGCTCCGTCCTAAGTTGCCACTCCACAATGATGCTCATCCTCAAGCTGAGGACATGAAGGCAAGGAAGGATAAAGGTCTCAGGCTATGGAGACAGTCTGATCCATATGCCGTAAGAAGAAGGACTGCTGTGGACCCCAGATTCCACACCAGAGAGCAGCAGGATTTCTATGAGACCGTGCTGATGGATAAGAAGCCCATTGTTGCTGACACCAGGTATGTTGACTGGAAGTACATTGACAGTGAAGAGCACCGAGACTTCTTTCCCCATGTGCATGAGAGCTTTACTGCATGTGGAGTTGCTGATTTTGTGGGACAAGAGCTGACAGCTTGGAATGACGAGATGATCATGCAGTTCTACGCCACAGCCCACTTCTATCCTGATGGCAAGATCACCTGGATGACTGAAGGTCAAAGGTTTTCTTCGTCTGTTGAAGAATGGGCAGAACTTCTGAATGCTCCAGTGCAGAGAGAGGACGACATTGATGTCTATGGGATTCCTAAGAAGAGTCATGATTCCATGAGGAACATGTACAAGGAGATCCCCGCTGCTGATTTGGAAGGATGGAAGCTTGGCTCAGTGTACTATCTCCAGGCAGGTCTGACCACCACTAACACTATTCTGAGGCATACCTTGATGCCCAAGTCTGGAGACCACCGCATGATTCGAGGCTATTCTATCAACATGCTGCACATTCTTGATGAGAAGGCACCTTTCAAGGTGATGGACTCAATGGTAGAGACCATTAAGAGGACTGCAGCTGACCAGAAGCGGTCGTGTGGGTTTGCCCTGCAGATTCAGATGCTCATCAATGCCAAGTTTGGCACGGGAAAATTCATGTTGGACAGGAAGCACTTGCCACTGCAGCCAGAGCATGAGGACAACGTAGTTGTGATGGATGAAGAGGATCCAACCTCTGTTGAAGGACAAGCCAAAATCGAAGCTGCGAAGAAAGCTAAAGCTGACAAAGAGGCAGCAGCAGCAGCAGCTAAGCCAAAGAGCTTTGGAGAACAAATTCTTGAAGCTACCCAGAGGATTGAACAACGCCTGGCCAGCATTGAGCAATCTCAGGAAAGCCTAGAGAGGATTGTTGAGGACAAGATCCACGCTCTGGACGTGAAGCTGACAGAGATTCAGGTGTCCGTCAACAAGCTTGAGGCAGACATGGAAGAAGCAAGGCAGGAGAGAGCAGAACTCATGCAGGATGATCTAGTCCAGGACTCTCATCGCCAGACTGCTCAGGTTCCCAGAGGATCCCGATCTGCAGCTATCCCAGTGACTGACTCCAGGGCTACCACTTCAGCACCAGCTACAGCTCCAGCAGTTACTCCAGCTCCAGCATCCACTCCTCCAGCGCAGACATCAGCAGAAGTCTTCGCCGATGCCGCCATTTCTACACCGACATCTACCCAGACGGGAGCCGCCAGCAGAGCCCGCAGTGACGCTTAGTTCTATACCTTTTCGAACTTTTTGGTAACTTGTTGCCAAAGGGGGAGAAATTGTATAGATCATAGGGCTTCGAGAGAGAGAGTGCTCTTTCGTTCTTTTGCCGGTTTCTTTGAGATACATTGGTTTCTTTTGGTCTTTCGAAACTTTCAGTGTGCTTGCTACCACGTTTGATGCTACCTTAATGAGTGCTTAGTCATACTATGCTTTAATGTGTGCTTAATGCTTATCTTATGCTATTCCTTATTGTATGGCTATTTACTCTTGTCTTGGTGATTGAGTGCATGTTATTCATTCTTATCATTTTGTGCGCTCCACCAAGATGTATGTGACATGGAAGAGTGACCCATAATCCTAATCGATTGTGCATTTGCATTCAAACGCAAATTTTAAATAATGCACAAATTTAGGGGGAGCTCTTGTTTATCACATACTTCTCAAAGCGACGATATTATTCATTGATTATATCTTTTGTCGAAGCTTTGATCTATATGTTGTCATCAATTACCAAAAAGGGGGAGATTGTAAGTGCAACTAATCCCCGGGTGGTTTTGGTAATTAATAACAACATATATATCATTGAACTAATATTTACTTGAGAATCATTTCAGAGAAGTTCGATGATATGGGTATGGAAATGTCTGAAGAAGTGGACCCCTCAAAATGCTAAGACAAGCATTGGCAAAAGCTCAAGACTCTATTTTTGGTTTAGTGATCAAAGATCACATTGAGTCCATAGGAAAAGCCAATACTATTAAAAGGGGATGAGGTTGTGTTAATGATCTGGTTGCTCAAGTGCTTAGTGATCTAGCTCCCTCAACTATCAGCACCTTTCACTACTTAACACACTCATAAGTAATCTTGGACAAACCGATTCTGCAAACTCAGTCCCACCGAGATGAACCACCTCAGTTATTCTTCCAAACCCTAATTTCTCGGTCCATCCGATTTTGAGTTTCGGTCTCACCGAAACTGGACTGCCAACCTTCTGTAACCAATTGACATCACTTCGGAATATCCGAGTTGTCAATTTCGGTCCCACCGAGAATGGCAAGCTCCTACCTTTGACTCACTTCGGACACACCGAGATGGTATTTTCGGTCCCACCGAAAATCCCAACGTTCACTATATTTGAACTTTCGGTCTGACCGAGTTTTCACTTCGGTCTCACCGAGATGGCTCAAATATGTGTGTAACGGTTGGATTTTGTGTGGAGGCTATATATACCCCTCCACCCCCTCTTCATTCGTGGAGAGAGCCATCAGAAAGTCTACCACTCCTACCATACACTTTCTGAGAAGAGAACCACCTACCCTTGTGTTGAGATCAAGCCATTCCATTCCTACCATATGAAACTTGATTTCTAGCCTTCCCAAGTTGCTTTCCACTCAATCTTTTCTTCCACCACAGCCATATCAGTGAGGAGAGTTGAGTGTTGGGGAGATTATCATTTGAAGCACAAGAGCAAGGAGTTCATCATCATCAACACCATCTATTACCTTTTGGAGGGTGGTGCCTCCTAGATTGGTTAGGTGTCGCTTGGGAGCCTCCGTCCTTGAGATGTGGAGTTGAACCAAGAAGTTTGTAAGGGCAAGGAGATCGCCTACTTCGTGAAGATCTACCCCGAGTAAGGCTAGTCCTCCGTGGGCATAGGCCATGATGGAATAGACAAGGTTGCTTCTTCGTGGACCCTTCGTGGGTGGAGCCCTCCGTGGACTCGCGCAGCCGTTACCCTCCGTGGGTTGAAGTCTCCATCAACGTGGATGTACGATAGCACCACCTATCGGAACCACGACAAAAATCTTCATGTCACCAAACTGCGTTTGATCTTCTCCACCTCTCTGTACTACATGTGCAATTTACTTTCCGCTGCTTATACTCTAGAATTGCATGTGTAGGGTGTTACTTGAATTGATCTTAATTGTGAAACTGCCAAAAACATTGCATGATCAAAAGGCAGATTTTTTTTATATTGTCAAGTAGTCTAATCACCCCCCCTCTAGACATACTTTCGATCCTACATCGGCTCATTCAAAAGGAAGGTGGTGTCACCATGTGCTTATTGGAGTCAAGATAGGATGATCAATGAACTACTATCTACCTTCATTTGGTATCTACTACATCCTTACAATGGTATCTCGGTAACAAGTATCATCATCTACTTCATGCACACATTTCTTGCACCAACCTTGTGTAGGTTGCATCATGGCATGTTAGTCATTCCTTCTTGTGATATTTGTTTCCTTTCTCAAAGCATCCCAACAATGATGCCTTGTTGCTAGTTGTGATGTCTTTGATGTTCGCTTGCTTTGAATTCATGTATATACAATAAGACCTTATCTAGCCATGTGCTATGCGTTTAAGCAAAATATCTTATTGGTATAATTATGACTTCCTTGTGGATATCTTATTACTTCCTTTCTGTAACTATTTCGAGTGTACATTCTTCTTTGTGGATTGATATCATCATGATTTTCATCTACCTAGAATCTTATACACTTGAGAGAAATTACATATCTAGAAGATATCCTTTCTTTCACGACCACCTTGTCTTTCTTGTATCATTTCTTTGGTGGCTCCGTGAAAGCCTTTGCCTTGAGTGCGGATCTTATATTGTTTCTTCTAGATGCACTCTTGTGTGGTGAAGATATTTTTGTCTCTTGCTTGTCTTGACAAGGCTTATGCCATGTAATTGGTATCCCTCGTCTCGATAACGCTCTCCTTTTATATCTTCACCACGGGTTGTCACAAGCATAGGTTCTTTATATGCTTATTAGTGAGCTTGTGAACCCATTTGCTAGCTGTGTGTGGGAATGATAGGCCTTGCACTGTGTATCTCATTCATTCAAGAGTATATTGATGCTTAATGTTCATCCATACATTAATCTTCTCAAGTGCTTTGCCATGACTCACACACATCATTTTGGTTGAGCCTACTCTTAAGTTGACTCTTTTATATATTGCTCAACCAGTTGTTTGTTGCAAGTGCTAGGCTTTGTTTCCTTCATGCTCACTTGCACTTGTCATGAGGTTCTATTGATCTTGGGGGAGCGACGATCCTATTTTGTGCTCGTTGTATCCAAATACAAAACTAAATTGTGCACAAATCATGGGGAGCTTCTCTAGTTTCTCTAGAACACTCCTTTGCTCTTATCATAATATCTTTTATTCATTTGGCATGTAGGATCATTGGTCTAGTTGGGTCAATTGGTATCTTTTGATAGCTTGATTCTATTGGTATCCTTTGATTGCTTGATTGCGTGTTTTTCTCCCTTTGTTATGCCTTTGTGGCATATCATTCTTTTGCAATCTTTGGGCCTCAATATAGTTTGTCTTCCTCCAAGTATTTACAGTTGGATATATGTATTGCCTTCCACTCTCTATTTTGAGGAATACATAATTTATGGAGGAACACAATTTATATTGACCTTCTAAGCTTTTCGCCCATTTTGGCAATCGATGCCAATGGGGGAGAAGTTTCAGAGAGTTGAGTTTTGTGAGGAAGTTTAGAGAGTTGTCTCTTCACTCTTCTTGCTTTGGTTTTGTTCCTAAGCTTTTGCATCTCATGCACATACATTATTGTTGCATGGTATTGTGATGCATAATTCCTTATATAAACTCTCTTGAAAGTGATTGTCATCAATTACCAAAATGGGGGAGATTGAAAGAACATGCGGTGCCCCCATGTTTGGTTTTGGTAATAGATGACAATCTCTATGGACTAATGGTTGCCTTGAGTTATATTTGAAGGGTTTGTCCATAGGTTTTTCTTGGAGTTCATTTGTTGGTTTCAAGGAGAGTTTGTGATGACCAAGGTGCTATTAAGGAATTATCCAAAGATTGGTCTTGTGAGTGTTGAGCTTATTGCAAGCATGTCTTGAAGAAGAAGAGTGTGTTATCATTCATGTTTACCTTCAAGACATCATCCAAATGAAGAGAGTTGGAAAGATTCAAGGTTGATCAAGACTAAGTGAAGGAGTGAATCAAGTTGATCAACACACAAAGTGTAGAAGATGTACCGAGAGGGATCAAGCAATCCCATGGTATGGTAAGCATTGTCAATCACGCTTTGTGTACTAACCCATGTTCTTCGTGAGAGTTCTTTGTGGGGTTAGGTTGCGGTGTGCAAGTTCAAGTGGAGCATCACAAAGAAATCAAGTGCTTGAATCTTGCCGTCCATTGTCGTGACAATGGACTTGTGAAGATATGCCGAAGAGTGGCTCACCCATAGAGGAGTATGGGGGAGCAATCTACTAGTCTTCACCGAGACAACGCAATCAAGAAAGATGGTCCAACTTGAGGAAGTCAAGATCGTCTACATCTAGCTCAAGTGGACTTTGTGCAAAGCAAAGGTTTGCCCTTGATAGGTTTTCTATTTTACCGGTCTCGTGGTGGTAGTTGGGAGACCGGGTTATAGGATCGTTTGGCGTACTATTAAGGGGGGCTCTCAAGTTGGTAGCTTGATCGTATTGTTAGTAGAGAGCTCAAACCATTGCATCCTTGCATCATGTTTCTTGGTTCTTGTTTGGTTCTCTTTGTAGTCTTAGAGCTTATGGTCATCTTGATGACAAGCTTGAGTTCATCGAAAACGGAGTTCACATGTGTCTTCTATGATGTTTTCGGTGTTGGAGGTTTTACCGGTCTTATCCGAGAAAGGGTTCTCACCATTTTCTTTTGGGACTTTTCTAACTTGCTTCTTATTGATATTTCTATCAAGATTGTGTTAGCCCTTGTCGCTAGCTTTCCAACAAACTTGGTTTCATCGAATTCGGAGTCCGTATGCAAAAGTTATTGTCGTTTTGGTGTACTGAAAAGGCTGCAGCGGTACTACCGCGCGTAGGAGCGGAAGTAATTTTTTACTACCGCTTTCGGGAGCGGTACTACCGCTTTCGGGAGCGGTACTACCGCTTGGAGCAGTACTACCGCGGCTACTTCCGTGGCTACTTCCGCTCGGGACCAAAAACTCGTCACAAGTCCAGCGGTGGTAGGCACGGATGTAATTTTTTAGTACCGCTCGCAAGCAGTAGTACCGCTACCCTTAGCAGTACTACCGCTACCCCTAGCGGTAGTACCGTGAGGTCAAGCGGTACTACCGCTCCGACGGTTTTTCTGGCCTTTTTGCCTCCTCGCTGTTGTTTTTCAAAGGGGTTCTACTGCCCTAGCGGTAGTACCGCTCCTGGAGCGGTAGTACCGCTCTGTGCAGGCTGTGAGCATAACGGTTGGATTTTTCCCCCACCTATAAAAGGGGGTCTTCTTCCCCAATGAAGCAATCTTTTGAGCTCGTGTTCTTCCCCCATTGTTGACCTTCTTCGAGCTTGCTATCTCTCAATCCCTCCATGGATTCTTGCTAGTTTTTGGGGGAAAAGAGAGAGGAGATCTAGATCCACATTTCCACCAATCACTTTCTCCTCTAAGTGAGGGGAACCCCTTGGATCTTGATCTTGGAGTTCTTGGTGTTCTCCTTCTTGTTCTTCCTCTCATTTCCCTCCCTAGCATTAGTTGCTTTGGTGGGATTTGGGAGAGAAGGACTTGGGCACTCCGTGTGCCCTTGCCATTGCATTTGGTGCATCGGTTTGAGTTCTCCATGGTGATACGTGGAAGTGAAGTTGAGAAGCTTATTACTCTTGGGTGCTTGGTACCCTTGAGCTTGTTCCTCTTGGGTGCTTGGGCGCCCTAGACGGTTGTGGTCACCTCGGAGCCATATTCCATTGTGGTGAAGCTTCGTGGTGTCGTTGGGGAGATAGCCCCAACCTTGGTGTTCGGAGCTCAATCATTGTGGTGTAAAGCTCCGGGCAAGCATCGGGGTCTCCAATTAGGTTGTGGAGATCGCCCCGAGCAATTTGACGGGTTCCGGTGACCGCCCCCAAGGGTTGCCAAAGTGTACGGGTTCGGTGACCGCCCCCAAGGGTTGCCATTTGTACGGGTTCGGTGACCGCCCTCAAGGGTCCCTTAGTGGAATCACGGCATCTTGCATTGTGCGAGGGCGTGAGGAGATTACGGTGGCCCTAGTGGCTTCTTGGGGAGCATTGTGCCTCCACGCCGCTCCAAACGGAGATTAGCATCCGCAAGGGTGTGAACTTCGGGATACATCGTCGTCTCCGCGTTCCTCGGTTATCTCTTACTCGAGCCCTTTACTTATGCACTATACTTTGTGATAGCCATATTGTTTCTTGTCATATATCTTGCTATCACCTAGTTGTTTATCTTGCTTAGCATAAGTTGTTGGTGCACATCGGTGAGCCTAGTTGTTTTAGGTTTTGTGCTTGACAAATTAACCGCTAGGTTTATTCCGCATTTGTTCAAGCCCAAACCGTAATTATTTTAAAGCGCCTATTCACCCCCCCTCTAGGTGACATCCACGATCTTTCAGTGGAGTTTGATGAGAATAATGGCTCCCAAGTGGAGCAATGTGGTACTTGTGATGTTGGTGATGAAATTCCTCCCCAAGCCATAAGAAGAATGGGTGTTGGTCATATCCTACCCATTGAGGAACCCCTTGTGGCCGAAGGAGAAGGACAATGTTCCACTCAAGTGGAACCATCACCAACCCAAGACCCACACGCTTCCGAAGAACAAAGTGAAGGCCCTCAACCCAATGAACAAGGCCAAGTGCAAGATCAAATGCAAGATGGTGATAATCCACCAAGTGATGCACAAGGCCAAGTTCCTTCCCCCGAGCAAGTTCAAGATCAAGAGAAAGCTCAAGATCAAGAACAAGCTCATGATGATCAATTTACCGCCCCTCAACTCTCTCTTGGGGAGCAATTGGAGCGTCGTGCCGCCAAGGTTGCTTCCAAGCTTGCTTCTAGAGAGCATTGCTACTTCTCGAGCTTGCGTTGTATTCCCTCGAAGAGGAAAGGGTGATGCAGCACAATAGCGTAAGTATTTCCCTCAGTTTTTGAGAACCAAGGTATCAATCCAGTAGGAGACAACGCGTGATTCCCTCGCACCTGCACACACAAATAAGAACTTCGCAGCCAACGCGATAAGGGGTTGTCAATCCCTTTACGGTCACTTACGAAAGTGAGATCTGATAGATATGATAGTTTGATATTTTTGGTATTTTTGGATATAAGAACAGAAAGTAAATAAAGCAAAGTAAAGTAGATAGGAGATTAATATGTTAAGAATAGACCCGAGGGCCATAGCTTTCACTAGTGGCTTCTCTCATGATAGTAGAATTCTACAGTGGGTGAACAAATTACTGTCGAGCAATTGATAGAAAAGCGCATAGTTATGAGAATATCTAGGCATGATCATTATATATATGCATCACATCCATGACAAGTAGACCGAAACGATTCTGCATGTACTACTATTACTCCACACATCGACGGCTATCCAGCATGCATCTAGAGTATTAAGTTCATAAGAACAGAGTAATGCTTTAAGCAATATGACATGATGTAGAGGGATAAACTCAAGCAATATGATAGAAACCCCATCTTTTTATCCTGGATGGCAACAATACAATACGTGCCTTGCTGCCCCTGCTGTCACTGGGAAAGGACACCGCAAGATTGAACCCAAAGCCAAGCACTTCTCCCATTGCAAGAACTATAGATCTAGTAGGCCAAACCAAACCGATAATTCGAAGAGACTTGCAAAGATATTATAATCATACATAAAAGAATTCAGAAAAGAACCAAATATTTCTCGTAGATAATCTTGATCATAAACCCACAATTCATCGGATCTTGACAAACACACCGCAAAAAGATTACATCGAATAGATCTCCTTGAAGACCGAGGAGAACTTGGTATTGAGATCCAAAAAGAGAGAAGAATCCATCTAGCTAATAACTATGGACCCGAAGGTATGCGGTAAACTACTCACAACTCATGGTGAGGCAATGGTGTTGATGTAGAAGCACTCCATGGAAGATCCCCCCTCCGGTGGAGCTCCGGAACAGGTCCCAAGATGGGATCTCACGGGAACAGAAGGTTGCGGTGGTGGAATTATGGTTTTCTCTGTAGCCTCGATGTTTTCAGGGTACATGGATATATATAGAATGAAGGAGGGCATCGGGGAAGCCAAAGGAGGCCCACGAGGGTGGGGGGCGTGCCCTGGACCCTCGTGGCCACCTCCTTCGTTCCCTCGCGTGTACTCCAAGTCTTCTGTGTTGATATCGTTCCAAAAATAACTCTCGCGAAGGTTTCATTCCGTTTGGACTCCATTTGATATTCCTTTTCTGCGAAACCCTGAAATAGGCAAAAAAAAAAACAATCTGCACTGGGCCTTTGGGTTAATAGGTTAGTTCCATAAATAATATAAAAGTTTATAATAAAGCCCATTAAACATCCAAAACATAATATATAATAGCATGGAACAATAAAAAATTATAGATACGTTGGAGACGTATCAAGCATCCCCGAGCTTAATTCCTGCTCATCCTCGAGTAGGTAAATGACAAAAACAGAATTTTTGATGTGGAATGCTAATAATTTTCAATGTAATTTTTTATTGTGGCATGAATGTTCAGATCCGAAAGATTCAAGACAAAAGTCTATGTTGACATAAGAAACAATAATACTTCAAGCATACTAACAAAGCAATCATGTCTTCTCAAAATAACATGGCCAAAGAAAGTTATCCCTACAAAATCATATAGTCTGGCTATGCTCCCTCTTCATCACACAAAATATTCATATCATGCACAACCCCGGTTTCAACCAAGCAATTGTTTTCATACTCAATTTTTTCAAACCTTTCAACTTTCACGCAATACATGAGCGTGAGCCATGGATATAGCACTATAGGTAGACAAAAAAGGAGGAAGATAGTCTCACATCGACTAGGCGTATCAACGGGCTATGGAGATGTCCATCAATAGATATCAATGTGAGTGAGTAGGGATTGCCATGCAACGGATGCACTAGAGCTATAAGTGTATGAAAGCTCATCAAAAGAAACTAAGTGGGTGTGCATCCAACTTGCTTGCTCTTGAAGACCTAGGGCATTTTAGGAAGCCCATCATTGGAATATAAAAGCCAAGTTCTATAATGAAAATTCCCACTAGTTTATGAAAGTGACAAAACAAGAGACTCTCTAATATGAAGATCATGGTGCTACTTTGAAACACAAGTGTGGAAAAGGATAGTAGCATTGTCCCTTCTCTCTTTTCTCTCATTTTTTTGGAGGGGCTTTTCTCCTCTCTTTTTTTATTTAGCCCCTCTCTATATATTTTTGGGCCATCTCTTTTTTTGGCCTTTCCCCACATGGGAGAGTGCTCTAAAAAAGAAGATCATCACACTTTTATTGACTTACAACTCGAAGATTACAACTCGAAGCTAGAACAAAATATGACTCTATATGAATGCTTCCGGTAGTGTACCGGGATGTGTAATGAATCAAAAGTGACATGTATGAATGAAATATGAATGGTTTCTTTGCCACAAATACGATGTCAACTACATGATCATGCATGGCAATATGACAATATGAAGCGTGTCATATGAACGGAACGGTGGAAAGTTGCATGGCTATATATCTCGGAATGGCTATGGAAATGCCATGATAGGTAGGTATGGTGGCTGTTTTGAGGAAGGTATATGGTGGGTGTATGGTACCGGCGAAAGTTGCGCGGTACAAGAGAGGCTAGCAATGGTGGAAGGGTGAGAGTGCGTATAATCCATGGATTCAACATTAGTCATAAAAAACCCATATACTTATTGCAAAAATTTACGAGTCATCAAAACAAAGCAATCAACGCATGCCCCTAGGGGGGAGGTTGGTAGGAGGTAACCATCGCGCGCCCCCGACCTCCACACAAAGGATGACAGTCAATAAATACCTCATGCTCTAACTTCGTCACATAGCGGTTCACCATACATGCATGCTACGGGAATCACAAACTTTAACACATGTATTTCTCAAATTCATAATTACTCCACTAGCATGAATCTAATATCACCATCCCCATATCTCAAAACAATCATCAAGTATCAAACTTCTCATCATATTCAATGCACTTTATATGAAAGTTTTTACTATATTCATCTTGGATGCCTATCATATTAGGACTACTTTTATAACCAAAGGACATTACCATGCTGTTCTAAAAGACTCTCAAAAGGATATAAGTGAAGCATGAGAGATCAACAATTTCTACAAAATAAAACCACCACCGTGCTCTAAAAGATATAAGTGAAGCAGTAGAGCGAAACTATCTAGCTCAAAAGATATAAGTGAAGCACATAGAGTATTCTAACAAATTCTAAACCATATTTATCTCTCCCAAAAGGTGTGTCCAGCAAGGATGACTGTGGCAAACTAACAAGCAAAGACTCAAATCATACATGACGCTCCAAGCAAAACACATATCATGTGGTGAATAAAAATATAGTCCCGAGTATAGTTACCAATAGATGGGGACGAAAGAGGGGATGCCTTCCCGGGGCATTGATGTCTTCTACGCAACCTTCTTCTTGTAGTCGTTGTTGGGCCTCCAAGTGCAGAGGTTTGTAGGACAGTAGCAAATTTCCCTCAAGTGGATGACCTAAGGTTTATCAATCCGTGGGAGGCGTAGGATGAAGATGGTCTCTCTCAAGCAACCCTGCAACAAAATAACAAAGAGTCTCTTGTGTCCCCAACACACCCAATACAATGGTAAATTGTATAGGTGCACTAGTTCGGCGAAGAGATGGTGATACAAGTGCAATATGGATGGTAGATATAGGTTTTTGTAATAAGAAAATATAAAAACAACAAGGTAGCAAGTGGTAAACGTGAGCATAAGCGTTGTTGCAATGATAGTAGAGAAGGCCTAGGGTTCATACTTTCACTAGTGCAAGTTCTCTCAACAAGGATAACATAATTGGATCATATTACTAGCCCTCAACATGCAACAAAGAGTCACTCCAAAGTCACTAATAGCGGAGAACAAACGAAGAGATTATGGTAGGGTACAAAACCACCTCAAAGTTATTCTTTCTGATCGATCTATTCAAGAGTCCGTCGTAACATTCAATCTATCATAGAGTTTGTACTAGAATAACACCTGAAGACACAAATCAATCAAAACCCTAATGTCACCTAGATACTCCATTGTCACCTCAAGTATCTGTGGGCATGATTATACGATATGCATCACACAATCTTAGAAACATCTATTCAACCAACACATAGAACTTCAAAGAGTGCCCCAAAGTTTCTACCGGAGAGTCAAGACGAAAACGTGTGCCAACCCCTATGCATAGATTCCCAAGGTCACGGAACCCGCAAGTTGATCACCAAAACATACATCAAGTAGATCAGATGATATCCCATTGTCACCACAGATAAGCACGTGCAAGACATACATCAAGTGTTCTCAGATCCTTAAAGACCAATCCGATAAGATAACTTCAAAGGGAAAACTCAATCCATTACAAGAGAGTACAGGGGGAGAAGCATCATAAGATCCAACTAGAATAGCAAAGCTCATGATACATCAAGATCGTGCCATCCCAAGAACACGAGAGAGAGATCAAACACATAGTTACTGGTACATACCCTCAGCCCCGAGGGTGGACTACTCCCTCCTCGTCATGGAGAGTGCCAGGATGATGAAGATAGCCACCGGAGAGGGATTCCCCCCCTCCGGCAGGGTGCCAGAACAGCTGTAGATTGGTTTTCGGTGGCTATAGAGGCTTTCAGCGGCGGAACTCCCAATCAAGGTTAATTTCCGAATGTTTCAGTATTTATAGGATTTTTTGGAGTCGGGGCCAAGTAAAGGGGAGCTACGGGCCGTCCTCGAGATAGGGGGGCGCGCCCCCCTTCCCAGGGTGTGCCCTCCACCCTCGAGGGCAGCCCGTGGCTCTCCTGGCCCAACTCTTTTGCTTCGGGGGCTTCTTTTGGTCCAGAAAAAATCATAAAAAATTGGGTCGTCAATTGGACTCCGTTTGATATTCCTTTTTTGTAAAACCCTAAAACAGGAGAAAAACTGAAACTTGCACTGGGCTCTGGGTTAATAGGTTAGTCCCGAAAATCATGTAATAGTGTATAATAAAGCCCATAAGACATCCTAGAAGGATAATATAATAACATGGAACAATCAAAAATTATAGATACGTTGGAGACGTATCAGGCATCCCTAAGCTTAGGCTTTGGTTTTCCTTGAATTTTACCTTGGGTACCTTGGGTATCCCCAAGCTTAGGCTCTTGCCACTCTTTGTTCCATAGTCCATCAAAGCCACACTCAAAACTTGAAAACTTCACAACACAAAACTTAGCCAAAAATCTCGTGAGCTCCGTTAGTATAAGAAAGCAAACCACCACTCAAAGGTACTGTAATGAACTCATTCTTTGTTTATATTGGTGTTAAAACTACTGTATTCCAACTTCTATATGATTCATACTCCCCAATGCTACTCATAGATTCATCAAAATAAGTAAACAACACACGAAAAACAGAATCTGTCATAAACAGAACAGTCTGTAGTAATCTGTAACTTTCGAATACTTCTGTAACTCTAAAAAAATTGAAATAAATTGCTAAACGTGAGGAATTTGTCTATTAATCATCTTCAAAAAGAATCAACTAAATATCACTCTCCAGTAAAATCTGGTAGCTAATCTCGTGAGCGCTAACATTTCTGTTTTTTACAGCATGATCATATAAACTTCACACAAGTCTTCCCAAAGGTTCTACTTGCCACAAACACTAATTAAAACACAAAACCACATCTAAACATAAGCTAGATGCGATATTTATTCCTAAACAGAAGAAAACAGAAAGAAAATAAAATTGGGTTGCCTCCCAACAAGCGCTATCGTTTAACGCCCCTAGGTAGGCACGATACAAGGATAGATCTAGGTATTGCCATCCTTGGAAGGCAATCCATAAGTGGCTCTCATAATAGAATCATGAGCTAATTTGATTTTCTTTCTAGGAAAGTGTTCCATGCCTTTCCTTAACAGAAATTGGAATCTACTATTTCCTTCCTTCATGTCAATAATTGCACCAATCGTTCTAAGGAAGGGTCTACCAAGAATAATAGGGCATGAAGGATTGCAATCTATATCAATAACAATGAAATATACAGGCACATAATTCCTATTGGCAACATAATAACATCATTAATCCTTCCCATAGGTTTCTTAATAGTAGAATCCGCAAGATGCAAATTTAAAGAACAATCATCAAGCTCATGAAAACCTAACAAATCACACAAAGTTTTTGGGATAGTAGAAACACTTGCGCCCAAATCAGAATAGGCAAAGCATTCATGATCTTTAATTTTAATTTTAATAGTAGGTTCCCACTCATCATAAAGCTTTCTAGGGATATAAACTTCTAATTCAAGTTTTTCTTCATAAGATTGCATTAAGGCATCAACTAAGTGTTTGGTAAAAGCCATATTTTGACTATAAGCATGCGGAGAATTTAGTAGGGATTGCAACAAGGAAATACAATCAATCAAAGAACAATTATCATAATTGAATCCCTTGAAATCCAAAATAGTGGGTTCATGACTATGCAAAGTTTTAATCTCTTCAATCCCACTTTTAACAATTTTAGCATCAAGATCTAAAAACTCTGAATCATTGGGACGCCTTTTAACTAAAGTAGACTCATCTCCAGTCCCATCTTTATCAAGATTCATACTAGAAAACAAGGATCTAATAGGAGACACATCAATAACTTTCAGATCTTCATCTTTATTTTCATGATAACTAGAAGAACACGCTTTCATAAAGCACTCTTTTTTAGCACGCATCGTAGCGGTTCTTTCTTTGCATTCATCAATGGAAATTCTCATGGCTTTGAGAGACTCATTGATATCATGCTTAGGTGGAATAGATCTAAGTTTCAAAGAATCAACATCAAGAGTAATTCTATCCATGCTTCTAGCCAACTCATCAATCTTAAGCAATTTTTCTTCAAGCAAAGCATTGAAAATCTTTTGCGAAATCATAAACTCCTTAACACTAGTTTCAAATTCAGAGGACATCTTACCAAAATTTCCATAAGAGTTATGGTAGGAATTACCATAATTATTAGAGGAATTACTAGGAAAAGGCCTAGGATTAAAGTTTCCTCTATAAGCATTGTTACCAAAATTATTCCTACCAACAAAATTCACATCCAAAGAGTCATTATTATTTTCAATCAACGTGGATAAAGGCATATCATTATGATCAGAAAACGCTCTTAGTAGCAAATAATTTCATAAGTTCATCCATCTTTCCACTCAAAACACTAATTTCTTCAATAGCATGCACTTTTTTACTAGTAGATCTTTCGGTGTGCCATTGAGAGTAGTTAACTATAATATTATCTAGGAGTTTGGTAGCTTCTCCTAAGGTAGTTTCCATGAAAGTGCCTCCTGCGGCCGAATCTAAAAGATTTCTAGAAGCAAAATTCAAGCCAGCATAAAAGTTTTGTATAATCATTCATAAGTTCAAACCATGTGTAGGACAATTCTGTATCATTTATTTCATTCTCTCCTAAGCTTGTGCAACCTGCTCATGATCTAGTTGCTTAAAAATTCATAATATCGTTTCTAAGAGAGATAATCTTAGCAGGAGGAAAATACTTAGAGATAAAAGCATCTTTGCACTTATTCCACGAATCAATACTATTTCTAGGCAAAGAGGAAAACCAAGTTTTAGCGCGATCTCTAAGTGAAAACGGAAATAGCTTCAATTTAACAATATCATTATCCGTATCCCTCTTCTTTTGCATATCACACAAATCAACAAAGTTGTTTAGATGGGTAGCGGCATCTTCTCTAGGAAGGTCGAAAAATTGATCTTTCATAACAAGATTCAACAGAGCAGCATTGATCTCACAAGATTCAGCATCGGTAATAGGAGCAATTGGAGTGCTAATAAAATCATTATTGTTGGTATTGGAGAAGTCACACAATTTGGTATTGTTCTGGGCCATAGTGACAAGCAAGCAATCGAACACACAAGCAAACAAGAAGCAAGCGAATGGTAAACACACTGCAAAAAGAAGGGCAAATAAAACGGCAAAGGTGAAGTGGGGGCGAGGAAAACGAGAGGCAAATAAATATAATGCGAAGGATAAGGGTTTGTGATAGGTACTTGGTATATGACTTTTGCGTAAGCCTCCCCGGCAACAGCGCTAGAAATTCTTCTTGCTACTTCTCGAGCTTGCGTTGTATTCCCTCGAAGAGGAAAGGGTGATGCAGCACAGTAGCGTAAGTATTTCCCTCAGTTTTTGAGAACCAAGGTATCAATCCAATAGGAGACAACGCTCACTCCCTCGCACCTCCACAAAAAAAATAAGAACTTCGCAGCCAACGCGATAAGGGGTTGTCAATCCCTTTACGGTCACTTACAAAAGTGAGATCTGATAGATAGGATAGTTTGATATTTTTGGTATTTTTGGATATAAGAACAGAAAGTAAATAAAGAAAAGTAAAGTAGATAGGAGATTAATATGTTGAGAATAGACCCGGGGGCCATAGGTTTCACTAGTGGCTTCTCACATGATAGAAGAATTCTACGGTGGGTGAACAAATTACTGTCGAGCAATTGATAGAAAAGTGCATAGTTATGAGAATATCTAGACATGATCATTATATATAGGCATGACGTCCATGACAAGTAGACCGAAACGAATCCGCATCTACTACTATTAGTCCACACATCGACCGCTATCCAGCATGCATCTAGAGTATTAAGTTCATAAGAACAGAGTAATGCTTTAAGCAAAATGACATGATGTAGAGGGATAAACTCGAGCAATATAATATAAACCCCATCTTTTGATCCTGGATGGCAACAATACAATACGTGCCTTGTTACCCCTGCTGTCACTGGGAAAGGACACCGCAAGATTGAACCCAAAGCCAAGCACTTCTCTCATTGCAAGAATTATAGATCTAGTAGGCCAAACCAAACCGATAATTCAAAGAGACTTGCAAGGATATTATAATCATACATAAAAGAATTCAGAAAAGAACCAAATATTTCTCGTAGATAATCTTGATCATAAACCCGCAATTCATCGGATCTCGACAAACACACCGCAAAAAGATTACATGGAATAGATCTCCTCGAAGACCGAGGATAACTTGGTATTGAGATCCAAAAAGAGAGAAGAAGCCATCTAGCTAATAACTATGGACCCGAAGGTCTGTGGTAAACTACTCACAACTCATGGTGAGGCAATGGTGTTGATGTAGAAGCACTCCATGGAAGATCCCCCTCTCCGGTGGAGCTCCGGAATAGGCCCCAAGATGGGATCTCATGGGAACAGAAGGTTGCGGCAGTGGAATTAGGGTTTTCTCTGTTGCCTCGATGTTTCCAGGGTACATGGATATATATATAGGAGGAAGGAGGGCATCGGGGGAGCCAGAGGGGGCCCACGAGGGTGGGGGGCGCGCCCTAGACCCTCGTGGCCCCTCCTTCGTTCCCTCGCGTGTACTCCAAGTCTTCTGTGTTGATATCGTTCCAAAAATAACTCTCGCGAAGGTTTCATTCCGTTTGGACTCCGTTTGATATTCCTTTTCTGCGAAACCCTGAAATAGGCAAAAAATAGCAATCTGCACTGGGCCTTTGGGTTAATAGGTTAGTCCCAAAAATAATATAAAAGTGTATAATAAAGCCCATTAAACATCCAAAACATAATATATAATAGCATGGAACAATAAAAAATTATAGATACGTTGGAGACCTATCAAGCATCACATGGAGAATATACTTGGAAGCATAACGAAGGGGGTAAACACTCGTAGACAATTGGCAAACTATTGTGCACATCATGCGTTTGTTTCTTGTGTTGAACCCCAAAAGGTTTATGAGGCGCTCGAAGATCCGGATTGGCTCAATGCCATGCATGAAGAACTCAACAACTTCAAGCGCAACAAAGTGTGGCGATTGGTGCCAAGACCCGAGGAGAACCATCATGTCATTGGAACCTAATGGATCTTCAAGAACAAGCAAGATGCTCACAGGATTGTCAATCGTAACAAGGCTCGTTTGGTGGCACAAGGCTACTCCCAAGTCGAGGGTACCGACTACGGTGAAACCTTTGCCCCGTTGCTCACCTTGAATCTATTCGTTTGTTGCTTGCCTATGCTTCTCATCATAACTTTAAATTGCTACAAATGGAACGATTCCGACAATAATAAGGTATAGGGTAAAGGAGCATGATCTATCGAGATGCACATGGGTGACAGAATGGTTTTAGCGAGTTTAGGTCTCTCGCGATGGAGATAACAGCCCTACGTCTCGTGCTCCGGAGAGGCTTTGTTTTATATGAGTATTTATCCGGAGATTACAATACATGAGAGAGAGAGGAACGGATCCTCATGCCTGGGCTAAGTCCTGAGACTAATGGCGAGAAAGAGAGAGGAAGAATGAGAGCCCATAGTCTAGTGGTGGGGGTGGCTTATAAAGAGTGTGCCACCCCCATACCTCCTATGTTACAAAGTGGGCATTGATGCCATAATGTCAGCCTATTACTAAGGTGATGCTTCGAGTGCCTTGTCGACTGTTGATCTTCACATATCCGAGTGAGTTGTACGACGAGTGGTCGACTGCCATCCGAGTGGATGGTATGCTGCTTGTCCGAGTGGATAGTACATTGCTTGTTCAAGTGGATAGTATGTTTGTATGAAGTTTATCTGGACCCACATGTTGTGTGGACCCCATGCTTTATGATATTTCGACCCTTTGTGGGCCTACCTGTTATGTGTATCCCCAACAGATCCTAAGTTCCCCAATCATGTGTATCAACTCGATAAGGCGCTCTATGGCCTGAAACAAGCCCCACGTGCATGGTATGAGCATCTTACCGAGTTGTTGCAAGATCGTGGGTTTGAAATTGGGAAAATCGACCCCAATCTTTTTACTAAGAAGGCCAAAGGGGAGTTGTTTGTATGCCAACTATATGTTGATGATATTATCTTTGGTTCTCCTAACAAAGCTTTCAATGATGAGTTTGCCGCACTAATGACCGCGGAGTTTGAGATGTCCATGATGGGAGAGTTGAAGTTCTTTCTCGGGTTCAAAGTTAAACAAAGAAGAGAAGGAATCTTCATTAACCAATCCAAACATACTCAAGACATGCTCAAGAGATTCAATCTAAGTGATGTCAAGCCGACCTCTACTCCAATACCTACCAAATGCCAACTTGACAGTGATCCCAATTGTCAGGGATATTACTAGCAGGTATAAACCGGCTAGAGAGTACCGGATTATGGTAATATAGATGTATAGTTATAAATTCAGTAGAAGTTACGGCCCATGAAGGCTTAGGGCCCATGCGTAAGTTTACGATGTGTAAACCGTCCTATCATGTAACTTGAGATACAAGGAAAGAAGAGCAGAGACCGAGGCGGACACGATTATGAACCGGCCTCGGGACTCTGTAAACCGGACCGGGCGTTGCCACCTATATAAAGGAACGACCCGGCGACGGTTCAGGTGCAAGCAATAATCCGTCGAGAGACAGGCAAGCAATCTGCTCCCTGTTCATCGACGCCCAAGCAATACCAAACCAAACTAGACGTAGGCTTTTACCTTCATCGAAGGGGCCGAACTAGTATAAACCCTCTGTGTCCTTTGTGTGCTTTTAACCTCTTCAAGCTAACCCGTTGATACGTCTCAAACGTATCTACTTTTCCAAACACTTTTGATATTGTTTTGACCTCATTCTTGCATGATTTGAACTAAACTAACCCGGACTGACGCTGTTTTCAGCAGAGCTGCCTGTATGGTTTTATTGTGTGCAGGAAAACGGATTTTTAAGTATCTTAGAAAAATCCACGAAAAATCACTGAAAATCCACGCACCCGAAGGAACCAGGAGCCAGAAGTGGGGCCAGAGGGGGGGCAGGGGGTGCCCAGGCGCCCTGTGGGCGCCCCCCCTGGGCCGTGCCGGGGGGTCGCCTGGGTGGGGCCCACACCCCCTGGTGCCCTACTTTGCCTCGTATTTTTACTCGCGAGGCAAAAACCCCAGATCAGAAGTTCTTTTCGCAGTTTTCCGTCGCGGAGCCGCCGCCACCCTCTTCTCTTCCTCGGGAGGGCTAATCTGGAGGCTGAATTGGCCTCCGGAGAGGGGAGATCGTCGCCATCGTCATCATCATCACCACTCCATCATCCCTTCATGACTTCTCCCTCCATGTGTGAGTAATTCCCCTGCTGTAGGCGAAGGGGATGGTAGGGATTGGATGAGTTAGATCACGTAATAGTTTGTCAGATCGTTGGGGGCATGTTGCCTATCATCTACTATGGTGTTTATCATCTTTGCTTCAACTTGTTATTCTTAATGCTTGACACTTAGGGCCCGAGTGCCATGATCTCAGATCTGAACCATATGTGTTTGCATGAATATATTTGTGTTCGTGATCCTATCTATGAGTTGTTTGCACCTATTACGGTTCGGAACCGGCGATCCCAAAAGTGACAGCTTGGGACACCAAAGGGGATGGTCCGTAGTTTGAGGATTACATGTATCCATTGAGTTCATTGCTTTGTTCCGGTGCTCTTTGACAGGAGCACCTTAATCTCCATAAGTTCCTTTTGGCCCCGTTCGTAGCGGGATGGTAGGACAAAAGATGTTGTGCAAGTTCTTATTGCAAGCACGTACAACTACCTACGAGATACATGCCTAATGTTTGATATTTGCCTAGATGATCATTACTTTTCCGTGTGTCGTGCCCCAAGTTAGAATCTATCTCATCCATGCAGCGCCCAACCATCCATCTCCCTAGCCTACATTGTTTTAAACCGTGCTTGTCACTAGTTGCTACTTTTGCCATTTACCTTCACTATTTACTTTTTGCTGTTACTTTTACTATCACTATTATCACTATCATATCACTGTTACCACTTATCTTTTGTTGCAAGTAAGTATATTTCAGGTGCGGTTGAATTGACAACTCAACTGTCAAAGCTTATAAATACTCTTTGGCTCCCCGTGTGTCGAATCAATAAATTGGGTTATTCTTACCCGCGAAGACTATCTCGATCCCTTACGGTTGAGGGTTATCAAGTACCGTTTTCTAGCGCCGTTGCCGGGGAGCATAGCAATATTTACAAGTCTACTTGAGGTATCCTACCTGCTGCACTTCATCCACTATGGGTAAGAAAGGAGACCCCAAGGTTCCGATCTTACTATCTACTACAAGAAGAGGTACTGCTCTGAGCACTAGTGCTACACTTGATTCACCTTCTGTTATGAGTAAGTTTGCCTCACCACCACCACATGATGCTCCTACTGAATCTGTTACTATGTTCGATACTCTTGATGATGCCTCTACTACTTTTGATGATATTAGTTCGCTTGGTTATGCTCTTGAGAAACAAATTGCTGCTGCTGCTAAAAAGTCTGGAATTGAACTTCCTGTTACTCGCTACCCTATTGGTGAAACTTATGATTATCCTGATTTGAGTAAACTCAAAGAGAGGCTCCTTGATGATGATTACTATATGCTTGATGAAGATTTATGTAGGGAACTGACCGAGTTTTCTGGCTCTGACCCTGAAGTTATTAAGAAACTATTTGAAAAACACTCTTTGAAGAACAAAACCGTTCCTGATCCTGAATTTGCTACATCTCCTATATGCATTGATGATCCTGATTATGATTTCTCTGTTGATCTTTCACTTATACCTATGGTTGAAGCTGACCCCTTTTATGGCAGAGAAAATGATGATGCTATTGCACACCTGACTAAACTCGGTGAGTTAGGTGGCCTGTTTACCACAGATGAGAAGATACAATACTTTTATATCACCAAGCTTCTTCCTTTCTCCTTGAAGGAAGGTGCTAAAGCAAGGTATGATTCGCTTCCATGCGGTTCCATTAAGAGTCCTCAAGACTTAGCTCATTCTTTTGTTGATAAGTACTTTCCTGCTCACATGCAACATGCTGCTTTACAAAGAATTTATAACTTTAAACAGTTGCAGGATGAGTCCCTCCCTAAAGCTTGGGGGAGGTACTGCGTTCTGATTCGGGCTAGACCAGGACATGAAATCCCTAAGAATGAATTAATTGATATATTCTATGCTGGTCTAACTGATGAATCCAGGTCCTATTTGGACAGTTGTGCTGGTTGTGTTTTCAGGAAAAGAACACCGGACGATGCGGAAGATTTGATGGGCAGGATTGCCAAAAACCATGAAGATTGGTCCGTACCTGAACCACCTCCACCACCAAAGAAGAGGGGCATATTTGTTCTAAGCCCCGAAGATATGCGAGAAGCAAAGAAGTCTATTAAAGAGAAAGGTATTAAAGCTGAAGACGTGAAGAATCTACCCCCTATTGAGAAGCTGTGTGAGCCTACCACTCACCCTCCTATGGTAGAGGTACACTCTCTTTTAGATTTCAACGCAAGTGACATCCCTCATGGTAAGCCTCCTGATCAATGTTTAGATGAGTTTGATAATTTTATTATGAAACGAAATCATTTTAATGAGAGGATAGAACGTCAAATGCATGATAATTCCCTTACTATCAAAAAACTGCTTGATGTTTTAGATAGAACAGTTAATGATGTTCAATGTCTTGTGAAGCATTTTCAAATGGTTCAAACTCAGCTTGACCAAATTTCTAAAGTGCAAAGAGATTTGCTTGCTAACAATGCCAAACAAGATAATTTGCAGGCTTTCGGGATTAAGACCCGAGGAGGAACTAGTACTCAAGATCCTCTCTATCCAGAGGGACATCCGAAGAGAATCGAGCAGGATTCTCAAATGCAGGAAGAAGAAATTGTTGGCTCTCCAAAGAAAAAGAAGAAACATAAGGAGACTGACAATTCTAATGATCCTATTGCAGATGAAAAGCCAACTATTGATCGTAACAGCGTATCTATCTCCGATGCTGAGACTGAAGACGGTGCTGAACCTGAAGGTAATAATAATGAGAAGAATGATCCGCCTGAAGTTCGAGAGGAAGAAGCACCTGACAAACGTAAGAGGTACACTAAAGAAGACTTCATCGCAAGAAAACATGGGAAAGAAAGAGAACCATGGGTACAGAAACCCATGCCCTTTCCAGGTAACTCCATCAAATCTAAAGAAGAAGAGCATTATAATAAGTTTTGTGAGTGGATTAAACCTCTCTTTCTTCAAATCCCTTTGACTGATGCTATTAAGTTACTTCCTTATTCAAAATATATGAAAGATATTGTCACTAATAAAAGAAAAGTTCCTAATGATGCAATATCTACTATGCTTGCTAACTACTCTTTCAGTGGCAAGATTCCTGAGAAGCTCGGTGATCCAGGTATACCCACCATTCCTTACCCCATAAAGAATAATTATGTCAAAACTGCTTTATGTGATCTTGGAGCAGGAGTGAGTGTTATGCCTCTCTCTCTTTATGAGAGGCTTTGTTTAGAGAAACTAATCCCTACAGATATCTCCCTTCAGATGGCTGACAAGTCAACCGCTGTTCCGATAGGTATTTGTGAGGATGTTCCCGTAGAAGTTGCTAATTTTTTAATTCTTACTGATTTTGTTGTGCTTGACATGCCCGAGGATGGGAGCATGTCCATTATTCTTGGTAGACCTTTCCTTAACACCGCAGGTGCTATTATTGATTGCAATAAAGGGAAGGTTACCTTCCATGTGAATGATAAAGAACACACGGTATATTTTCCGAAGAAGATCGACAGGAGGCATGCCCTCAACTCTATAGAGAATATCGAGACCGTGAAAATTGGAGAATGGGACTGTCCACTACATGTGCCTCACAAATATAAAACTATCATGGTGGGGACAATGTCCATCAAATTAAAGGTTTAGTAACTACTTCGTAGGAGGTGAGACTTTTTGCTCTATATATCGCCTGTTTGTTGGTAAGACTTGATCAACCTTACTAGTAAACATGTTTTATATAGATAAAAAGTTGAGCTTGTTATGTTTTCATTTGTTTTTAGTTTTTGTCCTACTTGCTGTACCAAGTATTTATGTTTTGAAGCTTCACAATACTACTCACTACTTCAAGTTTTCAGAGAGTTCCGCAGCTTTTTGAACTTCGAAAAATTTTCAACAGTGAAGTTTTCAGAAAAATTCCAGAAAAATTTAAATAAAAATTTCGACGACGGGAGAGACCCAGAGGGACCTGGGGCCAGCCAGGGGGACCCACCAGTGGCCCAGGCGGCCAGCTGGCGCGGCCCAGCCCCTGGCCGCGCCCACAGGGCGCCTGGGGCCCACAGGACCCCCCTCCAGGTATGTCTTCTTCCTCCCTCTCTCTCTTTCTCCAAAAACTCGAGTTCTGCTCTTGTTCTTGTGTTCTTGCTGTTCTTGGAGGCGATTCTTCGATCTCTCTCTACAGCCCCTCATTTGAGATGAAATTTTGAGCAAATACTCCCTGGTATGTGACTCCTCCACCCCTCCAATTAGATTTTTGATTGGTGGCTTCATTTGTGAGTATTTAGTAGTTCTTGGTGCTTTATAGATGAGCTTGCATGCATATGTAGAAAGTTATTTTCCAAGTTTTGATGCAAGTTTATGCCTTGGGCAAGTGAGTTGAGTAGTCTGCCTTAACTCATCTTGTTTTAATCCTCATTTTTGTAAATTGCAATTTTTTTTTTCAGAAATGAGTTTGTTAGGAAGGGCAAAAGGATGGCTTGAGAAGAGGAGGCCCGCACACTCCGATCGAGTTACTAGAGCCGCAGCTTCACCATCGACTGCTAGGGTGAGCTATAATGAAGATCATGTGCCCCTGGAGTTGTTGGAAGACACAAGTCCAGCACGTGCGATGACATTTCCATGTGATGAATTCATGGAAGCTACGGGAATCAAGGATGAGTTTTATAATCTTTGTGCTAATGCAGGTTTGACACGAATCGTCACGAGCCGTGTTACTCAGTATCAAAAACTCACCTCCAGTTTCATTAACAGTTTTAGATATAATCCTGATTCAGGTGCTATTGAGTTTACAATTTACAATGATCTTATCACCATGACTTTGGGAAATTTTTGTGAAATAATAGGTGTGCCGAACGTTGGGAGGACGGGTAGGATGGCCACTCAGCCCTCCGAGCTGAAAACCGTCATTAACTCTCTCTGCAGCATGGGTACGAGGGATATTCATCGGTCGAAGATCTCCAGCATCTTATTTCCTCACCTCAGGTATTTTGCATATTATATTGCCAGAGGGGTGTTAGCTCGTGACAACACGAGCATCATTTCTGCTCTGGATATTGCTATCCTGGCAGCAGCCCTCTCAGGGAGGTCTGATTATAATCTGGGTGCCTTAATTGCTCGACGCCTTGCTATGAACGGTAACAAGGGAGACTTATATGGTGGCGTTAATGCCACACTTATCTTAGAACATCTTGGAGGCACCCCACACCCTGATGATAATCCTTTTACTTATTTAAGCTTTGATCTTGCTGCTATGAAAAGGCATAAGTTTGTCACCATGGGTTCTGAGCTTGATAATCTTGTTTATATCTTGTGTTTCGGAATTACCGCGGAACGCGAGATCCGTCTACCTGCACCTCTTTTGTTTGATTTTTCTCGCAGGAACGGATGGTCCTTTGATGTTGTCCAGTTCGATGAGTTCATGGTCCAGCATCAGTTTCATAACCCCATGGAGGGGGTTGTGCCTGACGAGGAGAAGCACGGTGAGTTACCACATTTTCAGGAAGAGACCACCACCGAGTTTGGTGAAGGTTCATCCTCTGTTTGGCGCTCGGAACCTTCCTCGTGGGAGACTCTGAGGAGTTCGGTGTACGCGCCAGCATCCTTCTACGACCCTTGGACTCACCACCATACCCCCGGAGCAGGAGGCTCCTGGGGGCAGTAGCTGCTACCAACTTAGGCCAAAAGCCTAAGCTTGGGGGAGTACGTGCCCTTCTCACTTTTCCATTGTATTATCCGTTTTATTCGCTTTGATCTTTTCGAAGTTTTTGCCCGTTCTTCTTTATTTCTCTCTTTGCAAAAACAACAAAAAGATTTTCTCTTTCTTTTGCTTTTATTCAACCTTTGAAAAATCCAAAAAGATTTCCTTTCTCTCTTTAGTTTGCTTTGTTTTCAGAGTTCAGCTCGAGTCCGTGATGGCATTTAATTATATTTCCTACGTTCGATCGTGCAAGTGACAAGCAGTAATGACGCAGATCGACTGAAGGGAAGCAACAAGGAAGACCGGTATGAACTCTTTTTGTTTCTACTTTTGTACATATGCCTGTACTTATGATATAGAGACCAGCTTGTAGCGACATAGTGCTATGTTTACAATGCTCTTTCAGTGGTTCATGCTTTACTTGTGGCTAGTCTCGAATAACTAGAGTATATAATGTGTTATTGAAATGATCTACATGCATTGCACTGTTCATAGTCTGGTATACTAAGGTGGTATTTCCCTTTAGAGAATTTTTGGATTGACTTGGCACATGCTTACACATGTTTAAGACTAAAAAGTCTACTTTGCCTTGATGATCTTTGAGTTTCAGAATAGTTATATCACTTTCATGCCCGACTCAATGTTGCTTTGTCGCTCTGCATGATTATGACCGTTATTGCTCTCTAGTTGGTCGCTTCCCAATCTTTTGCTAAACTTCCACCTGTACTAAGCGGACTGACTGCTTGTGCATCCAAAATCCTTAAAACCAGTTATGCCATATAAGTCCACTATACCTTCCTATACATGGTATTTACCTGCCATTCCCAACGAAGACTTTCGTGTACCATCTCGAAATTAATCAAAAGCATTTCTCTTTTGTGCCTATGTTTTAGCTCATGAGGAAGTAGTAGTTAATTCATTATCTTTTTAAGTTGGACAAGTTTCACCCTGGATTGCATGTATAATGTGCAAACCCCTAATACGAAAAGGAACTGGCATTGAGTGCGCCCGGCTCAAAAAGATAATATAACAAACAAACCCTCCTTGACGCTTTGTTCATGAGAAATCAGAAAACTTTGGAAGTGATAAACAAAGGAGATTAAGAGGATGTGATCGTCCTCATGCGGGAGCCGTTCCTCGAAACTTGTCCAGCTCAAGAAGTGATTGAGTTATCTGCTAGCATTCGTTGACGAAATATGCACCTCTCAAAACGCTTTTTTATCTCTGTTTTTAAAACCAAGAGCTCTGGTACATGTTTAGTTTTTGTTTCCGACCACAGGTTTTCAACCTTGCCAATAAAAGCCACGGTTCGAGAGTCTCACCTTCTTTCTTCAAAGCACCAACTATGAGAGCATAATTGTCATTCTGAGTGTAACGTGCATTGTCCCAAAATATTACATTGTCTTCTGCATACTTGTGATATGATTTATTCTGAAATTCTTAGTTCTAGTCTCTTTTAAAAACTCTGGTGGAGTCTCTGCATTTATGTTTTGCTTCACTCATGGAGACTAGCGAGATACCACCCTAGTATGCTCAAGCTATGTGCAATGTAATCTTGTCTTGATTTTCAGTAGTATATTATTTACTTTTAAGTATTTGTGACTAGTCACTTGAAAGAAGGATTGCTCCTTGCATTGTCCTCATAGTACTGTTTTAATACTTGCTAGACTCTTTTCGTAGTACATGCTTATATACATCTAATGAAGCAAAATAGTTTGTCAAAGTTTTCTTTGTCGCGTCCAGTTCGTTGAACTGAATTGCTTGAGGACAAGCAATATGCTAAGCTTGGGGGAGTTGATACGTCTCAAACGTATCTACTTTTCCAAACACTTTTGATATTGTTTTGACCTCATTCTTGCATGATTTGAACTAAACTAACCCGGACTGACGCTGTTTTCAGCAGAGCTGCCTGTATGGTTTTATTGTGTGCAGGAAAATGGATTTTTAAGTATCTCAGAAAAATCCACGAAAAATCACAGAAAATCCACGCACCCGAAGGAACCAGGAGCCAGAAGTGGGGCCAGAGGGGGGCCAGGGGGTGCCCAGGCGCCCTGTGGGCGCGTCGCCCCCCTGGGCCGCGTCGGGGGGTCGCCTGGGTGGGGCCCACACCCCCTGGTGCCCTACTTTGCCTCGTATTTTTACTCGCGAGGCGAAAACCCCAGATCAGAAGTTCTTTTCGCAGTTTTCCGTCGCGGAGCCGCCGGCACCCTCTGTTCTTCCTCGGGAGGGCTAATCTGGAGGCTGAATTGGCCTCCGGAGAGGGGAGATCGTCGCCATCGTCATCATCATCACCACTCCATCATCCCTCCATGACTTCTCCCTCCATGTGTGAGTAATTCCCCTGCTGTAGGCGAAGGGGATGGTAGGGATTGGATGAGTTAGATCATGTAATAGTTTGTCAGATCGTTGGGGGCATGTTGCCTATCATCTACTATGGTGTTTATCATCTTTGCTTCAACTTGTTATTCTTAATGCTTGACACTTAGGGCCCGAGTGCCATGATCTCAGATCTGAACCATATGTGTTTGCATGAATATATTTGTGTTCGTGATCCTATCTATGAGTTGTTTGCACCTATTACGGTTCGGAACCGGCGATCCCAAAAGTGACAGCTTGGGACACCAAAGGGGATGGTCCGTAGTTTGAGGATTACATGTATCCATTGAGTTCATTGCTTTGTTCTGGTGCTCTTTGACAGGAGCACCTTAATCTCCATAAGTTCCTTTTGGCCCCGTTCGTAGCGGGATGGTAGGACAAAAGATGTTGTGCAAGTTCTTATTGCAAGCACGTACAACTACCTACGGGATACATGCCTAATGTTTGATATTTGCCTAGATGATCATTACTTTTCCGTGTGTCGTGCCCCAAGTTAGAATCTATCTCATCCATGCAGCGCCCAACCATCCATCTCCCTAGCCTACAGTGTTTTAAACCCTGCTTGTCACTAGTTGCTACTTTTGCCATTTACCTTCACTATTTACTTTTTGCTGTTTACTTTTACTATCACTATTATCACTATCATATCACTGTTACCACTTATCTTTTGTTGCAAGTAAGTATATTTCAGGTGCGGTTGAATTGACAACTCAACTGTCAAAGCTTATAAATACTCTTTGGCTCCCCGTGTGTCGAATCAATAAATTGGGTTATTCTTACCCGCGAAGACTATCTCGATCCCTTACGGTTGAGGGTTATCACCCGTGCGATGGTTCCACAACTAAGTCCGCTAAATCAGACATCTGCCGTGCTAATTCCACGACAGTTGGCGCCCACCGTGGGGCTTCCGCACGATGGTTTTGAGTTCTTGAAGGGCAGCTTTGAAGGACTCAAGGGCTACGCGGTCGGCCGGATGACCAAGAGTTGCCACGGCCGGATCTACATCGACGACGCAGGCTGGGGCCCGGAGGCCGATTCAATCGAATACGGGTACCGGGTTCCCTTCGGTGGCATCCACGTCTTCATCGGCAAGATTGGTGAACCGGGACCTGAGCCAGACATCTTCCCCGACATCATCGAGCCGGATCAGCGTGCGAGATCGGTCTGGATTCAGCCTGCCATGAAGCACGTTTTCGTAGGAGCAATACATGGAGTCCAAGCCGAGGACAGATCGGATTCTGGTAGCGAGACGGTTGTCTATTCCAATGATGACTCCTCATCCGGAGAGACTGATTCCTTGTATCTGTTGCGGGACGGCCGGTCTGAGGGTGTGTCTGATGGGGATAGTATTCCGGACCCCTTTGATCTGCCAAACCGGGTGGCTGTCTTTATGGCCGGATCACAACCTACGCCACAGCCCACGATGACCGGGGCGTTCACAGCTGGGGCAGGGGGGAGCGGCCAAGCCCCCTCGTCCTCTGACGCTCTATCCGCCTTAATAGAGGAGTTCACAACACGGGCAGTAGCAGCAGTGGCTCCCGCTGACAAGGCGCAGCACGATGCAGAAATCCTACAGCTGAAGGGCCAGATCGAACAGGCCAGACAGGATCTAGATGCGGAGAAAGCTATGATAGCAACAAGGCAGGCAGAGCTGGATTCTCTGGCTTTCCAGCTCAGGATGGACCAGGCTTCTGCGCAGGGAGTAACGAATAGAAGGTATCAGTCTCGTCTACCGCCGATCTATGAGGCGATGAATCTCTTTGGGACGCCGGGAGCGGGAGCCAGCAATAATCCGGAGGCAAACCGGAGGGGAGCCCCAATGACAGGTGAACCGGTTCAACAACCCACTGCGGAGCAAGATCGACGGGTTATGCCCACGCATCACATCCCCACTCCTCCTAGCCACTACTCAAACCCCCTGGATAACATTGTCGCTGCCGCTTCACGCCTAGCCGCTTTACCCATTGAGGGGACATCCCCCGTGGCGATGGAAGCACGCAGGGTCAAGGATCTACTCAACACAGCGTTGACACAGCAGCAGGCATACTCCTACAGCAGGGAGAGACTTCATGCAACACCCCGCCACAGCCGGAGTTATACTAGGCATTGGGATTAACCGGAGGTGTCCAGTAGTGAGCGGAGGCGACACCGTCACAGACAGGATAATCAGGCAGGCGCAGAGGCGCAAGCCCAGGAGGAGGTAAACCGGGCTAGACCTACGGCCCACGAGGAGATCCGCCAAACGACGCCGGTTCACACAACCACAGCAGAGACGGGAGTCACGGCGAGTTCCTTTGGAGTGCAGTGTCTTATTCCCGCTTTACGAAGCATAAAGTTACCCAAGGATTTCAAGGGTCCACGTAAAGTGCCTAACTACATAGTAGATTTGGCTCTAGAGGCTTGGATTGAGAGCTATGAGATGGCTATGGAGATGCTGGACGTAGATGAAGCGGCATGCGCAAAGTATTTTACCATGATGCTTGAGGGTACAGCCCGGACCTGGTTAAAGGGTTTGCCACCCAACTCCATCGGATCATGGGGTGAGTTGCGCCGCCAATTTATCAAAAATTTAAAGGACACGTGCAAACAGCCAATGTCAGTGGTGGACCTAGCGGCATGTGTACAAGGAGATCAGGAGCCTACGAGTGCATGGGTACGCCGAGTGTCAGAAATCTTGCACTCTTCGAACGGTATCGGTCCCAGTACGGCAATAGTAACGCTGGAAAACAATTACCGGTTTGAGTCTCTGAAGTTGAAGCTAGGAAGGCTCAAACGGGATTGTAATGACATGGGAACTCTCATGAGCGCTTTGGTAAAGTATGGGGACTCTGACAACACTAAGTATCCAGAAGCGGATGGAGATAAATCCGGAAAGGCCAGTAAACCTGCTAAACCGGTGCAAGCTAATCCGGTCGGAACAAGCTTCAACGGTAAGCGAAAGGCAGAGGGTGGCTCTGATTTTGTGGCCAATACCAGAGTTCAAGGAAGTTTTCAACGCAACAGGGGTAAGCCACCTCCACCGAGCGGCGGAGGGTTCATTAATCTGGAGCGGCATTTGAATGAGCCTTGCCCAAAGCACAGCACGGAGGAACGCCCAGCTAAACACACATGGGGGGAATGCCGGGTCATGATGGAGGCCATGAACCAGGCCAGATTCAACAACGGGCCACCGGGCGGCGGTTCAGGCCCCGGATTTCATGGGCCGGGTCACCAGGGTAGCGGCTCCGGATCAGGATACCAGGGCGGCAACAATAGCTACAACTCAGGCAACCATCAATATGGTGAGGGCGGTTACAATAACCAAGGCAACCATCAGTATGGCCAGGGCGGTTACAATAACCAGGGCAACCAACAGCAGGGCCAGGGTAGTCACAACAACCAAGGCAATCAGCAGCGTCAGCAGCAGCAGCAGTCCGGATATCAGAGTAATCCGAAGGAGCTGAGTAGTGGACAATATCATGTATTCACTACGAGTTTGTGCAAACGAGATCAAAAAATCCAAAAGCGGGCGGTACACACAGTTGAACCGGCTACACCATGATTCTTGTGCTGGTCGGAACAACCTATTGTGTGGAGCAGAGAGGATCACTCGCCGCGGGTTGATAATCCGGGTCAGTTGGCCTTAGTAGTGGCACCACAGGTGGGTGGCTACAAATTCACCAAGGTACTCATGGACGGCGGCAGCAGCATCAATATCTTATATTACGAGACTTTCCGTCGCATGGGGCTGACGGATAAGAAGTTAAGACAGTCAAACACGGTATTTCATGGAGTAGTACCAGGTAAATCAGCTTACCCAGTTGGGAAAATTGACCTAGAAGTTACCTTTGGAGATGAACAGGATTCCAGGTTAGAGACGATAACCTTTGAGGTGGTAAAGATCCGGAGCCCATATCATGCCCTGTTTGGACGGCCGGTTTACGCCAAGTTTATGGCTAGGCCGTGCTATGTTTATCTGCAGCTCAAGATGCATGGTCACAAAGGAATCATCACGGTTCATGGAAGTCGCAAGATCGCATTGGAGTGCGAGGAAGGAGACGCTGCTTATGCAGAGGCAGTATGTGCTACGGAGGAATTGAAATTTTACAAAGACAATGTTGATCCGGCAGATATGTCCCCATTGAAGAAACCGACTACAGAGCATGATCCGGCATTGAAATTTAAATCGGCAGAGGAAACTAAGCAAGTCGACTTTGTGCCAGGTGACTCGTCCAAGCAGTTCACTATCAGCGCTAACCTTGATCCTAAATAGGAAAGCGCGCTCATCGAGTTCATCCGTGAGAACCGGGATATCTTTGCATGGAAACCTTCTGACATGCCAGGTATACCGAGGGAACTCGCTGAGCACAGTCTTAATATTGATCCGAAGTTCAAACCGGTCAAGCAGTATCTACGCCGCTTCAACGAAGAAAGGCGCAAGGCTATAGGTGAGGAAGTGGCCAGGCTTTTGGCCGCAGAGTTCATAGTTGAAGTGTTCCACCCGGAGTGGTTGGATAATCCGGTGCTAGTGTTAAAGAAAAATGGAAAGTGGAGAATGTGTGTGGATTACACAGACCTAAACAAAGCCTGTCCAACTGATCCTTTTGCTCTCCCCCGTATTGATCAGATCATTGATGCTACGGCGGGATGTGAGCGGCTAAGTTTTTTGGATGCATATTCACGGTATCACCAGATCAAGATGGCAGTTAAAGACCAAGAGAAGACATCTTTCATAACTCCATTTGGTGCCTTTTGCTACGTATCTATGCCCTTTGGGCTCAAGAGTGCCCAAGCAACTTACCAGCATTGTGTACAGAACTGTCTCAAGGGGCAGATAGGGATAAATGTTCATGCCTATGTGGATGATATCGTGGTGAAGTCAAGGAAGGAGGAGACATTGATAGAGGACCTCAAGGAGACCTTTGATAACCCGCGGGCCTATAAAATGATGCTTAATCCGGAGAAGTGTGCTTTCGGTGTTCCGGCGGGCAAGCTCCTTGGGTTCTTGGTGTCAAACAGAGGAATAGAAGCCAATCCGGAGAAAATCAAGGCGATCACGTCCATGACTAAGCCGGCTTGCATCAATGATGTGCAGCGTATCGCCGGCCGGATTATAGCATTAAGCCGATTCATCAGTCGTCTGGGGGAGAAGGCAATTCCGCTTTATCAAATGCTAAAAACTACAGATCGGTTTATATGGAGCGATGAGGCAAACACTGCGTTTGAGGATTTAAAGTGGCAACTGGCAGAACCACCGGTCCTTGCCGCCCCTGTGGATAAGGAGCCGCTGCTGTTATACGTCGCCGCCAATGCACGGGCAGTTAGCGTGGCAATCGTGGTCGAGCGCAAAGAAGCAGGAAAGGAGTATCCGGTTCAACGTCCGGTTTATTATGTCAGTGAGGTTCTCATTGAATCCAAACAAAGGTACCCGCATTGGCAGAAGCTGGTATACGGCGTGTTCATGGCATACCGAAAGCTGAAGCATTATTTCCAAGGCCACCCAATAACTGTTGTCAGTTCAGCTCCATTGGGGGATATAATCCAAAACAGGGAAGCCACGGGCAGAGTGGCGAAGTGGGCCATTGAGCTTAGCCCACACGGATTGAAGTATGTGCCACGCACCGCTATCAAATCCCAGGCATTGGTGGTTTTCATCAACGATTGGACAGAATTGCAAGCACCGGAGGAGAAGCCGGATCATACATACTGGACTATTCACTTTGACGGTTCAAGGCAGTTAGAAGGCTCGGGGGCTGGAGTTGTGTTAACTTCCCCGCGAGGTGACAAGTTTTGTTATGTCCTCCGTCTAATGTTTCCTTGTACTAACAATGCAGCAGAATATGAGGCATTGCTTCATGGCCTGCGGATGGCTAAGGAGATGAACTTGAGCCGGGTCAAGTGTTTTGGTGATTCAGATTTAGTGGCACAGCAAGTATCCGGCAAGTAGGATTCTAAAGACCCTCTCATGGCAGCTTACAGACGAGAAGTTGAAGTAGTTGCAGGATATTTCAAAGGGTATCAGGGGGATCACATAGTCCAGCGAAAAAATGAAGCGGCCGCTGCTCTAAGCCGGCTGGGTTCTCAGCGTAAACCGGTGCCACCGAATACTTTTTTGGATGAGTTACACAGTCCATTAGTTCAGGTACCGTCGGAGGAAGATCTGGCCGTTCCTGATCCGGAAGCACAGCTAGTTGCGGCACTTCATGTTATTCCAGATTGGACATTCCCTTACTTGGCATATCTAAGCCGTGGAGAGTTGCCAGATGATGAGATTGAAGCAAGACAGATAATCCGGCGATCCAAATCCATGACAATTGTAAACGGAGAACTTCACCATCGCAGTGTTTCTGGAGCGTTTCAGCGGTGTGTATCATCCGAGGAAGGCTGTGACATCCTTCGAGAGATTCATGAAGGGGATTGTGGTCATCACGCCGGTTCAAAATCCTTGGTGGCTAAAGCTTTTCGACATGGGTTCTATTGGCTGACAGCCCATGCTGATGCGGAGGATCTAGTCCGGAGGTGTGATGCGTGCCAGAAATTTTCACGACGAGCTCTTGTTCCGGCACAGGAGCTGCGGATGATACCAATTACTTGGCCGTTTGCGACTTGGGGGCTTGATATGGTTGGGCCTTTTAAAAGATCCCAAGATAAAAAAACTCATCTGCTGGTTGCTGTGGATAAGTTTACAAAGTGGATTGAGGCAGAACCTGTGAGCAAGTGTGATACGGCAACAGCGGTTAAATTCATCAAAAAGGTAATTTTCCGGTTTGGCTTTCCACACAGCATCATCACAGACAATGGCACCAATTTATCTAAAGGAGAGATGGAAGAGTTTTGTCAACGGGAGCATATTCGCCTAGATGTGTCTTTTGTAGCTCACCCTCAATCCAATGGTCAAGCTGAAAGGGCCAATCAAGAGAGTTTGCGAGGTATCAAGCCCCGGCTTATGACTCCCTTGCAAAGAACACCAGGGTGCTGGGTTGAGGAGTTACCTTCTGTCCTCTGGAGCATCAATACTACGCCGAACCGGTCCACAGGTTATACACCTTTCTTCATGGTGTACGGTGCTGAAGCGGTCCTTCCAAGCGATATCCGCCATGATTCACCACGAGTGATGGCTTATGTTGAAGCAGCCAATGAGCAGGCAAGACAGGACAGTTTGGACCGGCTAGATGAAGAGCGTGATATAGCAGCACCACGATCTGCGATTTATCAGCAGGACTTGCGCAGATATCACAGCCGCCGGGTCAAAACCAGGACGTTCCAAGAGGGGGACTTGGTACTCCGGCTCATCCAAGACCAAAAAGATATGCACAAGCTATCCCCGCCTTGGGAAGGGCCCTTTGTGGTCAGTAAGAATCTACACAATGTTTCATATTATCTGGTGGACGTTCAGGAGCACAAAGACTCACGGACATCAAAAGAAGAGACAAAGAGGCCGTGGAACATCGCGCTCCTGCGGCCCTACTACACCTGAGCCATGAGCTCTGCTGTATCCTATGTATATATTATGATTAATGAATAAACCGGCACCCTCGGTAAACCGGGGGATCAGCCTTTTTTCTTCTAAGTATATGTCCTGTGAAATTATTAGAGATATTTTGAACAAACTATTTTATGCAGAAAGGACCAAACTAGAGAGCTACGTATCACATATGAATCCTCGATAAAGTCTTTTCCGGTCTGGTCTACATAATGTTCTTGTCCCTAGGGAACCTTCCTTTGATGGCAGATGTAATATTCATGTCCCTTGGTTGATCATTCCCTTTGATGGCAAAAGAAAAAACCATGTTCTTGTCCCTAGGGAACCTTCCTTTGATGGCAGATGTAATATTCATGTCCCTTGGTTGATCATTCCCTTTGATGGCAAAAGAAAAAAACATGTTCTTGTCCCTAGGGAACCTTCCTTTGATGGAAGATGTA
>LR738711.1:783021804-783113035 GCA_902687465.1 Secale cereale
GATCATTCCCTTTGATGGCAAAAGAAAAAACCCTGTTCTTGTCCCTAGGGAACCTTCCTTTGATGGCAGATGTAATATTCCTGTCCTTTGGTTGATCATTCCCTTTGATGGCAAAAGAAAAAAACCTGTTCAGTCCCTAGGGAACCTTCCTTTGATGGCAGATGTAATATTCCTGTCCCTTGGTTGATCATTCCCTTTGATGGCAAAATAAAATTTGTTCTTGTCCCTAGGGTACTTCCTTTGATGGCAGATGTAATATTCATGTCCCTTGGAAGATACATACCCTTTGATGGCAAAAGAAAAGTTCTTGTCCCTAGGGGTACTTCCTTTGATGGCAGATGCAATATTTCCTGTCCCTTGGAGTACATCCTTTGATGGCAAAAGAGTACATCCTTTGATGGCAAAGTTCTTGTCCCTAGGAGTACTTCCTTTAATAGTCATAGCCCGTTGGGTCGCACCCTTCGATTGGCACATAGGGAGCCTGGCAGCTCGCAAAAAGCCTCGACTACATGGTCTTATTTGCAAACATGTGTTTTTGTGTGTGATTTTTCATGTGTTTTCTATGGTTTTTAATCCAGAGCTGGCCAACTTCAAAGTTGACCACACATTTTCAAAAGTCTGGACACAGAGCTCCAGCATTATTTAAACCGGTAGTTCCTATAAACCCGGATTAATTATTGGGTCCACCCCAATAGAGCCAAGAGCTTTCTCAGAAACTACAATGCCCGCCGGATTAAGGATATCAAGCATACTTAATCGCAGGTATGAAGTTATTTTTGGTATAAAACAGACACTCGTTTGATATATATATATATATGAGAGCGCTTTAATCGGTCCGGCGGTAAACCGCTAGGACATCTTTTTAGTGTTATCTATGCAGATACAGATAATATAAAAGATCAGCCATAACAGACAAGAGATTAAGATTTGCAAAATGCCTAATCAAACATCTGACATCCGGATCAAGACGGACAATATTTCAAAGCTATCCTATTACAAGGCACGGCAAGCCTGAGCGGATTAAAGTTTTTCTCGACAAAATAGTACAGCAGCTAAAAGATAAACTGAGCGGCTTATGCTTCTTCCTGCTGCGAAGGCTGAGGATCAACTTGTTCCGGAGCTTCTTCATCCTCTTGAAGCGGCTGAAAATCAGGAGTGTGCCAATCGATCTTGGATAAGGCACGGAAGTACATCTCTACAGTAATGAGATCTGACGGGTCAACATCTGGGACGAAAGTATGGGGGCGCACTGGTGGGATTAGATTTTTGGTATCATAAACCGACCGATCCACCCGCTCATTCTTTAAGTCATATGCCGGATGATACCTGGACAAATCCGATTCATCAGCAAGCTTGCTGGCAAGAGGACGCATCTCCTTAGTCAAAGCATGAAGATCTTTGCAAGAGAAGGCCGATCCATCTTCCTTGGTGCTGGGGTACCCGTTCATGGCTTCTTCCGGATCAAAGTCTGGAACCCACGCCTTGGCTCTCGTTAGCGCTACAAGGGAGCCGGCCCGTGCAGAAGATTTATTCACCTCTTCCAAGCGTACAGGCAAGATAGAAAGCTTCTCCAAAGTGCCTTGGATAGTGGTGGGGGCCGGTTTATTAAAAGACATCGCACTTATAATCCTTTGAGCGCCGGAATACAGCTGCTCAACCAGAGTATAAGAGGCCTTGAGTTTCTTCCGGAGGTCATCCCCAAGGTGGGTGACGCGTCGCCCTGCATATGGTTATCACAGATAAGCCGGAACGAACTAAAGATTGCAGAGATGAAAACACATGCAAGTTAAGTATTTACCAAAGACGGCAGAAGTCATAAGCTCTATTTGCCGCTTTAAACCGGTCAGCTCTTGTGTCACCGGGTTAAGAGCCTCTTCAGCATCCTTTGCTCTTTTTTCAAGAGCATTCCTCTGCACTTCCCAGGTTGTCCGTTCTGTTTCAAAATATTTCTTCAATTGTTCAGCAGTGGTTAAGCTCAGCGCCAGATCTTTTTTGGCCTTGGCAGCAGCAGATTCAGTCTCAGCAAGTCTATTCCGGAGCTCAGTTATTTCTTCAGCCCTCTGGGTCAAGTCAGCCTGCAAAGAAAATTAAGTGGAATAAATGACAGTTCAGACAAGTCTCAAGCACATAACCAAGTTATCCACTTGACACTTGGGGGCTAATGAGCAATTGAAGTATCAAAAGACGACAACTAAAGATAAAGTCTCAAGCACATAAGCAAGTTATCTACTTGACACTTGGGGGCTAATGGGCAGTTGAAGTATTGAAAGAGAGATTCAGACAAGTCCCAGGTACATAAAACGAGTTATGCCCGTGGCACTTGGGGGCTAATGTAAGATCATTGGCACACATTTGGAAGTACCGGTTCACCTCCAACAAAGCTAAACCGGAACTTGGGGGCTACCATGACAGATAGGAATATAAAGCAAGAGCAAAGATAAGTGAAGAAAGGTACCTCATATTTATCCTTCATCATATTCACCAAGCCCTGTTCATAGTCGCGGCTGGTGTGAAGCCGGTTCAAGTACCCGGAATAAAGCTCCTGGGCACTCAGATCAGCATAATTGGATAAATCTGTGCTCCATTTGGCATTATCTTGCTGAAGCTTCTCCGCTTTAGCAGTATGCTTGGCTAAAACAATAGGCTCAGCAGGAGCAGTAAAACCCGTTCCGGTTATTTGAACGTCCGGAGAGGAAGCAGTATTTGGCTGTGAAGGGGCAGTAGAAGGAGCCGGGTTAACGGGAGCCGGACTAGTCCGAGGAGGGCTAGCCCGGCCAGGACTTGCCGGTTCATGGGCATCTTCAGCATTGTGATTTTCAGGAGCAGCGACATAATCATGATCCATGGGAGCAGGATCGTCAAGCTGAATTGTAGGCTCGTTTTCCGGAGGGATGACCTCGTCCGGGTCAGCTACCGGATCATCAGTAGCAGTCTCAGCAGCCGTTTTGCTGGCCTTTGCCTTTTTGCTAGGCTTGGGCTTGCTGAAGAAGAATTGAAAAAGAAATCAGAGTCATAAAGGCAAAGTACAAAGGTAAACCGGATGAGCTAAAAGACTTACCCAGGGACAGTTTTAAGAATCAGGACCTGCGTGGCGGTCGATTCATCAGAAGATGATAAAGGTGTCTCCTGATAGTTAGGA
The DNA here is from genome assembly GCA_902687465.1 of Secale cereale. Classification (NCBI taxonomy): domain Eukaryota; kingdom Viridiplantae; phylum Streptophyta; class Magnoliopsida; order Poales; family Poaceae; genus Secale; species Secale cereale. The sequence goes on from LR738711.1 coordinate 783,024,944, forward strand.
TCAGACGGTTTAAGTGGTTTGCGTATAAGTCCGGCCTTGGGATGAAGAATAGTTGGAGAAAGTAAAACCTCAGAGCGGCGCCTCCGGGCCGGAGTGAGAGATATTCCGGAAGACTCGACTACATGGCCACTATGGCGTGTAGTCCGACGGGCTTCATGTTGCTGTTTCTTCAAAAGAAAATTGGGGTCCAGTTGAGCGTAAGGATGAGAAAAAGGATACTTCCGAGATGCTTTACGAATCTTGGGCACCGACGGTTCAGAATCTGAAGAAAGAGTGATTACCTCAGTTTCTGCCGCTTTATCAGCCTCAGCCAAATCCTGTGAAAAGATACTGTTAATATAAATCTAGATAAAGGAGATCAAAGCATATCAGAATCAGCTCATACCTCAGAATCCGGATCATCCTCCTCAACATGCGAACAGGAGCCATCAGCTGCCTTTTTCTTCTTAACGGCGAAGGTTTTCCGGCGTGGCTGTTTGCCTGATTTATCCTGAGTTTTCCTTTTCCAAAAAGGATCGTCGGCCTGTGTAGAGGATGAAAGATAAATAGAAGATAATTTAAATGGACGGATTAGAAGCAAGCAAAAGAGATTAAAGCTTACTGCTGGCAGTTTGTTCTTCTTATAATATGGAGCCAATCCGGTTCGGCTACATTCCTCCAAAGAAATGTTGAGCATTTTCTTAGCAGATTCAATAACTTCCTTCTCAGGAAGCAGTATGTCGGTATGGCATTGAGGATCATCCGTCTTTCCGCTATACTGACACATTAAACCGGAGCGCCGGCTCAGAGGAAGGATACTCCAGGCAAGCCAACAACACACGAAATCAACTCCAGTCAATCTGTCGGCCATAAAAGCTATGAGCTTGGCAAGCTGAGGAGCAAATCGGGCTCGTTTGGTAGAAGTGAGACGCTGTGGCAAGGGATGATCTTCCGGAATACGGTGTTCGTGGTAACCCGGCAGGGGGTTTTCTCCTTCAGGCGAGGTATCCTTGCAATAAAACCAGGATTGATTCCAATCCTTGGGGTGTGTATGGAGAGCAGCATGAGGAAAAACTACATCTCTCCTCTTCTGAATACTAACACCGCCCAGTTCTTGATGTGGTCCGGCAGTGAACTCAGTCTGCCTGTTTAAGTGGAAAAAGTCCCGAAACAAGTCCACTGACGGTTCTTCTTGAAGGTATACCTCAGAGAAGACTTGGAAATTACAGACATTTGATACGGAATTTGGGCCTATGTCCTGAGGATGGAGTTCGAAAGCGGCCAGCACATCCCGGAAATTTTTTGAACCGGGAGGGCTAAAACCCCGGGCCAGATGATCATAGAAAACAATGATTTCTCCATCTTTCGGGGTAGGAGGACACTCATTCCCCGGGGCCCTGCCATTTCAGAACTGCTTGAGGACCCAGTACACCAATTGAAGCGGCATTGGTTAAATCCTCTTCCGTGATATGGGAGGGAACCCAGTTGCAGGAGACGAACTGCTTGGCAGACATGTGAGCAAAAGGAAAATGCTGAAAAAGTAAAGTGCAAAATCCGGATTATTCAAATGCCGAAGCGTAAACCGGATCATATTATCAAAACTATATCGACGGTTTAGAAAAGGGACTAATGGCATTAACAACCCGGGAGCAGATGGGAACGAGCTACTACCGGTTAATGATAACAAAAAAGGAAGAAGCTAAACTGTCGATTCGTGGTTGATGTGTCGCATGAGCAACATATGATCGATTAAACCGGCGAGTAACTTGCAGACTTATCAAAGACAAAGAAACAGGTTTCTACAAGAGGCTAAGGTAAAATAGATCTGAGCGGTAAGAAAAAGATGAAGTTTACGCAGATCTATCACAGAGGAACTGTGGAGGTCTTTCTACAGGGCAAATGAATCTAAGGGCGAACTTAGAAATATAAATCTAAGTATAAAGCTACGGAGCAGGAGCGAGTTCCGAAGCTAATCTAAGGTTGAATCTACTACGGGAAGAGCGTATAGGATGAACAGCAAAAGCTTCGAAGTCTAAATGGCGGAAACAATGGAGGAACCCTAGATTACGGATCTGCAGCAGGAGAAAGGGAATACCTGAGGCAGAAGGAGACGGCGGCGGAGTGGCTCTGGATGCGTTTCAGGTTGATGCAGCGGCCTGGTCGACGACGGCGACGAGCTAGAGAACAACGGAGAAGCTTCGGGCGACGGAGGAAGAAGACGAGCGGAAAGAAGAAAGGCAAAGGCACGGCTGTATTTATAAGGGCTGGAGAGACGAAACAGCAAGCGCGGGATTTGAGGAGGTCAGATCAGATAAAGATTCTACTATCGCCTCGATTTTCGGGATAACCTTTAAACAAAGATAACAGACAACTATGAGCAATAAATGCGGAGGTGATGTCACGACTGAATAAAATGATTTCTAGGGATGACGTCATAGCCGGTTTATAAAAACAGAGAAGATACAGAGAAGAAGTTTATGCGAGGTTACAAGACTGACATGAACAAGTTCAAATCATTATGGGGCCTAATGTCAGGGATATTACTAGCAGGTATAAACCGGCTAGAGAGAGCCGGATTATGGTAATATAGATGTATAGTTATAAATTCAGTAGAAGTTACGGCCCATGAAGGCTTAGGGCCCATGCGTAAGTTTACGATGTGTAAACCGTCCTATCATGTAACTTGAGATACAAGGAAAGAAGAGCAGAGACCAAGGCGGACACGATTATGAACCGGCCTCGGGACTCTGTAAACCGGACAGGGCGTTGCCTCCTATATAAAGGAACGACCCGGCGACGGTTCAGGGGCAAGCAATAATCCGTTGAGAGACAGGCAAGCAATCTGCTCCCTGTTCATCGACGCCCGAGCAATACCAAACCAAACTAGACGTAGGCTTTTACCTTCATCGAAGGGGCTGAACTAGTATAAACCCTCTGTGTCCTTTGTGTGCTTTTAACCTCTTCAAGCTAACCCGTGCGATGGTTCCACAACTAAGTCCGCTAAACCGGACATCAATGGTAAAGCAGTGGATCAAAAGGTATATCATTCTATGATTGGATCCTTGCTTTATCTTTGTGCATTTAGATCAGATATCATGTTAAGTGTGGGAATTTGTGCACGGTTTCAAGCCTCACCTAAGGAAAGCCACTTTGTGGCGGTTAAGCGAATCTTTCGATATTTGGCTCATACCCCAAACTTTGGCTTATGGTACCCAAGAGGGGCAAACTTCAATCTTGTAGGTTTCTCGGATTCGGATTGGGCGAGAGACAAGGTGGATAGGAAGTCAACATCTGGAGGGTGCCCATTTCTTGTTGCTCGTTGGTAAGTTGGTCTTCCAAAGCAAAGTTGTGTATCTCTCTCCTCCACCGAAGCTCAGTATGTGGCCGCTGATAGTTGTTGTGCTCAACTCCTATGGATGAGGCAAACTTTAAAGGATTATGGTGTCATTTGTGACAAAGTGCCTCTTTGGTGTGACAATGAAAGTGCCATCAAGATTTCTCTCAATTTGGTGCAACACTTCAAGATGAAGCATATTGAGATTCGATATCACTTCATTCGGGATCATATTAGGCGTGGGGAGATTGATCTTCACTATGTCAACACTCATTATAACCTTGCAGATATTTTCACGAAGCCCTTGGATGAAGCAAGATTTCTCGAGTTAAGGCATGAGCTAAATATCATTGATTTGAGAAATGTGTCTTGAAACTTTGCACACCTTTTCACACTCGTCATGCTATCTTGTTTAGATGTAGGCATGGACATAGGGGAGTATTGTTCTCTCACTGAACCCTCCCTCCCCCCATTATGCATAAATTGATCAACTCTTTCACATTCACCATTGTTGATGTTACTTGTGCTTCAAAGATGAGTTGTGGTCATGGGCCCAAGGTTAAAATCTTCGCGGTGCCATACCATTTCACTCAAGCATAGGTGTCCTCGGCCACCGCCCTCTCTATGAGAGTTGTGTGGTTGTTGTCTCGTGTTCAGTCTTTCCTGTTTTGTGTTTTGCCTTCGTGTTTTGTTCCCTCGCCTCTTGCGTTCTCTCTTTGCTTCAGCTAAGTCACCTTTTTTATCAAAAAAAGTCGGGAGAAAGAAAGTTTAGTCTATGGGTTCTTGGCTGGGCGGTACTACCGCTGGGTGCGCGCGGTACTACCTCTTATTGAATTAAGCGATACTACCGCCCGCCCGAGCGGTACTACTGCCGCGGGGCGGGACTGAGGGGTTAAGTTGGGCAGGGGAGTTTCTTCTCCCCCATACCCATTCGACCCTCCTATCCTCTTCGTGCTCCTGCGATGAACTCGCCACAGGGGGACGCCGGTGGGCCGCCTCCTCCGGTTCATTTTTCACCTTTTCCTCCGGTGGGATCAATCCACACCCCTTCCTCATGCCATGCATGATGGTATTGCCCCCCGTCTCTTTCTCTTTGCTTCTAGGTTTCAGATCTAGGATTTAGGGGCAATAGACTTCGCATTCTTCGATCTTTTTGCCAAATCAAGGCTTGAGTAGGATGGTGAAGGCTTCTAAACTGCTAGGATTGAAGTTTGGTAGGCTTATTTTTTAATTTGGCATCTCGGCAGTACCGAAGTTGGTCGCGGCAGTAAGGGAACCGTCATTCCCCGCCTGAAGCGGTACTACCGCTCCCCTGGAGCGGTACTACCGCTTGAGCGGTACTGCCGACTATCAAGAGCGGTACTATCGCTGGATGCCAAGTTCCATCATTATGCTTCCAAATATTGATCCTTGTTACTTTTTCTTGTGGCTTATGCTCGTTCTTCGTGTTGTTTCTTATGTTCGTGTGTTTGGTTCCTGGTGATGGCCCTTCGGAGCATCATGCCCATCGTATCAATCCAGGGCGCTCTGTCTCTAAGCGCCATTGCACCTTTGAGGCAGCGGGTGCCTCTTCAAGTGTTCCGCCCACTCCGTCCCAACAGCCATCCAAGAGTACTGCAAACAAGCCCAAGACGAAGCCCAAGACCATCACTGAGATGAAGCCAAGGAGTTTTGGGAGAAGCATCGGCGCAATCCTTATGAGCATGATCATGAGCCCAATTTGGTCAACCGTCCCTTCTCGACCCGTTTTCAGTGGGCAATATATTTTAATGTGATCAAGGCCAAGAGGAATCTCTTTTTTGATGTCTGCTCCATTGACATTGCTTATATGAAGAAGGATCCTAGCTACTTTGGTGAAGCTCTAGAGATGTGTACTCAGTTGAACATTCTCGGCATCATGGAGTTCAACAAGGATTTCGATGCAGACTTGGTGGCTCAGTTTTATGCCACGGTTCATGTCGGCACTGATGAGGAAAGATCTCTGACTTGGATGACAAATGGCAAACTTCTCTCTGTCAAATGGAAGGCTTTCATGGAATTACTTGGGATTGAAGACCAAGGGCTTGAGAATCCGGTTGGCTTTCGTCCTCATCACAATGCAACTGCTACTCACAAGCAATCTCTCTGGCCTTACTACACTATGAGGGTTATCCCCGAGACAAAGAAGGAGACCTATGAGCTGCCTGCCTATCTGGATATTCTTCACTGCATCTTCAAGGAGACTCTTTTCCCTCGCATTAGGAACCAGGATATGGCTCAATCATTTCTTGTGGATATGCTTCCTTTCTGCCAACATGAGAAGGAAGAACACATTGGAGAATCCCTGGATATTTCTCATGTCATGTGGTCTGAGCTCGTATCTTCCATCTCTGAGCGCAAGTGTCCTATTAATGGTCCCTTTCTCATGTTACTGATTGAGAAGCCTTGGGAGCACACTTATCTTGGTATTGTGCTAGAGACTAGCGAGTTGGTCCGTCATGAGGTTAAGCGTCTCAGAAAGAAGGAGCTCTAGGGCACTCCGGTTTCACATTCTGGTATTCCATCCAGTGCCGACGATATTGAGGCAGAGGCTGAGGCTGACGATGATGAGGATTATGTGCCCTCTGGAGCGGAGCCCTCATGGGCCAAGAAGCTCAAGCGCAAGATGAAGAAGCTGTTCTGCATGGAGTCTCACGGTCAGTACTTGGCTCATGTGTCTGAGAAGAAGGCCAGGAGCCACCATAAGGAGCTCATGCGTCAGGTTGGTGCGACTGTTGTGAGTGGTTCTAAGGGCTGTATCACAGAGGAGTGGGTTCAGCAGCACTGCCCCTGGACTGACTCTAACCCTGAGCAGCCCTCTGCCGATGATGGAGGTGCGGACGATCTCGTGGGGATGTGATGATGGAGAACATGTGAGTTGCTATCACCTGTGACCATTGTTGCACTCTTTTCCCTTTTCGGTGTCTCGGTGCCAAAGGGGGGAGAGTTTAGGTATTTTTCAAGTTGCGAGTGTGTGTCCTATTTGCCTTGTTTTTCTCTCTCTCGCAAACTCTCTTCTTGTCTGTTGCTTTGGTTTTGTTTATGCTCGTCAGAACTAGTTAATTTTCATATGGTGTGAGACATATGCTACCCTATCCTATTATATATATATATCAAGTACTTTGGTAGTATGTGAGTTGCATGCTTATCTCCTGCCTATATATCCTACTCACATACTACTTGTTTGTTTCCTAGCTCATATATGATAAATATTGTCTAACTATAAAATATAGGGGGAGTGTTGATCCTAATGTGTGTACTTTCATTCCAAAGGTACCTCTATTTAAGTGCACACATCTAGGGGGAGCCCGTCTATATTTTGTAGTCATTGGGGGCTTGCTTACTCTCCTGTTAATTCTTTGTGCAAATCCCGTATTGTCATCAATCCACCAAAAAGGGGGAGATTGTAAGGGCATGTCCCTTCCTAAGCCGTTTTGGTGATTGATGACAATGCTTTTGCGTACTAATCGTGTGTGCTAAGTATTTCAGAGATTCATCCTTTGGCACAAGACGATTCCTTCCCCTCGAAGCTTTGAGTGAAGACATGTCGTCTCCTTCATTTTTGGTTTTGGTGAACTTGAGTCGTAGGAGACACCGTACTATCAAGAGGGGGTCCGCATTGGAAAGGCTAGGGTGGAATCAACACATACACTTCATTTTTGCACCCCCCAGCTCCTTTCCTCTCCTTGGAGTTTACCGTTTCGCCAGAATTAGAGGTTATGAGGTAGTAGCGGTAGTACCACCACCAGAGCGGTAGTACCGCATATGATCGTCAAGCGGTAGTACCGCTTGAAGGCATCAACGGTAGTACCGCCCCGGTTCGGCTCTGCTACCGCCTCGACTCGAGGGCGTATTTTCTCGTGTCGGGTTGTGCGGTAGTAGTAGCGGTAGTACCGCTCCACCCCTTCTCCCTCTTCCTTTCTCCCACTGTTGCCTCGGCTCTTTGCATGCGCGGTAGTACCGCTGGGGGTCGCGATTGTACCGCTGCTACCAGCGGTTGTACCGCCCCACCCAGCGGTAGTACCGCTCTGTGCGGGCTGAAGTTGGGGAAATGGTTGGTTTTACTCTCCCACTATAAAAGGAGGTCTTCTTCTACAAAAATACCTACCTCTTCCCTCCCCAAAACTCCATTGTTTCTCAAAGCTCCATTTTCGCCCGATCTCTCTCCCTAGCCAATCAAATTTGTTGATTCTCTAGGGATTGGTTGAGAAGGCCTAGCTCTACACTTCCACCAAGAGAAATTTGATCCCCCCACTAATCCCTTGCGGATCTTGTTACTCTTGTGTGTTTGAGCGCCCTAAACGGTTGAGGTCACCTCAAAGCCATATCCATTGTGGTGAAGCTTCATGGCCTCGTTGGGAGCCTCCAATTAAGTTGTGGTGTCAGGGATATTACTACCAGGTATAAACCGCCCAGGAGGGGCCGGTTTATGTTATCAAGATTATTTTATTAAAGCCCAGCGGAGCATGAAGCAAGAGATTTTAGCCCAAGAGGTTTAGAGCCCAAGTGTTAGGGCCCATGAATTGTAAACCGCCATACTCTGTAACTTGTGATGTAAGATAGAAAGAATAGAGACCGAGGCGGACATGTTTATGAGCCGGCCTCGGGACTCTGTAAACCGGACCAGGCATCACCTCTTATATAAAGGGACAGCCCGTCGACGGTTCAGGGCAGAGAACAACAGCTCGAGACACAGGCAAAGCGGATTCGCTCCCTGGTCATCGAAACCCTAGCAATATTACATCAAACTAGACGTGGGCTTTTACCTTCATCGAAGGGGCCGAACTAGTATAAAATCCCCGTGTCCTTGTCCGCTTTAACCCCTTTAAGCTAACCCGTAGTGATAGCCTCACGACTAAGTCCATTTGCTAGGACATCTGCCATGACAAAACCACGATAGTTGGCGCCCACCGTGGGGCTATCGCATGGTGGTTTCGAGTTCTTGAAGGGCATCTTTGAAGGACTCAAGGGCTAAGCAGTGGGCCGGATGACCAAGAGTCGTCGCGGCAAGATCTACATCGACGATGCCGACTGGGGCCCCGAGGCCGATTCAATCGAATACGGGTACAGGGTCCCCTTCGGCGGCATCCACGTCTTCATCGACAAGATTGGCGAACCGAGCCCTGAGCCGGACATCTTCCCCAACATCGTCGAGCCGGCTCAGCGTGCGAGGCCTGCCCGAATTCAGGACGCCATGAAACACGTCTTCGTTGGAGCGGTGCATCGAGTACAAGCCGAGGACGGATCGGACTCTGGCGGCGAGAGTGTTGTCTATTCCGGCGACGAATCGTCCTCCGGAGAGACAGAATCTTTGTATCTGTTGCAGGACGGCCGATCTGGGGGCTGTTCCGATGGTGACAGTATTCCGGACCCCCTCGATCTGCCAAACCGGGTCGTCGTCTTTATGGCCGAATCACAACCCATCCAGCAGTCATCAACTACAGCGGCATTAATATCAGACACGGTGGGAGCTAGGACTGGAGGTCCTGATCCGTCACCGGCTGAAACTTTATTCGCTTTGGTCGATACTTTGACAGTGCTGTTAACAACAGAGGTAGCCCAGGCCGATAAAGAGCAGCATGATGCGGAAGTCGCTCAGGTGAAGAGCTGGATAGATCAAGCCAAGTTGGACCTAGCTGCTGTGAAAACCAGGATGGCTGCAAAGCAGGCTGAGCTTGATGCTCAAGCCTATCGACTCATGTTGGATCAGACCGCTTCACACGAGGTAATGATGAGAAGGCCACGATCTCGCCTACCGCCGGTTTTTGAGGCTAGGAACCTTTTTAGCACGCCAGGAGCAGGAACCAATAACCAACCAGAGATAAACCGGGGCGGGGCACCGGGCATAGGAGCGTCAGTTCAGTAACCCGAGAGGTTGTACCATCACAGCGTGTGCCCACCCCTCCCAGTCATTACTCCAATCTGTTGGATAACATAGTCGCCGCCGTTTCACGACTGGCCGCCCTTCCTATTGAAGGAACATCCCATGTAGCAGTGGAGGCACGACTGGCCAGGGAGTTTCTGAAAACGGCGTTAACTCAATAGCAAGCTTACTCCCATAGCCGTGAGAGGATTCATTCAACCCCTCACCCAAGCCGGAGTTACATTAGGTGCTTGGATGAACCGGCCGTATCAAGCAGCGCACGGAGACGTAATCCGCCGCGGCAGGATGCAAGGTTGTTAGAATCGCGATTTTGAATCGAATCGGAGCACTGATGGTAGGATCACAAATCGTGGAATCTTCACTATCAGGATTGTAGAAACGTAGATTCTATGAACTAAAGTCGTAGAATCAGAGGGGTTAGTTTGGATCGTAAAGTCGTAGAATCGTACAACAGAATCGCGATTCTGACAACCTTGGCAGGATGATCCGGCAGGAGGAGACGCGAACGCTCAGAACATGGTGGACCAGGGCAGGCAATGCCGGGAGGCCGAGTTAGTAGCACAACACGAAGTCCGTCAGGCAGCTCCGGTTCGTCCCTCTACCACAGTTGAACCGGGGGTTATGTCTAGCTCCCTAGGAGTGCCTTGTCTTACTCCCGCTTTACGCAACGTAAAGCTGCCCAAGGATTTCAAGGGACCGCGCAAGGTGCCCAACTACACGACGGATCTATCCCCGGAGGCATGGGTTGAAAGTTATGAGATGGCAATGGAGATGCTGGATGTGGATGATGCAGCGTGCGCTAAGTATTTCACAATGATGTTGGAGGGCACAGCTCGCACTTGGCTGAAGGGCTTACCACCCAATTCCGTCGGATCATGGGCCGAATTGCGCCGCCGGTTTATCAATAACTTCGAGGACATGTGCAAACAGCCAATGTCTGTCGTCGATTTAGCTGCATGTGTTCAAGGGGAGCATGAGCCAACAAGTAGTTGGGTACGCCGGGTGTCAGAGATCCTGCATTCCTCTAATAGCATCAACCCAAGCACAGCAGTGGTAACATTGGAAGGCAATTGCCGGTTTGTGCCTTTGAAGTTGAAGCTGGGACAGCTTAAGCGTAATTGTGATGACATGGGGACACTCATGGACGCTCTAGTGAAATATGCGGACTCAGATAATACCAAATACCCAGACTCCGATAATGACAAGTCAGGGAAGGTAAACAAGAATGGTAAGGCGCCGCAGCCCAACCCGGCGAATCAAGGATACAACGGTAAGCGTAAAGCGGATATCAACTCAGATTTTGTGGCTAACACCAATGCTCAGGAGGATGGACAGCGCCGCAAGGGTAGACCGCCCCCACGAAATGGGTGGCCGCCTATTAATCTGGAATGCCAGATGAATATACCTTGCCCGAGGCATGGTACAGCGGAAAAGCCAGCTACACACCTATGGAAGGACTATTTCATTATGCAGGAAATCATGAACCGGTCTCGATACGATCATGGACCCTCCGGCGGATCAGGTCCCGGTTTTCAAGGGCCGGGTTATCAAGGTGGTGGATCCGGTTCAGGGTACCAAGGCAATAACGGCAACCACAACAGGCACAATCAGCATAACCAACAGCATGACCAGGGTGGCTATAACAATCAGGGAAATCAACAGCATCAACAGCAGCAGCAATCCGGATATCAGAATAATCCGAAGGAGTTGAGCAGTGGGCAGTATCATGTCTTCACCACGAGCTTGTGTAAACGTGATCAGAAAGTTCACAAGAGGGTAGTAAATTCTGTTGAACCGGTGGTGCCGCGTTACCTGCGTTGGTCATAGCAGCCTATTGTGTGGAGCCGGGAGGATCATCCGCCCCGGGTTGATAATCCGGGTCAGCTGGCTCTAGTTGTGGCACCTCAGGTGGGTGGCTACAAGTTTACCAAGGTACTTATGGACGGAGGCAGCAGCATCAACATTTTATACTATGAGACTTTCCGGCGTATGGGGCTGACAGATAAGAAGCTCCGGCAGTCCAACACAGTTTTTCATGGGGTGGTGCCCGATAAATCGGCGTATCCAGTTGGCAAGATAGATTTGGAGGTCACTTTTGGAGATGAGCATGATTCCAGGTCGAAGACTTTGATCTTTGAAGTGGTAAAGATCAAGAGCCCGTATCACGCCCTATTCGGGCAGCCGGTTTACGCTAAGTTCATGGCAAGGCCGTGTTATGTTTATTTACATCTCAAGATGCCAGGCCATAAGGGAACCATTACGGTCCATGGAAGCCACAAGATTGTGTTGGAGTGCGAGGAAGGTGATGCAGCTTATGCTGAAGCGGTTTCTGCAACTGAGGAGCTGAAGTTTTATAAAGATAATGTTGATCTGGCGGATATGTCTCCACTGAAGAAACCAACCATAGAGCATGATCCGGCTTTAAAGTTCAAATCAGCTGAAGAGACCAAACAGGTTGACTTTGTTCCTGGCGATTCATCCAAGCAGTTCACCATCAGTGCTAACCTAGATCCAAAATAGGAAAGCGCACTCATCGAGTTCATCCATGAGAATCGGGACATTTTTGCATGGAAACCTTCTGACATGCTAGGTGTACCGAGGGAACTCGCTGAGCACACTCTCAATGTTGATCCTAAGTTTAAACCGGTTAAGCAATTTCTGCGCCGCTTCAATGAAGAAAAACGTAAGGCTATTGGTGAAGAAGTGGCTAGGCTCTTAGCAGCAGGCTTTATATTTGAGGTTTTTCATCCAGAGTGGTTGGCTAATCCGGTGCTAGTACTTAAGAAAAACGGCACTTGGCGAATGTGTGTTGATTACACAGATCTAAATAAAGCTTGCCCAACTGATCCCTTTGCCCTCCCCCGTATTGATCAGATCATTGATGCTACGGCAAGTTGTGAGCGACTAAGTTTTTTGGACGCATACTCAGGTTATCATCAGATCAAGATGGCAGTTAAGGACCAGGAGAAGACGGCCTTTATAACTCCCTTTGGAGCCTTCTGCTATGTATCTATGCCATTTGGGCTTAAGAGCGTCCAGGCGACCTATCAGCGTTGTGTGCAGAACTGCCTTCATGGACAGATTGGGCGGAATGTTCACGCATATGTGGATGATATTCTGGTGAAATCTAGGATGGAGGAGACATTGATAATAGACTTGAAAGAAACCTTAGATAATCTCCGAATTTACAAAATGATGCTTAATCCGGATAAGTGTGTTTTCGGTGTTCCGGCGGGCAAGCTCCTGGGATTCTTGGTATCAAACAGGGGAATTGAGGCTAATCCGGAGAAGATCAAAGTGATTACATCCTTGGCTAAACCGGCGTGCATCAACGACGTTCAACGTGTGGTGGGCCGTCTTGCGGCTCTCAACCGGTTTATTAGCCGTTTGGGGGAGAAGGCTATCCCGCTTTATCAGATGATGAAAAAGACAGATCGCTTTGTCTGGAGTGATGCTCCTGATGCTGCGTTTGAAGACTTGAAGAAGCAATTAGCAGAGCCACCGGTCCTCGCAGCCCCAGTTGATAATGAGCCGATGTTGTTGTCTGTGGCAGCTAATGCCCGTGCAGTAAGCGTTGCCATTGTGGTAGAGCGTAAGGAGGCAGGCAAGGAATATCCGGTTCAGCGGCCGGTTTACTACATCGGTGAGGTGCTCATTGAATCAAAACAGAGATATCCGCATTGGCAGAAATTGGTGTATGGAGTCTTCATGAAAAACCGGAAGCTAAAGCACTATTTTCAAGGCCATCCAATCACTGTAGTCAGTTCAGCTCCGTTGGGGGATATAATCCAGAACAGAGAGGCTACCGGTCGGGTTGCAAAGTGGGCCATTGAGCTTAGCCCGCACGGATTGAAATATGTGCCCCGTACTACGATAAAATCTCAAGCACTGGTGGATTTCATCAATGATTGGACAGAGTTGCAAGCACCCGAGTAAAAGCTGGATCACACATATTGGACTATTCACTTTGATGGATCCAAGCAATTGGAAGGCTCGGGGGGCTGGAGTCGTGTTAACTTCCCCACTAGGCGATAAGTTCTGTTATGTCCTCCGTTTAATGTTCCCTTGTACTAACAATGTAGTTGAGTATGAAGCTCTCCTCCACGGTCTACGGATGGCCAAGGAGATGAATTTAAGCCAGGTTAAATGCTTTGGCGATTCAGACCTGGTGGCGCAGCAAGTATTTGGCAAGTGGGATTCCAAAGATCCACTCATGGTAGCATATCGATGAGAGGTAGATGTTGTTGCCAGACACTTCAAGGGTTATCAGGTGGATAGACCGGCGAAAGAATGAAGCGGCTGACGTGTTAAGCCGGCTGGGTTCTCAACGTAAGCCAGTCCCACCCAATACCTTCTTGGATGTATTACACAATCCGTCGGTACAGTTACCTTCAGAAGAGGACTTGGCTGTTCCTGATCCGGAGGCACAATTGGTCGCGGCACTTCATGTTATTCCAGATTGGACGCTTCCTGACCTGGCATACATGAACCGAGGTGAGTTACCAGAGGACGAAGTTTTGGCTAGACAGATAGTCTGGCGATCCAAGTCAATGACTATTGTCAATGGAGAACTTCATCATCGCAGTATTTCTGGGCGTTTCAGTGGTGTGTGTCGCCAGAGGAAGGCTGTGATATTCTTAGAGAGATCCATGAGGGAGATTGTGGCCATCATGCCGGTTCAAAATCTTTGGTGGCTAAAGCTTTTCGTCATGGGTTCTACTGGTTGACGGCTCACGCCGATGCAGAGGACTTGGTCAGAAAATGTGATGCTTGCCAGAAATTCTCATGGCGTGCTCATATACCGGCGCAGGAATTGAGGATGATTCCAATTACTTGGCCATTTGCGACTTGGGGGCTTGATATGGTTGGACCCTTCAAGATATCCCAAGATAAGAAGACCCACCTTTTGGTGGCGGTGGACAAATTTACCAAATGGGTTGAAGCGGAACCAGTCAGTAAGTGTGATGCAACAACGGCGGTTCAGTTCATCAAAAAGGTGATTTTCCGGTTTGGCTTTCCCCATAGCATTATAACTGATAATGGTACCAATCTATCCAAGGGGGCTATGGAGGAGTTCTGTCAACGAGAGCACATCCGCCTTGATGTATCATCAGTAGCTCACCCTCAGTCTAATGGCAAAGCTGAAAGAGCCAATCAAGAAATCTTGAGAGGCATCAAACCCCGGCTTATGGTTCCTTTGTAGAGGACACCGGGTTGTTGGGTGGAGGAGTTACCATCTGTGCTATGGAGCATCAACACTACGCCTAACAGATCTACAGGGTACACGCCTTTCTTCATGGTATATGGAGCTGAAACGGTCCTCCCTAGTGATATCCGTCATGACTTGCCGCGGGTGGCGGCTTACTTCGAAGCTGATAACGAAAAAGCAAGGCAAGATGCATTGGACAGGCTGGATGAAGAGCGGGACACGGCAGCAGCTCGATCGGTGATTTATCAGCAAGATCTGCGCCGGTACCACAGCCGCCGGGTTAAAACCAGGACGTTTCAAGAAGGAGATCTGGTGCTCCGGCTAATCCAAGACCAGACAGGCATGCACAAGCTATCCCCACCTTGGGAAGGACCCTTTGTGGTCAGCAAGAACCTGCACAACGGATCATACTACCTCGTCGATGTTCGAGAACATAAGGACTCATGTACGACAGAGGAGGAGACCAAACAGCCGTGGAACATCGCTCTTCTTCGACCTTACTACACCTGAGCCATAGGCTCTGTTTTATGTACAGATCTTTACAATGTATATATTATGATCAATATAATAAACCGGCGCCCTCGATAAAGCGGGGTATCAGCCGCCTTTTTTCATAAGAGTTTGTCACATGGGGACTTCTGTGTGCACGGGAGTTCCTATGGCCTCTTAAACCAGCGATCACATCAAGGCCATCATAAGAGCATAGCTCAGGTTGCTTCGGCAATTTCCACATGATGATGAGGGGCAAAAGAGAGTTTTGATGCCTAGCACAACTCAAACATAGGCCCCGACGAGCATAGCTCAAATGCTACCTGGGGGCTTGATACGTCCAAAACGTATCTATAATTTCTGCTTGATCCATGATTCTTTTGTGTGATATTGCTATGATATTGATGCACTTCCATACACTTTTGATCATATTTGGACTAACCTATTAACTCAGTGCACCACAGTGCCAGTTCCTGTTTTCTGCTGTTTTTCTATTTCAGGTTTCCCCCATATTAAAAGTGCTCCAAAAATTCCAGGAAAAATATAGGAAAAATCAGCATACAGGAAGCTTCGCGAAGAACCAAAGATGGGCCAGAGGGGAGCCAGGGGAGGCCCAGGCGGCCACCTGGCGCGGTCCCACCCCTGGCCGCGCCAGGGGGGCGCCTGGGGCCCCTGCTCCGCCTCTGGCTGCCCCCCTTCGCATATATATCCCTCTCGTCCCGAAACCCTCGAGGACAGAACCCTTTTTCGCGATCTCTCCTCTATTCCGCCGCCGCAGCGCTTCCAAGATCGGGAGCATCAGGAGAACTCTTCCCGGCACCCTGCCGGAGGGGAGAACCACCACCGGGAGCTTCTCCACCACCATGGATGCTTCCCGGATGAGTCGTGAGTAGTCCACCTTGGACCATGGGTCCATGATCAGTAGCTATGTGATGTTCTCCTCCCCTCTTTGCTCTTCATGGTTTAGACCTCGTGAGCTACCCTACATGATCGAGGCACATATGTAATCTTTCTGTTGTTGCTTTGCTGAGTTTGCTGGGATCTGATGGATTATGAGACTATGTTCAGATTGTGTTTGAGTAATATATTTGATTCACCTCTTTTATATCTTTGTTCTTGAGTAATTCATGCATGTTCTCCGTTGCTGTTTATTGCTTTGGCCAAGTAGTAGGTAGTAACTCCAAGAGGGAGCGTTATGCTTGATTGTGGGTTCATGCCCCCTGATGACTAGCTTGAGTGACAGAAACATGAGTCTACGGCATGTGTTGTTGCCACAAGGGAGAAAACAACGGTGCTTGTACTTGCGGGTGCAAGGATTGTTTACTTTACGCAAAGTTCTTTTAATGCAGTTGTTTGTTTTTTTGAGTTTACACTTTGGGTGGGATTCGCAACTTAATACCAGCGAGATGTTCTGGATAGATATCTCAAGGTGGATGATTAGTAGTAGATGCAGATGGATTTCGGTCTACTTGCCTTGGTGTACCGCCCATGCTTTTGAGCCTCTACCTTTCTTTGCAGCATAGTTAGCATTGGTTTGCGCACATAATCCTATCAATTGCCCAGCTGTAATTTGTTTACCTCGCTTTGCTGTTTTATTGTCTTTTGGGAGAGAGACATCACTAGTGAACATCATGGGACCCCGGTCCATATTACCACCGCTGATCACACCTTCTATTTACTTCCTGTTTTTATTTCCTAGTTGCAGTCATAGCTATCATTATTATCTCTTGTGTTTGATCCTTTGTAAACAACAAGGCCGGAGGGATTGACAACCTCTCTGTACTCGTTGGGAGCAAAGTTATCTGTATCTATGTGCAGGTCCCGTCAACCGCTAAGTTTCTGGCGCCGTTGACACCTACTTGTCGACCCTCGGAGTCTCACGGGATTCGATCCTTGGTATCTTTGCCAAGGGAAATTTGCTGCTACGCTACATCTCAACCTTCCACTTGGGGTAACCAACGAGGGGCGAGAAGCCATCAAGCAAGTTTCTGGCGCCGTTGCCGGGGACTCCACTCTTCAAGATAGGGGAGTTGCACGCTATCTTTTATCTTTGCTTTTTAGTCCTGTTAGTTTACCTTTCAGTTTTTGCTTTAGTGTCCTTTATCAAAAATCACAAAAAAATTATTTGCTTTTCTGTTAGTAGTCCTTTCTGTTTAGTCAAACATGTTAGGACTTGGTGCTTTGAGGGAATCAGAAGTTCTAGATTTCCATCAAAGGGATGGAGAAAATATGAAGAAGGCATGGGACAGAATTTCTGATGCACATAGGAGAATTATGCCTTGGATACCTATAAAAATTGTGCTTAGAAATTTTTACCATGGTCTTTTTAAATGGTGTAAACACTCTCTTGATATTATAGCTGAAGGAGATTTCCTAGAGTGTGATGAAGCTAGAGCTCTTAAAATTATACATGGTCTATCTAGTTACTTTGTTTATGATCATAGTTTTGATACTGTCATAGATAGACTTGCTACTATTTAGAAGAGAATGCATGCTCTAGACTTGATGAAGGTAGAGAAACCCAAACCCAATAAGAGAGATATTTTGGAAATAGACAATGATTGGGAGCCTTTTGTTAGGATTAGCATCTCTAATCAAGACTTCCTTGCTTATTGTGATATTGGATCTATGGTTTCTACTATGCCAAAAATTGTTCATGATTCTTTAAAATTTAACCTGGACAAATTATCATCCTATCATGAACATGCTAATGGAGATATTTCTGAGATCCAGGGAAGAATAAAAGACGTACCAGTTACATTCCTTAAAGGGATTGCAATGGTTGATTTCTTCATCATGAAGCCAAACCAAGGAAATATAGTGCTTGGAAGGGACTTCCTCCGAGCCGTAAAAGGCTTCATCGATATAGGTAAGGGACAAATCCGCCTACGCGGGAAGGCAAAAGGTACGTACCCCTTTCCTAGAAGGAATAAGGATGAACTTGTTGAGGAACCATTTGAAGCAATTTATAACTCCGATTATTATGATGACTTTTGATTCCTTCTTTTTGCATCATGCCTAGCTTAAAGGCATAAAAGAAAGCGCTTTGGGGAGGCAGCCCACAACGAATTAGGTTTTATTTTGCTTTTGTTGTGTCTTGATGTTTGTTACTACCGTAGCATCATCATGGTATCTTTTCTTTTCAGCTTTGTGCCAAGTTTAGCCTTCGATTGCAAGAAAGTTCAAAAGTTGTGACGTGCTGTCCAGAAAATAGATTCTGTCCTTGAACAAAAAAATTCAAATAAAACCACCAGATCATCTTTTTGATCTGAATTTTTTTTGAAAGCGTGCTCTATACAATTGGCTTTCGAGCGTCTGTTCTGAGTTTTTTGATTTGAGTTGCAGAAGTGCCCCGAAAAAATTATTTACTACCTGCTGGTCTGTTTTTCACAGATTCTGTCCTGTTTTGCCTTTTCTTCGTTTTGCAAACCTTGAGCTTGCTTTTTCTTTGCAAAAACCTTTTGGCAATATTGAGAAACAGTAGCTCTTCAAGATTATCTTTATTTCCAGTAGGGAAAAATTATTTTATTGTGGGTACTAACCTCGCTAATCAGATTATGATGAGTTATGTATGAAGGGAGTTTTCAAGTGTGCGAGGGAAGATGATAAAAGAAGATTCAGGAGGGTCAAACGCTCAAGCTTGGGGATGCCCCCGTGCACCCCCAAGAAATATTCAAGAAGACTCAAGCGTCTAAGCTTGGGGATGCCCCCATGCATCCCCTTCTCCATCAACAATTATCAGTTCGTCTTTCGTTCCACTATAATTTATCACTTCATGCGTTATGTGCTATGCTTGGAGCGTCTTGCTCTTAGTTTCTTTGTTTTAGTTTTCTTTAGCTTTGCTTGCTGTTCATAACAAGTTAGAACCCAGCTTTCTTTGTGTGGGAGAGAAACACGCTCCACTTCAACCTAGAACACAACATAGGATTTTCATCCTTATCTTTGTTGTGTGTGTTCTTTGTCTTTCCATAGCTGATGTCATGTTTAGCTCTTAGTTTTCATGCCTTTCTTTTTAAAGAGCTTTTGTTTAGTTAGTTGCTGAACTCTCTTGAGTTTTCATGTTTATCTTGTTAAGAGAGTTTGCCTGTTGCACTGAGTTGTGTGTCTTAACTTAAAGTAGGTAATTGAGGTTGCTATTTAATTTTAGTAGTAACTTGCAATAGTTTTGAGGTATTGCCATAAGTAATGTCTGAACTTTTGGTGTCAAGAGATTTAGCCTATTAGTGATAGATGTCGTATTTTGGGCAATCCGTGTTTATTTTCGAAAACCTACAAAATAGTTGAGAACTTTAGCTACTAGATGGATCACTAATCTTTGGAGGGATCGAATATTAGAGTACACTCACGTACCATGAGTCGAGGATGCGCAAGGATAACCAAACCCCCATACACTCCTCCTCGGGGTACTTGTCTCTTTGTGAACCTCCTAATTAGATTGAGAGTTACCGATAATAGGTGCATGAGTTTTTCGGACTAATGTGAGTATTTGAAAGTTGACACTTCCACCTAGCCATATTTTTCTAGCCTCTTCGGTACCGTGCATTGCCCTTTCTCACCTCGAGAGTTGGCGCATACTTCGCCGGTGCATCCAAATCCTTGGCACGATACGCTCTGTCATCATAAGCCTCATTATATCCTTCCTCAAAACAGCCACCATACCTACCTATCAAGGCATTTCCATAGCCTTTCCGAGATACATTGCCATGCAACATCCATCTTCTCATGACTTGATCTTCATGTCATACATGCTTTTTGCTTGATCGATGAGCCGCATGCTAGTTGGGCCTTGCCCTAATCATTGCTACATGACGCGCTAATATCATTGCATATCCTGCTACACTGGCAGAGGCATACATTTGCATACATCATGATAGTTTCATTTTCTTTATGTTGAGTACTTTTGTAAAGTGTGAAAGATCTTCTATACTTCTTGTAATTTATAGAGTGTTGCCCCTAAAGTGAGGAAAAGATCCCAAAGAGGACAAATCAAAAGATCCCAAAGAGGACAAAATCAAAAGATCCCAAAGAGGACAAATGAGAGTTAAATAGAAAGAGCCATTAAGGCCACAAAAAATAAAAAAAGAAATAAAGAAATAAAGAAATAAAAAGAGAGAAGGGGGCACACTACTATTCCTTTTGAGAGATCCACACTCGTACTTCATCTTATACCTTGTACTCCATAGAGATTATCATTCATGCATATAGGTATGTTGGGACCTTCACACTATAGAACTTGGCTTGTATATTCCAATGATGAGCCTCCTCAAAAGAGCTCTAGGTCTTCTTGAGCAAGCAAGTTGGATGCACCCCCACTAGTTCCATTGGAGAGCTTACCTTAGCTCATATGTGCATCCGTTGCATGGCAATCCCTACTCCTCACATCATATCTATCATTTGGCTTTCTCTCGCCTATGATTGTCCTCATTGATGTGAGCCTTTCACACCTTTTTTGTCTTCCCCCTCCATCATTTTTCTCTCTTTGCCATCCTAAGTGTCAACTTTCTTACTTACGCTCATCCATTGCATGAGTGCTCAAAATATCGAAAGGGAGTGGATCATTTTGACTTGTACCTGGCTAGTGGTCTGGCGATGAGTCAAGATAGGATTCCAAAGAAGACCAAGTGTGAAACTTTAGTAGATTAAGTTCTCAACAATACAAAAACTATGTTTTACTCTCTCGTATATCCCTATCCCCTTTCTTGCACGCAAACACCATTTGGAGACATTCGAGTCACGGACAGCGAGAGCTCTTGCACCTTTATGTTCTTATGTTGCTTGTTACAATGCTAATATAGACTCTTGCTTGTTATGACTTGAATTGAATTACATGCCTTGATTGCTTTACTTAAAAGTTCTTATATGGTTGATAGCATGTCACCACATAAATTATGCTTGTTATTATTTACCTACTCGAGGACGAGCAGGAATTAAGCTTGGGGATGTTGATACGTCCAAAACGTATCTATAATTTCTGCTTGCTCCATGCTTCTTTTGTGTGATATTGCTATGATATTGATGCACTTCCATACACTTTTGATCATATTTGGACTAACCTATTAACTCAGTGCACCACAGTGTCAGTTCCTGTTTTCTGCTGTTTTTCTATTTCAGGTTTCCCCCATATTAAAAGTGCTCCAAAAATTCCAGGAAAAATATAGGAAAAATCAGCGTACAGGAAGCTTCACGAAGAACCAAAGATGGGCCAGAGGGGAGCCAGGGGAGGCCCAGGCGGCCACCTGGCGCGGCCCCACCCCTGGCCGCGCCAGGGGGGCGCCTGGGGCCCCTGCTCCGCCTCTGGCTGCCCCCCTTCACATATATATCCCTCTCGTCCCGAAACCCTCGAGGACAGAACCCTTTTTCGCGATCTCGCCTCTGTTCCGTCGCTGCAGTGCTTCCAAGATCGGGAGCATCAGGAGAACTCTTCCCGACACCCTGCCGGAGGGGAGAACCACCACCGGGAGCTTCTCCACCACCATGGACGCTTCCCGGATGAGTCGTGAGTAGTCCACCTTGGACCATGGGTCCATGATCAGTAGCTATGTGATGTTTTCCTCCCCTCTTTGCTCTTCATAGTTTAGACCTCGTGAGCTGCCCTACATGATCGAGGCACATATGTAATCTTTCTGCTGTTGCTTTGCTGAGTTTGCTGGGATCTGATGGATTATGAGACTATGTTCAGATTGTGTTTGAGTAATATATTTGATTCACCTCTTTTATATCTTTGTTCTTGAGTAATTCTTGCATGTTCTCCATTGCTGTTTATTGCTTTGGCCAAGTAGTAGGTAGTAACTCCAAGAGGGAGCGTTATGCTTGATTGTAGGTTCATGCCCCCTGATGACTAGCTTGAGTGACAGAAACATGAGTCTAGGGGATGTGCTGTTGCCACAAGGGAGAAAACAACGGTGCTTGTACTTGCGGGTGCAAGGATTGTTTACTTTACGCAAAGTTCTTTTAATGCAGTTGTATGTTGCTTTGAGTTTACACTTTGGGTGGGATTCACAACTTAATACCAGCGAGATGTTCTGGATAGATATCTCAAGTTGGATGATTAGTAGTAGATGCAGATGGATTTCGGTCTACTTGCCTTGGCGTACCGCCCATGCTTTTGAGCCTCTACCTTTCTTTGCAGCATAGTTAGCATTGGTTTGCGCACATAATCCTATCAATTGCCCAGTTGTAATTTGTTTACCTCGCTTTGCTGTTTTATTGTCTTTTGGGAGAGAGACATCACTAGTGAACATCATGGGACCCCGGTCCATATTACCACCGCTGATCCCACCTTCTATTTACTTCCTGTTTTTATTTCCTAGTTGCAGTCATAGCTATCATTATTATCTCTTGTGTTTGATCCTTTGTAAACAACAAGGCCGGAGGGATTGACAACCTCTCTGTACTCGTTGGGAGCAAAGTTATCTGTATCTGTGTGTAGGTCCCGTCAACCGCTAAGTTTCTGGCGCCGTTGACACCTACTTGTCGACCCTCGGAGTCTCACGGGATTCGATCCTTGGTATCTTTGCCAAGGGAAATTTGCCGCTATGCTACATCTCAACCTTCCACTTGGGGTAACCAACGAGGGGCGAGAAGCCATCAGGGCTCCTGCTGCAAAGCATCAACGAGTTGACAACCCTTGTAGTAAACATGGCTTGGAAGCTTGGTGTATACACCTAAAACCCCGGATTAGCCTGCCTGCATTAAGTAAGTCACACCATCCAGGTAAACCTGGTACGACCCGTCGAACGTATACACAAGTCAATCTTTACAGAGCCTGAACTTGGTAACGTTAAATTGACGATCATCAAGTGATTACACAAGTCAATCTTTATAGATTTTTTGAACTTGGTAGCATTGAACATTGATGATTTGGTTAAGGATTGAGGACCATCTTAACAGGCTTTGCAAAATGATTAATGATAGTAGCCTGGCAGCTCATAAAAAGCCTCGAATTTGGAGCCTGGCAGCTCGTAAAAAGCCTCGACTACATGGTCTTATTTGCCCAAAAATTTATTTTTATTTTTTATGTTTTATAAAATCTTTATCTTCAAGGTCATTGGTATTCATCCAAGTCCATTGATTCAGAGAGTGGATGACTATAAGTTGCCACTACATCTGCGTTTACAGAGTTTTAGTCTGGGTTACAAACACCAGTACTAACTCCAGTTAAATCGGAGATCATCGTAACCCGGTTCGATTTTCATGATGAACCGACAAACAGTCAAGGGAGTCATCAGCACTTGCTCCTTGGATCATTATCTTTTCCTACCGGATTGAGGTTCATCATAATACACTTAATCACAGGTATGATACTTATTTTATATTTGTACACAGTTCAAGTTCAAAACTTCGATCATGTGTTTGGGCATTATGACCCGTCCGGCGATAAATCGCCAGGACATTTTCAACATTGTTTTATGCAGAAACAGGTAGAATAAACCGTCACAAGCATTGAAAGCAGGACATATTTAAGAAGTTGCCAACTGAAAGCAATCTCACAAAAGATAGTATGTGACAAACACAAAGTATATCAGCTATCCTATTACAAGGCGCTGGAGAGCCCAAAAGAATATTTGTCTTTCTCAAAGCACTGGAACGTAAATTTTAAACTGGCAGTGGTTTAAGACTCGGTGTCAGCCTGCCTTGACGATTGATGATCAGCTTACTCCGGTTCTTCGGCGGTTTCTTCCAGCTGCTGGAAATAAACTTCGTCAGTTATGAGGTCTGACGTATCAATGTCAGGAGCCAAAGTGTACTTACGTGTGACGCCCGAAGACCGACGTCCCAGAAGATTCCAGATGTTCCGGGTTCTCCCGTGTGCTTCAGTTGTGCTTGCTTTATTTATTTTTGTATTGCATCGTGTCATCATGCCATCATGTCATTCATCTTTGCATCTCAACTAAATAAATTGTGTGGACCTTCGGTCCATTTAAATCGAGGGAAGAATGACTTCTCTTTATAACATATAAAAGCCTCTCAATATTATTAGGGAGCTATATTAAATATTCCATTTGTTTGGAATTAACCCAACGAACTTTGCCAACAATTCTTTAATCATTTTCCCGAGCTCCACCAAAATTCTCATTATTTTTGGACTCTCCAAAGCCTCAATCTTGTTCAAATCATTTGAATTAAATTCAAATGAATTTGAATTTAAACTTTCATTATTGTCTCTCCTATTTTTCGTGGACCATGGACATTTTTGCGAGTCCAGGAAAAATAGCCTCTTGCCCAAATTCTACCCATAACCCTTCCTTTCTCGTCCTTTTCTTCTTTGACTTTTTCTATATTTGAGAAAAACCAAAGGAAGAAGGAGCCCAGCCACCTCCCAGCCGCAGCCACTTGGGCCTCATACCAGCGGCCCAGCCTCCCTCTCCTCCTTTGGGCCCAACTCCTCCTTCAGGCCCACTTAATCTCCCGAACCCTAAGCCCACCTAGCGACCTCACCCTCTCCCCTCGCTCTCTCCCTGCGCCGCCAGAGTCCCGTGTCGCTCGTTTCGCTCGCCCCATCTCCCGATCCTTTTCCCCTCGACCCTCTTCCCTCAGCGCCGCTAGGCTCGACCCCTCCTTCTCCTCCCTTCGAGCCAGGAGTACCGAGCCCCAGCGCTCGATCCCGACCCTCCTGCCTCCGACCCCCCTCCATCGCCCCGTCGCCTTCTTGCTCGACGCCCAGCGCGCCCTTCCTCCCCAGCGACGCAGCACGCCGCCGCTTGTCACCACTGCCACCGCGCCCCTCCTCGCGTCCCTCGCAGCTGGCGCCTCCAGCCCGGCGCGCCAAGGCCTCTTCCTCGCCCTCCGGCCCTCCTCCAGCGCGCAGCTGGCCACCCCTGTCTCCCTCCAGCGCACGCACCCGCCACATCCCCAGCGCCGGCCAGAGCCGCATCTCCAACTCGCCGCCGCCTTCGGTTCCTTGGCGCTGTTCGCCCCACGACCAACAGCAGGGTCATCGGCGACCGGAGCCAGCAGGGTCGCCGCCTCGCCTCCCTGCTTCGTCCCGCTGGCGCCCTGCAGCCGCCGCGCCCGTCCGTCCCGGTGGCCGTGGTCAACTTCTGCATCAAGTCCCACCGCCTCCTGCTATCTTCCTTCCTCGCCGGAGCCGCGTCAAGTTCCCCGTGCATGCCATGGCCCTATGTGCTGCTTTACAACGAGCTCCAAGTGCCACCGACCGAGACCACCATCGCTTTATTGTTGCTGTGGTTTCGCCAAGTTCGACTACCATCGCAAAACGAGACCGGCAAGTCCGAAGACCCCAAGTACCCCTTCGAGTCGCCGACGACCTTCAAGTTCGACTACACGGCGTCAAATGACATGTACAACTACGTTGCCGAGACCACGACCGGGACAAGTACCACGACGACCCGAACATCTACAGGAAAATGAGCTCGTGAACAACTATCGTCGCCGAGACCCCAAGTACCTCTACCGACGACTTGAACGACTACGAACGAGAACGTCTACTTCCACTACCGTCGACCCGTGTACGGCTACATAACGAGTACCTCTACGGAACGACTACTTCCTCTACGAGCTGCGAGAATGACTACTTCCACTACGTCCCTCGACCTAGAACCCCTCCGAGAACGTTTGTTCCGAAGGTATAACCCCGAGACGATGACCCGTGGATGAAAGTTTATGGTTGTATGAGATGTTTCACTTGTGTGCTCCGTGCCGTATCCTCTTTTGTCATGCTCCTCGGTTGCCTCATCGCCGACCCGTGGGAACCCGGTGACGGGATCACCCCACCTTTCATCTTGTTTCGCTCGCTCACGCCATCTTTCTTTTGCCCCGGTCTCTCAACGAGTTACCGGAACCGAGATGTTGCCGTTGCATCATTTTCGGATCGTTGCCGTGGCACCCTTTTCTTTCCACCATGGTGACAAGTGCTTCATATCTCTCTTGTCAACCTTTAACTAATAATTGCATAAACTTGATCATGGCATCCGCATCATGTTAACAACATTAAAATGTGTGAATTGCTGTTGCTTAAAATTGCTAAACATGCTCATGGGGATTTTCCGGAATTGTCGTTGTTATTTTCCGGCCTCATTTAAATTGCCTAAATAGGTAGTTTGTTTTTGCTTCACCTCTTGCCATGTTAACAAACATTTAATCTTGTCTTGTTAATAGCGAGAGTCAATTAAATAAATAAAATGTGGTGTTTCGTCAATATGCAACTCGTTGCATATTGAGCTCCACTTAACTTGTAGTATTTGTTTGTGCACTTTGCCATGCCATGCATATTTAAACCGGACATGCATCATACTTGGATGTGCATCGTATGCCATGTTTATGCATGTGTGTTTACCGTGTTGTTTGCTTCTTTCCGGTTGCTTCTCTTGTTAGCTTCGGTTTCGTTCCGGAGTTGTGAGGATTTGCTCGACTATGTTGCTCCGTCTACTTCATGGACTTGTTCTTCTCCCTTGCGGAATCCCAGGCAAGATGATCATACCCTTGGATAACTTTACTACCATTGCCATGCTTAGTGTCTCGATGCTATCGTTACATGTCGCGCTACCCATCTTTTATGTCAGCCTCTCCTTGTTGCCATGAAACCTCTAACCTTTTGACACCTTCCTACCAAAACCACTGTTTGGCTATGTTACCCGCTTGCTCAGCCCCTCTTATAGCGTTGTTAGTTGCAGGTGAAGATGAAGTTCGTTCCAGGAGGGAACTTGTTGTTGGAATATCACAATATCTATAATTATTATTAACACACCTATATACTGGGCATGGGTGGAAGGCTTGGCCTTTTGCTCGGTGTTTTGTTCCACTCATGCCACCTTAGGCGCCGATAAACCGGCATTATGTTCCTTGATTTTGCGTTCCTTACACGATGGGTGGATGGGGACCCCTTGACAGTTCGATTTTGAATAAAACTCCTCCAGCAAGGCCCAACATTGGTTTTAATTTGCCTCATAATAACAACTTAATTAATTAATTAAATTTGCATAGGGGGTCGCGTCCTCGGGTTCTTAATTCTACATAGCAGGGGGGGCCAGTGCTGATGGTGTTGGTCCCAAACGGGGAGCCTGCGGGGCCACCACGGGGAAACTCGAGGTTTGGCTCCCGTAGCTTCACCCATCCGGTCGTGGCCCGAGACGAGATACGAGCGGCTACTATCAGGGTGTCGACACACCGAGAGGTCTTGCTGGACTTGTTTTACCATTGTCGAAATGTCTTGTGCACCGGGATGCCGAGCCTGATCGGATTTCCCTAAGATAAGGGGTGATGATATTATATTTATCACTTCAGCTAATCGTGAGAGCTTCTGATGGGCTAAGTTGGGACACCCCTGCAGGGTTATGATCTTTCGATAGCCGTGCCCGCGGTTATGTGGCAGATTGGAATTTGTTAATGTCCGGTTGTAGAAAACTTGACAGAGGATCCGAAGTAAAACACGCAACTGTGTGAGTAACCGTGACTGTCTCTTTTCACTTTGAGAAGAGAACACGGTGGGGTTATGTTTGACTCGTATGTAGTTCAGGATCTTTAGCGATCACTACTAGTTGCGACCGTTTGCGTAGAAGCTCATCTTATTCTTGTACTCGTAAGTTAGCCACCATATTATGCTTAGTCGCTGCTGGAACCTCACCACTTTACCTCTTCCTACCCATAAAGCTTTGCTAGTCTTGATACCCATGGTTATGGGATTGCTGAGTCCTCGTGGCTCACAGATACTACAACACCAGATGCAGGTTCAACCGAGATGATGCAGGAGCTGGATCAAGTTCTACACTGGGAGCTCGATGAAGAGTTTGGCCGTATGCTTGTAACGTTTTCGACGATCAGTAGAGGTTTCTACTAGGATTCGATCTAGACCTGTGGCTTTCTGTTTGGTATCTTGACTTTTGGATCTTACCCTTAGATGGGCTGTGATGTTTTGAATGATGTTTTACTTATGTAATGTATTGTGTGAAGTGGCGAGTGTAAGCCAACTATCTCCTTTTGCAATTTAATCCCTCTTTTACATGAGTCGTGCAAAGATACCAAACTTGCGATCATTCCAGAATGGGCTTATATCTTTAAGTCGTGCCTCGACACGTAGGAGATATAGTCCCATCCTGGGCATTACAAGTTGGTATTCAGAGCCTTCTCCGACCAAGAAGCCCCCACTGATTGATCGAATCATTGACGGTCGAGTCTAGGCACACACTGAAAATGTTTTGAGTACTATATATATCGGAGAGTAGGATTTCTGTTTGCTTCTCATCTCTTTTCACTCTGGTGAGGACTCCTGACGATTACTCTTGTCTCTTCTACTCTCAAAATTCACCAAAAAAAATTTAGGATCACGCGAGTATTGTTTGGATTGTTCCGATGTCTTTGTGACGAGAACATTGTTCTCGATGCCTCCTGTCATTAGGGGTTGTGGCAGTGTCCCGGGGAGTTGAGCTCCGAGGTGTTGTCGTCACAAATATATCGCATCAGTTCTGCAATACTTAAGACGGCCGACATCGAAAACTCTCCTATACGGTTAGTGGCAAGATAACCCCGACATCACCCAGTACTGGGGAGGTAGTTCGGGAGTATTGCCATAGCTTGTATAGTGGATGCGTTTTGAAGGTCCGAGGTAAACGGTTTCCGGAAACAACTGGTTATGTGTTGAAGGATGGATACAGCTGGATGTAGGATTAGAGTTGAGTGCGCGGTGCTTCCCCTGTATCCCCAACACCTGATTGCATAACTGGAAACTTTCGGAAATTAATAGGTGGGTTCATCCAGTAGTTCTAGGCATTCTTCCAACGAGTGCATGATATGAAGTTCGGGGTTCTGCATTGAGTGAAGTGGTTTTATGGGCTTGTTCCGATCGGGAGTTGCATCTTAAAGGGTCCTTGGCTATGCTGATCCGGGGATTGCAAAACCCTTTTGTAACACGTTCCATAAGCTTTCAGCACGAAGATGTCGAACGAAGATTCTATCTTGTATTTGTTCTATCTGCTCCTTGTTGCTTTTATTTACCTTTTGTTTTCCAAGTCTCTTCTCGACAAGTTGATGTACCTGCAGAATTCATTCGTTCAATTCTCTGTTCGGAGGATATTGTGAAGATTATGCTGCAACATATCTATCCTTTGTTTTTGTTTTGATTCTGGTATTCGAGTTGCTTCGATGTCAAGTGTTGATTCCATACCTTTCCTAATCGGTGTTCTCATATTTCTATGTGAGTGCTAATTCTTCTTGACCATCGAGATTTTCATGTTAATCCTTTTCAACCGGTGTGCCTTCTCTTCAAGTTATTCATACGGACGCCGTTGAGAAATCTGACGATTTGTCTGTTTCATTCATCCCAAGTTGTCTTTGTTTTCCCCACCCTCCCTCCCTTTTCTTTTGGATCCAGAGTCCTTGATCTAGTATCCATTTTATTCATGTGATGTTTCTTCATTCTTTTCCTTCAATGCCCTTATCCAGTGATTTATCGTGAAGATGCTCAAGAGCTTCAAGTTCATCATTCTTTTGTTCTCAAATTCTGCCGGTGGATGTAATTCAAGATTTCGGTGTTGATCTTATCATTTTCCTCTTTTCACAATGCTTTCTTATTCCGGTGTACCAATTAATCATTCTCCTCTTGCTATTCATATCCGGAGAGGTCAAAATATCTCAGAAGATTCGTGTTTCCATTCTTAATCCGTTCAAGCTATTTTGAGATTGTTATCTTATTCAAGCCATTTAATTCAACCGGTGCAATATCTCTTAAGCAATATTTTCAACGGTGATTTCTTTTGGAGTGGGCCCTAACCCACAGGTCTTTTTCCAGGATCTTACCTGACTCTTCTAATTTTTTCTGGAGTTATACTCAAATTCTTTTCAAAGTGTGATGTAAGAATGATTCCCATCAGTCACATACCTTCTCCAAGATCACTTTCAAATTCATTTTCATCATTGGTTCAACCTTTTTAATTCTTCATTACGGAGGGCCTATACAATTCATGGTGGTGTATCTCATCGTCTTCTCAGATTTTGAAGACCGGAGAAGAGTTTCTCTTAAATCTTGGTCGTTCTCTTGAAGATTCGTGGTTCTAGCTTCATATCATCCTCATAATTGTTTCGATTGTGAGGAATTATTTTATACCCATCCGAAGCATTTCATGAATTCTTTCCTTTGTGATCGTCTGAAGGCCATCATTTCAGAAGATTCTTCGTTCTCAGTTTTCAACTTCGTCCTCCAAATATTCTTCATTGATGCCTCTTCGTTCGTCTCCATTTTTTTACGGTGGTTATTTCAAGATTACCCTTCCGTTGTTATCGTTTTAATTCATTTGTTCTTTTCACAATCCTACCGGTGGTTCGTTGAAGATTTACCCAAGGTTGTGCTAGATCTCTCTTTACTTCTTTCCAACGAGAATAAGTAGTATGCCAAATCCTTTGGTTGTCATCAATTTAAATTGGTGAGGGATATGCATAACATAAATCTTATTCTAGTTTCTTCCAAGAGGTTAATCCCTTCCTTCGGAACTTGTTCATCATATCATATCCTTGGTTCTAAATTTTTCATCTTGTTTTCCGGAGCTTCAAGTTATTTCAATTATATCATTCCACAGCTCAATCTAATTCATCACAGGCCTTGAATCTTATTCTTTCATCTTTCACTTCTCATGCTTTCATTACCGGAGCTCTCATGGTGGTTCATCATCAATTAATTCATCCTCGAAGTCTTCATCAAGATTCTTGTTGGAGCTCAAGCATTCTTCATCATGCTTTCCAGGTGCAATTCTTTCTACCTTATTTTTTTGAGATGGTGTTATGTCATTCTTGACAATTCCTTCATGAATTATGCTTCATGACTTATCAAGAATGAGATATTTAAAACCATCATTTTCCTTGTTCAGGAGATCTTGTCAATCTTCAATTATTCGTTGGAGTTATCTTGGGTTATAATTCACCTAAAAGCTTTCCTTGAGAATTGTTGCTATTATGGTGCTTATAAATGACCCAAGTTCTTCATTTATCATTCCGGTGAAAGTTTTTCATCTCCTTGTTGATCTCAATCCAATCAATCGTTGTTGTTAGTGGCTGGTTGTCACCTCATAATTTGGAGATGTTTTCCATAAGCCCACAATGAGCTTATTCTTTTCGTTGTTGAATTCCAACAACTCTGTTCAGCCCATCTTGGTAAAGATGCTCTTTCAAATTCATTCGTGTGAGAAGTTGTCATTTTCTTCTCCGTTCTTTTCTTTCCAACGATCTAGCTTCTATTCTTTCGTTCCGGAGGCTTTGTGATATTGCTCTCTTTGACCATCATCTCGTTTTTTTTCCAAGATCATATTCTCCCTTCCTTGTCTATTTAACCGAAATGTTGTGATCTCCATTCTAATTCTCTCATCTTTTCATGTTTTGCCTCTCTTTTCAACCGGAGTGCTGTCTAAGTCTTTCTTACCCCTTGTGCCATTCATTCAATTGTTTCGGAGGCAATATGCTGTTGTTTTCATCAAGTATCACTCCATCTCCTCAAACTCATGTTAATTCCTTCGATTTTCAGTCGGAGTGCTGCCCAAATTATGTCATTCTTATTACTTGGCTGTACCGTTGCAGTTTCATATTCTTTGGTTCGTAAGCTCTTGTTTCATGCCTTCCAACCTACAAGGTTCTCATTAATGTTCCTTGTTCCTCTTTCTAACGGAGTGCTCTTAACTTCGTTCATCTCTGTTGTATTCTTTCCTTCAAGATTGTTCAACCTCTCAAGGTTCTTTTGTTTCACTCGTCTGTCAAAGAAGCAACTTTGTTTTACCTCTTCCTCTTCCGTTTTTTTACCGGTGCCATCTCTAGGATCTCGGGTCGAGATCCTCTGTTAGTGTGGGAGAGTTGTGACGCCCGAAGACCGACGTCCCAGAAGATTCCAGATGTTCCGGGTTCTCCCATGTGCTTCAGTTGTGCTTGCTTTATTTATTTTTGTATTGCATCGTGTCATCATGCCATCATGTCATTCATCTTTGCATCTCAACTAAATAAATTGTGTGGACCTTCGGTCCATTTAAATCGAGGGAAGAATGACTTCTCTTTATAACATATAAAAGCCTCTCAATATTATTAGGGAGCTATATTAAATATTCCATTTGTTTGGAATTAACCCAACCCACTTGCATATTTTCTCCATGCATTTTCTATCTCAATTCTTTGCCTCGAACTTTGCCAACAATTCTTTAATCATTTTCCCGAGCTCCACCAAAATTCTCATTATTTTTGGACTCTCCAAAGCCTCAATCTTGTTCAAATCATTTCAATTAAATTCAAATGAATTTGAATTTAAACTTTCATTATTGTCTCTCCTATTTTTCGTGGACCGTGGACATTTTTGCGAGTCCAGGAAAAATAGCCTCTTGCCCAAATTCTACACATAACCCTTCCTTTCTCGTCCTTTTCTTCTTTGACTTTTTCTATATTTGAGAAAAACCAAAGGAAAAAGGAGCCCAGCCACCTCCCAGCCACAGCCACTTGGGCCTCCCACCAGCGGCCCAGCCTCCCTCTCCTCCTTTGGGCCCAACTCCTCCTTCAGGCCCACTTAATCTCCCGAACCCTAAGCCCACCTAGCGACATCACCCTCTCCCCTCGCTCTCTCCCTGCGCCGCCAGAGTCCCGCATCGCTCGTTTCGCTCGCCCCATCTCCCGATCCTTTTCCCCTCGACCCTCTTTCCTCAGCGCCGCTAGGCTCGACCCCTCCTTCTCCTCCCTTCGAGCCAGGAGTACCGAGCCCCAGCGCTCGATCCCGACCCTCCTGCCTCCGACCCCCCTCCATCCCCCCGTCGCCTTCTTGCTCGACGCCCAGCGCGCCCTTCCTCCCCAGCGACGCAGCACACCGCCGCCGGTCACCACGGCCACCGCGCCCCTCCTCGCGTCCCTCGCAGCTGGCGCGTCCAGCCCGGCGCGCCAAGGCCTCTTCCTCGCCCTCCGGCCCTCCTCCAGCACGCAGCCGGCCGCCCCTGTCTCCCTCCAGCGCGCGCTCCCGCCGCATCCCCAGCGCCGGCCAGAGCCGCATCTCCAACTCGCCGCCGCCTTCGGTTCCTTGTCGCTGTTCGCCCCATGACCAACAGCAGGGTCATCGGCGACCGGAGCCAGCAGGGTCGCCGCCTCGCCTCCCTGCTTCGTCCCGCTGGCGCCGTGCAGCCGCCGCGCCCGTCCGTCCCGGTGGCCGTGGTCAACTTCTGCATCAAGTCCCACTGCCTCCTGCTATCTTCCTTCCTCGCCGGAGCCGCGTCAAGTTCCCCGTGCTTGCCATGGCCCTATGTGCTGCTTTACAACGAGCTCCAAGTGCCACCGACCGAGACCACCGTCGCTTTATTGTTGCTGTGGTTTCGCCAAGTTCGACTACCATCGCAAAACGAGACCGGCAAGTCCGAAGACCCCAAGTACCCCTTCGAGTCGCCGACGACCTTCAAGTTCGACTACACGGCGTCAAATGACATGTACAACTACGTTGCCGAGACCACGACCGCGACAAGTACCACGACGACCCGAACATCTACGGGAAAATGAGCTCGTGAACAACTACCGTCGCCGAGACCCCAAGTACCTCTACCGACGACTTGAACGACTATGAACGAGAACGTCTACTTCCACTACCGTCGACCCGTGTACGGCTACATAACGAGTACCTCTACGGAACGACTACTTCCTCTACGAGCTGCGAGAATGACTACTTCCACTACGTCCCTCGACCTCGAACCCCTCCGAGAACGTTTGTTCCGAAGGTATAACCCCGAGACGATGACCCGTGGATGAATGTTTGTGGTTGTATGAGATGTTTCACTTGTGTGCTCCGTGCCGTATCATCTTTTGTCATGCTCCTCGGTTGCCTCGTCGCCGACCCGTGGGAACCCGGTGACGGGATCACCCCACCTTTCATCTTGTTTCGCTCGCTCACGCCATCTTTCTTTTGCCCTGGTCTCTCAACGAGTTACCGGAACCGAGATGTTGCCATTGCATCATTTTCGGATCGTTGCCGTGGCACCCTTTTCTTTCCACCACGGTGACAAGTGCTTCATATCTCTCTTGTCAACCTTTAACTAATAATTGCATAAACTTGATCATGGCATCCGCATCATGTTAACAACATTAAAATGTGTGAATTGTTGTTGCTTAAAATTGCTAAACATGCTCATGGGGATTTTCCGGAATTGTCGTTGTTATTTTCCGGCCTCATTTAAATTGCCTAAATAGGTAGTTTGTTTTTGCTTCACCTCATGCCATGTTAACAAACATTTAATCTTGTCTTGTAAATAGCGAGAGTCAATTAAATAAATAAAATGTGGTGTTTCGTCAATATGCAACTCGTTGCATATTGAGCTCCACTTAACTTGTAGTATTTGTTTGTGCACTTTCCATGCCATGCATATTTAAACCGGACATGCATCATACTTGGATGTGCATCGTATGCCATGTTTATGCATGTGTGTTTACCGTGTTGTTTGCTTCTTTCCGGTTGCTACTCTTGTTAGCTTCGGTTTCGTTCCAGAGTTGTGAGGATTCGCTCGACTATGTTGCTCCGTCTACTTCATGGACTTGTTCTTCTCCCTTGCGGAATCCCAGGCAAGATGATCATACCCTTGGATACCTTTACTACCATTGCCATGCTTAGTGTCTCGATGCTATCGTTACATGTCGCGCTACCCATCTTTTATGTCAGCCTCTCCTTGTTGCCATGAAACCTCTAACCTTTTGACACCTTCCTAGCAAAACTACTGTTTGGCTATGTTACCCGCTTGCTCAGCCCCTCTTATAGCGTTGTTAGTTGCAGGTGAAGATGAAGTTCGTTCCAGGAGGGAACTTGTTGTTGGAATATCACAATATCTATAATTGTTATTAACACACCTATATACTGGGCATGGGTGGAAGGCTTGGCCTTTTGCTCGGTGTTTTGTTCCACTCATGCCACCTTAGGCGTCGATAAACCGGCATTATGTTCCTTGATTTTGCGTTCCTTACACGATGGGTGGATGGGGACCCCTTGACAGTTCGACTTTGAATAAAACTCCTCCAGCAAGGCCCAACATTGGTTTTAATTTGCCTCATAATAACAACTTAATTAATTAATTAAATTTGCATAGGGGGTCGCGTCCCCGGGTTCTTAATTCTACATAGCAGGGGGGGCCAGTGCTGATGGTGTTGGTCCCAAACGGGGAGCCTATGGGGCCACCACGGGGAAACTCGAGGTTTGGCTCCCGTAGCTTCACCCATCCGGTCGTGGCCTGAGACGAGATACGCGCGGCTACTATCAGGGTGTCGACACACCGGGAGGTCTTGCTGGACTTGTTTTACCATTGTCGAAATGTCTTGTGCACCGGGATGCCGAGCCTGATCGGATTTCCCTAAGATAAGGGGTGATGATATTATATTTATCACTTCAGCTAATCGTGAGAGCTTGTGATGGGCTAAGTTGGGACACCCCTGCAGGGTTATGATCTTTCGATAGCTGTGCCCTCGGTTATGTGGCAGATTGGAATTTGTTAATGTCCGGTTGTAGAAAACTTGACAGAGGATCCGAAGTAAAACACGCAACTATGTGAGTAACCGTGACTGTCTCTTTTCACTTTGAGAAGAGAACACGGTGGGGTTATGTTTGACTCATATGTAGTTCAGGATCTTTAGCGAGCACTACTAGCTGCGACCGTTTGCGTAGAAGCTCATCTTATTCTTGTACTCGTAAGTTAGCCACCATATTATGCTTAGTCGCTGCTGCAACCTCACCACTTTACCTCTTCCTACCCATAAAGCTTTGCTAGTCTTGATACCCATGGTTATGGGATTGTTGAGTCCTCGTGGCTCACAGATACTACAACACCAGATGCAGGTTCAACCGAGATGATGCAGGAGCTGGATCAAGTTCTACACTGGGAGCTCGATGAAGAGTTTGGCCGTATGCTTGTAACGTTTTTGACGATCAGTAGAGGTTTCTACTAGGATTCGATCTAGACCTGTGGCTTTCTGTTTGGTATCTTGACTTTTGGATCTTACCCTTAGATGGGTTGTGATGTTTTGAATGATGTTTTGCTTATGTAATGTATTGTGTGAAGTGGCGAGTGTAAGCCAACTATCTCCTTTTGCAATTTAATCCCTCTTTTACATGGGTCGTGCAAAGATACCAAACTTGCGATCATTCCAGAATGGGCTTATATCTTTAAGTCGTGCCTCGACACGTAGGAGATATAGTCCCATCCTGGGCATTACATTACGGACGGGCGGAATAAGATTTTCAATATCATAAGCTGGACGCTCTGCTCGCACATTCTCAGCATCATATCCCGGATGATATCTAGACAAATCAGCTTCATCAGCAAGTTTACTAGCCAGAGGCCGCATATCCTTGGTTAATGCACGTAAGTCGTCACTGGAAAAGGCTGATCCATCTTCCTTCATACTTGGGTAGCCGTTCATCGCCTCTGCCGGATCAAAATCGGGAACCCAAGTCTTCGCTCGAGTCAAAGCCATTACCGCACCTGCCCTTGCAGACGACTTCTTCACCTCTACGAAGCGGGCAGGCAGAATGGACAGCTTCTCCAATGTACCCCTGATTGTGGTAGGAGCCGGTTTATTATGCGAAATAGCACTGATAGCCCTCTGAGCACCAGAATAGAGCTGCTCCACCAGAGTATATGCAGCTTTCAATTTCTTCCGCGCATCATCACCAAGATGAGTGATACGCCTCCCTGCGTCAAAATTATGAGTTAAACCGGAATGGTACAAGATTGCAAGGTTTAGGGTTGTGTTAATAGTACTTACCAAAGATGGCGGACGTCATGTCATTTATCTGCTGCTTCAATCCGGACAGTTCCTCTGTCACCGGATTAAGGGCAGCCTCTGCATCACTGGCTTTCTTCTCCAAAGCAGCCTTTTCAGCATCCCAGCCTGGCCGCTTTGTTTCAAAGTCTTTTTTCAGCTTTTCTATACTTGCTAAGGCGAGTGTCAGTTCGTCCTTGACTTTAAGAGCGGCAGTTTCTTGGAACTTCAAAGTATCCCGGAGCTTAGTCAATTCAGAGTTTGTCCGGTTCAAGTCAGTCTGCCAAAATGAAAGCACATTATATATTCATGAGGCATTTTTAGTCAAAGTCCCAAGCACATAACAAGTTATGCACTTGACACTTGGGGGCTAATGTATCTTTGAAGTGAAAACAAGCATTTTTTTCAGACAAGTCTCAAGCACATAAACAAGTTATATACTTGACACTTGGGGGCTAATGTGATATTGTTCTGAATTCAAGCAGAAGTACCGGTTCATCCTAAAGGAAGTAAACCGGCCCTTGGGGGCTACACATGTGCAAAACAAAGCTACCTACTGGATCTACTAAAGTCCCGGTTCACCCTAAAAGGCTAAACCGGCACTTGGGGGCTACGATGGAGTAAAGATACAGTTACAAGACGCAAGCAGAAATAGAGGACAAGACAAAGGAGAAGAAGTTACCTCATAACGCTCCTTCATCAAGTTTACCAAACCAGCATCATAATCACGGCTGGTATGTAGCCGGTTTAAATATCCGGAATGAAGCTCCTGGGCGCTGAGCTGAGCGTAGCTGGACAAATCAGTACTCCACTTGCCCTTGTCCTTGTTGAGAAATTCTTCCTTGGCAGTATGCTTGGCCAAAGCGACATGCTCCCCTGGGGTAGTAAAACCGGTCCCAGTGATTTCAACATCGCCAGGTGAAGCGGCCGCTTGCTTAGGGGGACTAGCAGGAGTAGGACTAGCCCGGGCAGGGCTGGCCGGTTCATGATCACGCTCCATGGGATCACTCCCCTGATCAACAAAGACTTCATGATCCATGGGAGGAGGATCATCATGCGGAATCTCAACGTTGTCTTCAGAAGGTTCAGCAAGTTCAGGATCTTCTACCGGTTCAGGAGTGGTACTATCAACTGCCGGTTTACTCAATTTGGCCCTTTTACTAGGCTTGGGTTTACTGCGAAAGTTAAAGATAAGGAAAGTCAGAAGAGTCAAAGACGAAATGTTAAACCGGAAAGAGTGAAAAACAGCTTACCCAGGAACAGTCTTGAGGGGAGGAATTTGTGTGGTTGTTGATTCGCCAGAAGATGAAAGAGGAGTTTCCTGATAATTCGAATCAGAAGGATTAAGGGGTTGTCGAATAAGACCTGCTTTGGGGTAAAGAGCAGTTGGAGTAAGTAAAACCTTAGAACGACGCCTTCGAGTTGGAGTGTACGGTAGTCCGGTGGATTCAATAGCGTGACCGCTATGGCGAGGGGTGCGACGAGCTTCATGTTGTTGTTTCTTCAAAAGAAAGTTCGGATCCAAATAAGCATAAGGATGAGAAAATTGAAATTTCCGGACTGTCCGACGAATTTTTGGTGGTGGCAGCGGTTCTAACTCGGAAGAAAGAGTGATTATCTCAACATCGTCCGCTTTACTGCCTTCGGCACGTCCCTGGGAACAGTCATTGTTAATAAAAATGCAGATAAAGAAAATACAAGGAAGTCAAAAGAATTAGGTAATACCTCGAAGGCCGGATCATCTTCTTCCGCATTGGATCCCGACGCGGCAGTGTTCTTCTTCTTGTTTCTCTTAACAGCTTGGGTCTTTTGGCGAGCTGCTTTCGCCGGTTTATCTTGGGTTTTCCTTTTCCAGAAAGGGTCATTATCCTGTTGAAAGAAATAAAAATACTTCAAGACAAGTGATGCAGACGTATTAAAACAAAGCAAGACAATAGGGAAGAGATTTTTACCGATGGTGGTTTGTTGGTCACACAGAAAGGTGCCAAGCAGGTTTGACTGCAAGCTTCTATAGGTAAATTCAGCAGCTTCTTGACGGATTCATTGACCTCGTTCTCTGATAGCACTGCCTCTATGTGGCGCAAGGGATCTTTGGGATTCCCAGTATACTCACACATTAAACCGGAACGCCGGCTTAGCGGGAGGACACTCCAGGAAATCCAGCAGCGGACGAAGTCAACCCTTGTCAGACCATTGGCCACAAAGGCCCTGAGCTTTGAAAGCTGAGAGGCATACTGAGCTCGCTCTTGGGCACTTTGCCGCTGTGGAAAGGGGTGATTTTCTGGAAGACGGTGGGAGCGATAACCCGGCAATGGATTTTCATCTTCCAGGGAAGTATCTACGCAGTAAAACCAAGTCTGGTTCCAGTCCTTTGGATGGCTGTGGAGAGTGGCGTGAGAAAAACTAACATCCTTCCTTTTTTGAATAGACATCCCACCGAGTTTAGTATTTGGACCATCATGAAATTCAGTACGACGGTTTAGGTGAAAGAAATCCCGGAATAGCTCCACTGAC
Organism: Secale cereale; assembly: GCA_902687465.1. Classification (NCBI taxonomy): domain Eukaryota; kingdom Viridiplantae; phylum Streptophyta; class Magnoliopsida; order Poales; family Poaceae; genus Secale; species Secale cereale. The sequence goes on from LR738711.1 coordinate 783,064,067, forward strand.
GGCTCCTCTTGCAGATAAACTTCACAAAAGACTTGGAAGTTGCAAATGTTTGATACAGAGTTGGGACCAATATCTTGTGGATGAAGCTGGAAGTTTGCTAACACATCACGGAAGAATTTTGACCCGGGAGGGTTGAATCCCCGGGCCAAGTGGTCAAAGAAGACGACGACCTCTCCCTCTTTGGGCTTTGGAGGACATTCTCATCCGGGAACCCTCCAGTGAAGTACATTTTTTGGACCTAAACCGCCAATTGAGGCCATCTTCTCCAAATCCTCCTCAGTAATCCGGGATGGAACCCAGTTGCAGGAGACAAACTGTTTGGCTTGAGTGGTCATTTTTCCGGAAGGAAAAGGCTGAAAATACAATGAAGAGCCGGTTTATAATCCAAGCAAGTTTAAACTGGCATGCTTTATAAAAGTACTGGTCTAACAGCGGTTTAGGCAGGGGCCTAATGGTATCTATCGGATTAAGGTATTTGGAACAGCTATAACAGTGTCATTTAACGGATTAAGGTATCTGGAAAAGCTAAACCGCCGACAAGAGTAAACAAGATACAGATATGAAGTTGTGAAGAAACAGGTTTCGCATGGACAGTAATAAAAATACGGATCTATAGCATGTCGAAAATTCAGAGATATTCAAGGTTATATTCAGCAGACGCGATGAAAGTCCTAGCAGATGCAATCTAACTAGTCATATTGGGAAAGATAAAGTCACGATGAAGGAGCGGAGTTACTCTTACAGTTATCAACTGGGAGATTTAGATCTACGGCGAAGCTACTGAGCCATGGCGAAGAACTGCGACGAACAACGCATACCTGCGAGCTCTTATGAGGAAACCCTAGAACAAGATCTATGACGGGGTAAGGAGAGGATGTACCTGAGGCGACGGGTGCGGAGAGGCGCTGGCGAATATCTGGAACGATCAGGTTGATGCAGCGGCCGGACTTGACGAGGATGCAGAGCTCGACGAACGGTGGCGGAGCTCGAGCGCGAGTGGACGAAGGAAGAAGAAGAGGCAAGGGGGGAAAAGAGATGCCCCTCTGCCCTATTTATAAGCCGGAGGATAAAACGGCAGGCGCGGGAATCGAGGAGCCGAAAAAGTGGATATGGACGATACTGTCGCCTCGATCTTCGGAGCTTTAATGAATAAAAGATACAAAATAGGTACAAGTATTAAATGTGCAGATGACGTCACGGCGATTTAAAGCGCTCTGAGAAGATGATGTCATGCCAGTTTGTAAAGCATTTGAAGCTACGGAAAGGAGAACCTATGCAAGACGTTGAAGATTGACATGAACAAATTCTAATCAATCTGCGGCCTAATGTCAGGGATATTACTACCAGGTATAAACCGCCCAGGAGGGGCCGGTTTATGTTATCAAGATTATTTTATTAAAGCCCAGTGGAGCATGAAGCAAGAGATTTTAGCCCAAGAGGTTTAGAGCCCAAGTTTTAGGGCCCATGAATGTAAACCGACATACTCTATAACTTGTGATGTAAGATAGAAAGAATAGAGACCGAGGCGGACATGTTTATGAGCCGGCCTCGGGACTCTGTAAACCGGACCAGGCGTCACCTCTTATATAAAGGGACAGCCCGGCGACGGTTCAGGGCAGAGAACAATAGCTCGAGACACAGGCAAAGCGGATTCGCTCCCTGGTCATCGAAACCCTAGCAATATTACACAAAACTAGACGTAGGCTTTTACCTTCATCGAAGGGGCCAAACTAGTATAAAATCTCTGTGTCCTTGTCCACTTTAACCCCTTTAAGCTAACCCGTAGCGATGGCCTCACGACTAAGTCCTTTTGCTAGGACATCTGCCGTGACAAAACCACGACATGTGGAGATAGCCCCAACCATGTTTGTAAATGTTCGGTCGCCGTGTTCAAGGGCACCAATAGTGGAATCATGACATCTCGCATTGTGTGAGGGCGTGAGGAGAATACGGTGGCCCTAGTGGCTTCTTGGGGAGCATTGTGCCTCCACACCGCTCTAACGGAGACGTACTTCCCCTCAAAGGGAAGGAACTTCGTTAACACATCCTCGTCTCCACCGGTTCCACTCTTGTTTATTTATTACCTTTACTTTTGCAAGCTTATATTGTGTCATATCCCTTGCTTGCGTGTGTACTTGTAGTTTGTGCATCATATAGGTTGCTCACCTAGTTTCATTTCTATATAACCTATTTTGATGCTAAGTTTAATTTGGTTAAGATAAGCTAAAAATTGTTAGTTGCCTATTCACCCCCTCCCCCCTCTAGTCAACCATATCGATCCTTTCAATTGTTCTTTGTCTTTATGGGATTTTCTGCAAAATATTCCAATCATGCTGTCATTTGATAATCATATTACAAGGATCGGTCACCTTGTTGTTATAAAAAATAATACAATTTCTCAATTTCCAAATATTCCATAAAATAATATATATTCCAACCAAAATTAGGTTCTTTTCATTTTTATGAAATCTTAATACCCAAATGTTGAACAAGTGATGTACACTATCAAGTATATCATGTAGATTGAAAGAACACTTCATGATATTCCAAAGCAATTTAGCAATAGAACACCGCAAGAGTAAATGATTTATAGATTCATTCCTTCCACATTATGGACATTTATTATCACCAAGCCACCCTCTCCTAAGAAGATACTCGTTAGGTAGGATGCTTTTTTCTAACCACCAGCCAAATAAACACTTCAACTCTAGGGACATCTTAACTTTCCACAAGAAGTTATGTGGATATTTTATCCCATTTGCAGCGAAGATCATGTAGTAAGATTTAACTAAATATATACAATTCGTAGTAGGTTCCCATCTAATGGAGTCTATTTGATATGTAAAAACTACTGCAGCACAAACTTCATTAATATCGTCCCACGACACTAATGAATCCGCATACAAGGTCCTTGTAAATTGGACCTGATCAGGCCCTTTGCAGAGGATTTCACTTACATATTTGTTTTTACCAAAGCGTACATTGTATAGTTTAGTGAAATGGTTTTGGAGGCCTATCCCCAATCCATTCTTCCCAAACCTCACATATTTCCCATTGCCAACTATAGGTTTACATAAAGAGATAAATGATCAAAACTAAGAATCACCCTATTTGGGTTTGCTCCATGAAAGGCACACTCCTTTCTAATATTTGTTCAGAATAACATCCCGTCACAATCTTTCAGTATTGAAAAGTTTCCACCACCATTTACATAACAATGCTTTATTCATCAAAGTCCAATTTTAAATACCTAAAGCATACATGTCTTTAGGCATGCAAACCTCATACCATTTAACTAAATGATATGTTTACTTATTCACATATTCATGTAATAAGAGCCTAGCTCTAATCCATCATCTTATTATCTCCCACTAGCAATCCATAGAAAGACAAGATAGACTAAGGGATATCAGTCAATGTATTAAAGTATTTCTACCAGGACTAACAAATATTCTACCTTGCCAATTACTGCATTTCTTCTCCATTTTAACTTCATGAGGTTTCCAATTCTTATTTCTAGTTCTTTTGTCATCAACGGGTAATCCAGGTATCTCATAGGATGAAAACCTATGGGATAAGTAAATATTTTTGCATAGTTTTCTGTCTTGCTAATAGCATCTCCAAACAAAAACAATTCACTCTTATGAAAGTTGCTTTTTAGGTCAGACTTGTTCAAATAAATAAAGAACAAATTTCAAAGTATGAGCATGATTAGAACTATCTTATAAAATAAAAACAATGTCATCGGCATACTGCAGCATATTGACCCCACCATTACCCCTAGTTTTGTCCATGAGCATTGCCAAAGCATCAACAACTAGATCAAAAAAATCAAGGGAGGCAGGGTATCTCCTTGCCTTAACCCCTTATGTGTAGGAAAATAAAAGCATATATTACCATTAACCTTTATAGTTTATACTAACATCCCCTAATGGTATGCATAACCCAATCAATCCACTTATTCGGGGAGCCTTTTATTTTGAGCATTAATTTGGAAAAGGAAAGGCCATTTGACCTTATCATAGGCCTTTTCATAATCCAATTTAAAAAGTATGGCACTTTGCTTCCTGTGGTGTATACTATTTATTGCTTCATGTAAAATAAGCACCCCATCAATAATATAGGCACCCGCTCCATAATATATTCCCCTTTAATAAAGGTAGTTTGAATGGGTGAAACAACTTCCCTAGCCACTTCATTCAACCTATTCATGAGCACTTTTAAAAGAATTAAAGCTAACATTCAAAAGACATATTAGCCTGAATTTCTGTATTTGATTTGCATTCTTTATTTTGGGCATCAAAGTGATAAGCCCATAGTTTAGCATGGCTATGTCTAAAGTCCGTCTATGGAAATCATCAAAAAGAGCTTTAAGATCATTATCAACCAACCGAAAAAGTCATCTACAATAACTCACAAGAATTTACCATATGCCTTTTTCGCTAATGAATTTATATGTGTGTCTAAATTTTCTGCTATTTCTTTTTCGAACGGAGGATGGCGCCCAAGCTTTGTAGCTATTGTTGCACACAATCATATACTCCCTCCGTCCCAAAATACTTGTCGAAGAAATGGATAAAAATAAATGTATTTAAAACTAAGATATGTCTAGATACATACATTCCTTCGACAAGTATTTCCAGACGGAGGGAGTATTATTTATTATTTTGGGAAACGCCCCAAAAATCATGTATCCGTGAGGGTGGTGGTCTCCGCTGAGCTCTTGTAGCGCGTTCTAGTTTGTAACTTAAACCCCCTTTCTATCTTAATATCAATATAGAAGGATTGTACAACTTGTACGTGTTCTTGAAAAAGGCAAGATAGGCTCCTCATAGGGCCACAAAAAATTGAGGCCGTGAAATTCAACTTCAGCGTAATTACCCAATAAAAAAACAAAGCAGAATACAATAGGCCACTAGCCGGAAATTGCTTTTGGAGGCCAAACTCCATGGAGGCCTCCAAATGCAGAATTCAAAATTCATGATAAATCATATATTTTTATTCAAAAAATTCTTAAGAAAATACAGAGATAGATGAAGGCATACTGCATAAGTGTGTGAATTTTCAGGACAAATACACTGAAATGAGGGTTGTGCAAAAAAGACAAATATGTGGGGTTTTAACACATGATATTATTCATCCTCACAGATCATGAATTTGCCTTTTTTTGTACAGGTCGCATTTCAATGTATTTCACCCTAAAATTTTACAAACATACACCTCACAACCTTGTTTACTTGTACAATTGTTTTCAGATTCTTTTGAAGCAAAAAATTTTGAATTTTGATTTTTTCAAAAAATCGGTCTTCATGGAGGCCGATATCCAACAAGTTGTTCTTGCCACTAGCCTACTATGTCCGTGATTGCCCAGGAGGGTATTCCACTACGTGACATGATTGGCTAATTGCACCAATACAGGGCTGAAACAAAGCCTAATAAAAATGTGCACGCAGTTATACAACACAGATATTTCTTAAACAATTTAGCGAAGAATGCTTTACAATTAGGGGTGGGCCATCATATTTGGTTAGGTCATCCCGGTGATCTTTTGTCCGTCCCTGCAAATATTCTGACGAGTCAATAAAGCTCCGTGAGATTGTCTAAAAACACACACACACACACATATATATATATATATATATATATATATATATATATATATATATATATATATATATATATATATCTTTAACTATTTATACTTTATATAATTATTGATTTTTTTTGCAGCCACGTGTAGATGCACCTGGGAGCGAAACAGTGAAATGAGCTTTGACCTGGGAGCCAAAACAGTGATATGACGGTTTTGTTAAGATGAAAAAATATAGAGTTGGTCGGGTTATAAGAAAATTTAGACCAAAATATACGCGGAAACAACAATAAGAAAAACCCAATGAAGATCCAAACAGTCCACCACCCAAAGGACCGAGAGTGAGATCTTCGAAAACGCCATCAAGAAGCGAGATGACACCAAAGAATGTAGACGAACGCCCCACCGAATCTCAGGAAAACATCCGGCTCTTTCAACAACCACTATCGCCACTCCCACTCCAATCAAACACGGCCTAGTGAAGAGGGTTTCTCCAAAGAGGGGAAGGAAAATGTCGAATCCAAAACTTTGTTGAAAGCCTAATGCCTCACTGTTAAACATGATATCCTATGCTGCACCGCTGGAGGTAGTTAGGATATGTTATCTCTTTCATATCTTCTTCTCCAAGCTCTATCTTCTCCTAGAATATCTCCCTCTCCTGGTGTAATCTGAACCGCGTTGTATGCGCTATGTGGAAGGTGCGCCCCACTATATAGACATGAACCCGTCGGCCTCAACAGGCAAGACATTTCCGGCTATCGCACATGGTAGTCAGAGCTATCCTTTTCCCATCTAAGCTTTCTGCAAACTCCATCTAGCCCTAGCCATGTCTTCCTCCTCCGGTGCCGCCCAAACCAACCTCAATGGCCAGGTCACCGAGAAGTTGATGCGCACAAACTATGTGCTATGGCGCACGCAGGTCATCCCCCAGCTGCGTGGCGCCGGTGTCTTCGGCTACGTCAACGACACCCAGCCGGAGCCGGCGAAGCTACTCGTCACCACCAAGCACGGCAAGGAGACTTCATCGCCCAATCCTCTCCACCCACTCTGGGTCAGGGAGGATCAGCAGGTCCTTCGGTACCTGCTGAACAATATGACGCGGGAGGTTCTGCTCACGGTGACTATCGTCACCACCTCGGGCACGCTCTGGACGACGCTCGCTGGTATGTTCTCGTCCCAATCTGCAAGCCGCATCAACAACATCAGGACGTCCCTCATCAATGCGCAGAAGGGGAACCTCTCTGTCGCCTCCTACTTTGCCGCCATGCATGGCTACACCGACGAGCTAGCCGCCGCGGGCAAGGCGATCCCCGACGATGAACTCTCCTCCTACATCATCCATGGGCTTGACGTCGATTACCAGCCCTTGGTCTTTGCCCTCGATGCTCGCGTGACCCCTGTGACCTCGACGAGCTCTTTGCCATGATATCGAACTTCGATCAGCGGATGGTGCAGTTCCAAGGGTCCGACGGCGGCGGTTTCAAATCGTCCGCTAATGTGGCTACTCGCGGGCGGGGAGGTGGCTCCCGATCGCGTGGCTCCTCTCACAACAAGGATAGGTCTGGTGGCGGCAACGGTGGCGGCACGCCACCACAATGCTCTGTTGGCCGGGGTCGTCGCAGACTCGGCGGCACTGGCGGCCGAAACCACCCGGACTCCCCCCCCCCATGCCAAATATGTGGCAAGCCCGGACACACAGCAACGGATTGCTGGTACTGGTATGATGAGGATGACTACGACTCCCAAGATGAAGAAAAAGTTGTCGCGGTAGCTGAAGGCTCCTATTGCGTCAACACAAACTGGTATGTCGACAGTGGGGCTACCAACCACATCACCAACGAGATCGAGAAAGTGACCATGAAGGAAAAATACCGTGGCAAGGATCAAATCCATACTTCCCGTGGAGAAGTTATGAGTATACGTCACTTTGGTCACTCAATATTTCGTACCCCTCGTCGCAAAATTTATCTTAAGAAAATTCTGCATGTTCCTAGTGCCAACAAGAGTCTTCTTTCTGTCCATAGAATTGCCATTGATAATCATGTATTTCTCGAGTTTCACCCTTACTTCTTTTTATTAAGGATCAGGCAACGAGGAAAATCCTCTATCGAGGTAGATGTGTCAGCGGCCTCTATTCGTTGATTCCGGAGTTTAGAAGATCAAATAAACAAGCGTGTGGTGCTATCAAGCTTTCATCCACACGATGGCACGATCGTCTAGGAGGTTAGGAAAAATAAGCTCACGTTTGTTGGTGAGCGTCATAATGAAACAATTTGCGGTTCGTGTTAGGGAGCTAAGAGTCATCAATTACCTTACCCAGTTTCTACCAAACCATTACAGTAGTTTTTTCTGATGTTTGGGCCCCTACTCCTAATTATGTTGGTAGACACACCTATTATGTCAGTTTGATTGATGACTACAGTAAATTTTCTTGGATCTATCTTTTAAAGAAACGATCCGATGTGTTTCAAGATTCAAAAACTTTCAAGCTCTCGTTGAACGAAAATTTGATAGCAAAATTATTGGTGTCCAATCCGATTGTGGAGGGGAGTACGAAAGTTGAACTCCTTCTTCCAAACACTTGGTGTTTCACATCATGTGTCATGCCCTCATGCTCACCAGCAAAACGGGTCAGCCGAACGTAAGCATAGGCACATTGTTGAAGTTGGCCTTGCTCTCTTGGCAGGCGCCTCCATGCCCCTAAGATTTTGGGATGAAGCATTACTCACTGTCGTTCATATTATCAATATGCTCCCTAGTCGGTTCATCCATGATGAAACTCCGGTAGAAAGACTTTTTCACACCAGACCAGACTATAAGTCTCTCCGTGTTTTCAGGTGTGCATGTTGGCCCAATCTTCATCCTTACAATAACCGCAAACTCATGTTTCAATCAAAACAATGTGTGTTCCTTGGCTATAGTGCTCAGCACAAGGGAGTCAAGTGCCTAGATGTCTCCACGTGTCGCGTTTACATCACCCGTGATGTTATCTTTGATGAAACAAAAATTTCGTTTGCTGATCTTCACCCTAATGCTGGTGCACTTCTTCGAGAAGAAATTCTTCTCTTGCCTCCCCATCTCACTACTCTTGATCAAGGGGGACAAAATATTGATGATCATTCGTTGACTAACTCATCTAATGGCATGCATGAGCTTTGTGTTGATGAAAAAGGAGAAAACGACGAAGAAAATACTCAAAATGGTGCAAAACTCGGGTCATATCCCATGTGTCCCGCGGCAGGAGACAGATGCCCCTCGGGATCTGCAGCGTTGCAGGAGATCGGATCCTCCTCGGGGTCCCGCGGCACATAGGAGACAGGCGCATGCGCACGTGCCACTGCGCCGGATTCACGCCGCAACATCTCCGCGCTCGACACGCGGGCCTCTCCGGGCGGTATGAGGTACATTGCCCAACCACTCACATACAAGCGGCGCGATTCCATGCGGGCCGGGGAGGCTGCGGACCCAAGAGCTGGTCCCACCTTTGCCGACCGACGCAAGGACCCGAGCCGTTGAGCCATCATTGCGCAATGATGAGATGGCGCTAGGATCTTCTGCACCGGCCCCAGACTCAGCACATCAGCCACCAGCCACAGAAGATCCGGCCAACTCGGCGCGGACTGGTGCTGCGGCTGCTGCTGCAAGATCTCCCTCAGGATCTATTGCGGGATCCGCTGCGGATGCCCCTATGCAGTCCTCTGGATCTTCTGCGGCTACGAATACTACTGCTCCACCATCACGAGGTACACGACTGCAACAAGGGGTAATTCAACCAGTAAATTACAAACATGTAGCCAAATATGGTTTGGTCTGTTCCACAGGAGAGACAGATGAGCCAAACACTCTTGAAGCAGCACTTCATGATGACAAGTGGAAGAAGGCAATGAATGAAGAATACATGGCACTGAAGAAAAATAAAACATGGCACTTGGTTCCTCCACAGTAAGGTAAAAATGTGATTGATTGCAAGTGGGTTTTCAGGATTAAGAGGAAATCTGATGGAACCGTTTATCGTTATAAGGCTAGGCTCATTGCAAAAGGTTTCAAACATCGATATGGCATAGATTATGAGGACACTTTTAGTCCTGTGGTAAAAGTTGCCACTATTCGTCTTGTTCTGTCCATTGCTGTTTCCAGAGGATGGAGTCTTAGACAGCTAGATGTACATAATGTGTTTCTTCATGGTGTTCTGGAAAAGGAAGTGTACATGAAACAACCACCTGGGTTTGAGAGTAAGAATACTCCCTCCTATGTGTGCAAACTTGATAAAGCTCTATATGGATTAAAACAAGCTCCAAGGGCATGGTACTCTCGTCTCTGTCACAAGATGCAAGCACTTGGCTTTGTTCCCTCTAAGTCAGACACATCATTATTCATTTATAAACGGTACAACACATGCATATTTATTCTCATATATGTTGATGATATCATTGTGACTAGCTCATCTGATGAAGCAATCAAAGGACTCTTAAAGGATTTGAGTGCAGATTTTGCGTTAATGGATCTTGGAGACTTGCATTATTTTCTTGGGATTGAGGTAAAGAAGCATCAGGATGGACTTCATCTCTCTCAAACAAAATATGGAACTAATCTGGTTAAAAAGGCAGGACTGCAAGGTTGTAAACCCTCACTCGCTCCATTATCCAGCACAGAAAAATTGTCTCTTGTAGAAGGTGAACCCTTAAGTTGGGAAGATAGCACAAAATACAGAAGTCTAGTAGGGGCTCTTCAATATCTAACTCTTACTAGGCCTGATATTTCCTTTGCTGTTAACAAATTCTGCCAATTTTTGCATGCACCTACCAATGTTCACTTGACAGCTGCCAAGCGCATACTCAGATATGTTAAACATACTTTGAGTATAGGTCTGAATTTCAGCAAGTCATCTTCTACTCTTGTTAGTGCTTTTTCGGACTCCGATTGGGTAGGCTGCCTGGATAACAGGCGCTCAACAGGTGGCTTTGCAGTATTTTTCGGATCTAACTTAATATCATGGTGTGCACGCAAACAGGCTATTGTATCCAGGTCAAGCACTGAGGCAGAGTACAAAGCATTAGCAAATGCTACAGCTAAAATCATATGGGTTCAGTCTATGTTGAAAGAGCTTGGTGTGAAGAGCAAACAAGCTCCATGCTTATGGTGTGACAACCTTGGAGCTACATATCTTTCTGCAAATCCCGTGTTCCATGCTAGGACAAAGCATATAGAGATAGACTTTCATTTTGTCAGAGAAATAGTTGCTCAAAAGCAACTTAACATTCGGTTTGTGCATTCCAAAGATCAGATTGCAGATGGATTCACAAAACCTTTGCCCACAAGGAGTTTTGAAGACTTCAAGCATAATCTCAACTTGATGAAGTTGTGATTAAGGGAGGGTGTTAAATGTGCTATGCTATGCTGCACCGCTGGAGGTAATTAGGATATGTTATCTCATGTTATCTCTTTCATATCTTCTTCTCCAAACTCTATCTTCTCCTAGAATATATCCCTCTTCTGGTGTAATCTGAACCACGTTGTATGCGCTATGTGGGACGTGCGCCCCACTATATAAACATGAACCCGTCGGCCTCAACAGGCAAGACGTTTCCAGCTATCGCACACTCATCACGATCACAAGCTTCTGAAAGGATGCCTAACCGCTACAAACCTGCGAGACCAGCGATAACTCATTCGCATTCATCAACGGTGAACCACACTAAACGGAACAGAATGGCAAACATGCACATCACACCGCGGATGAATGCATGGAACTGCGCTGACACCCCCCCCCCCTCGTAGCACACGAGACAATCGGCTTTCGTCTGTTGCATTGTGTTTGCCGACTTCTCCGTACGTGGAGTAGAAAGAATGGCACAATGCTTTGTATTTGTTTAACAAAGCCAGTGACTATTATGGTGGTGCTCAAAATGGTAATCCATAATACGCATGCTATCTCGGTGATAGAGGTACCCTAATCAAGGTCGTCGTTTTCAAGGCAAAACTTGAAGGTAGCTCAGATGATTAGGTTCCTTATGGTGAAACCAAACTATCCGGGTTCAAGTTCTAGTCTTGGCACAGGTCGTCACATTTTCTGTAGTGACTTCATCAATCCCAAAATGTGTATTTCGAAGATGCTTATAACGGTTGCGTACGTGCGTTTATAGGGATGAGTATATCTGCGTGTATGTGGCATCTACGTTGTATTGTCTTATAAAAAAAGGGCACAACTTGATGCGCCTGCATATTCATGTATGCATGGTCTCAAGTCAGGGTGGACACGGTCCGGGCCGGTCCGGTCACGGTCCGAGCCGTCGTTTGGACCGGCCGCCGCCGGTCCGGGCCGGACCGGACCGAGGAGCATGACGGTCCTGATTTCAGGGACCGGACCGGCAACGACGAAGCCCGGGCCGGACCGAGCGGACCGGCCAACGACCACCGGCGGCGACTTGCGGGGGTGCAGCGACGAGGTGTACGACGTGCGCGGGTGCTGTGGGGAGGTGGGTGACATGCGTGAGCGCCGGTGTCGGGGCGGGTGATGTGCCGCGGGATGTGCGTGGGCGCCGCGGCTCTTTCCATGAACCTGGACATGTTTATTCATTAGCAGTTTTTCTGTTGCATGCAAGTAATCGATCGTGTCCAGGAGCCCACGATTTCTCGTGTGCGTGCCTAGCGTGATTAGCGGATCAAATCGGACGTGGAGTTAAGCTCTCGTACTTTCAGTTTTCTTGTTTTGACTGAATAAAAGGAAACGGCACTGTGGGATCCCGCGTGATTGTAGGAAGCTGACGGTATTAAATCTAGCACCTTCCAAAACAATAGTTGCCTGATTTGCTGGACGAGAAAATCACGGTCGAGCATTTCTCCCACGATCCAAAAATCACGGGCGAGCGTTTCATGCGTGCGCGCTGTGCTGAAACAGTTGCCATGCTCGAGAACTCGCGAGCGGGCGCAGTCCGCGCATGGCAGCGGCGGCGAGCGGCGGAAAGAGACTATGGGGCACGGGGAGGAGAGGAAGGAAGGAAGGGGCAAGCTCGGAGACACGATGGTTCATCCAGAGGCTATCGTTGGCCGCGACGACGAGGAAGGGTAACAACGATGACTGCGTTTCTCGGTCCGCTCGGTCGGCTCGGTTAAAGACCGGACCGGACCGCCATTTTCTCGGGCCTGATTTGGCAGACCGGACCGTCCAATTTATCTAGCGGGCCTGGACCGAGCGGGCCAAGACCGAGCGGGCCACGAGCGGGCCAAAAAGCCCGCTCGGTACGTCCACCCTGAGTCTCAAGTGTATCTAAACTTCTAAAGGATACAACGCAGCAGTTCTTTTTGTAATCTAATGTATTGTACTCCCTCCGTTCCATATTACTCGTCGCTGATTTAGTACAAAGTGTACTAAATCAGCGACGAGTAATATGGAACGGAGGGAGTATGTTATTTTACGAAGTGGCGTGTGTTGATGTGGTTGCTGTATTCAGTGTCAGTTTTCAGAATAGAGATTTCTGTATGAGGACACTAACAGATTACTGAATAATTGTGTGTGTCATCGTCAACTCTTTTTTTACGGGGTACCAATTCTCGTAACATGGTTGACCTGTTGTTTATTGTTGATCATATCAGCAAAGCGTGTAATAGCCTGTTTTTAAAGGTGTTGACCACAGCTAAAAAAGAGTGTTAATACAGAGCAACAAGAACAGCATAATTTTATATCCAACCCAAAGGCAAACTACTGCCTGCAATGGGGTCGATGATTGTGCAGATGGAGCCGATCACCCATGTCGACGACGGCAACGACGATCCACCGCCCTCCCATGCAGCTCGCCAGCGGCGTCCTAAGTTCCCAAACATGGCCGCGGTGCCACTCCTGAAGAAGGTACGAAACTGAACCTTCTTTTGCACATTCCTTGGGCTAACCATAGATGCTTGTTGGATCAGGCGACGGCGGAGTTCCTCGGGACGTTCATCCTAATGTTCACCCAGGTGTCCGCCATCATCATGGACGAGCAGCACGACGGCGTGGTGGGCCTCATGGGCATCGCCGTGTCCGTGGGCCTGGCGGTCACGGTGCTCGTCTTCTCCACCATCCACATATCCGGGTGCCACCTGAACCCCGCGGTGAGCATCGCCATGGCGGCCTTCGGCCACCTCCCGCCGGCCCACCTCGTCCCCTACGTCGCCGCGCAGGTGCTGAGCTCCACCGCCGCCTCGTTCGTGGGCAAAGCCATCTACCACCCCGTGAACCCTGGCATCGCCACCGTCCCGAGCGTCGGCACCGTCGAGGCGTTCGCCGTCGAGTTCATCATCACATTCGTCCTTCTCTTCGTCATAACCGCTGTGGCCACGGATCCTCATGCAGTAATATATACTTATTCCATTCCTTTTATACCTTCTCTTCCGTGGCCTCCCTAGCCTGTGATCTCAGCTGTCTTACGAAAATGCTTAGGTGAAAGAGCTGATCGCGGTGGCAGTTGGTGCGACGGTAGTGATGAATATTCTCATCGCAGGGTAAGTTGAATCCGTGTGTGATACATATGCAGTATATATTTTGGGTCCTTTCTGTTTTGGTTTCAAGCTGAGCACGATTTTACTTATGCTGGCTGAATTTTGTTGTGAGAAGGCCATCGACAGGTGCATCTATGAATCCAGCGCGTACGATTGGACCGGCGATTGTTACGGGGAGATACAACAATATTTGGGTTTATCTGCTCGCTCAACCACTGGGTGCTATTGCTGGAGCTGGATCCTACGTTGCAATTAAGCTGTAGTTACGAATACGCGCACAAAACGGGATTCAGAAAGACGAATGTAAATAATTCATTTTTTTTAGCAAAGTGCTTTTTTTTGCAGGAACATTTGCTGCTCTATTCACTAGTCCTTCTCAAGACACAACTGCGTGTGCTTAGGGAATCTCTATCACATCCCGTATCATTTAACTTCTCAAACGACCTTCTAAAACTTGAACTTCTCAAATTTTAAGGAGTCCAATATTTTGCACTTAGCCCTTTCCCAAATCATTAGCTCCTCAAAAGCTCAAATTTGCACAAATGCTCACTTCAAACGGTAACTGAAACTACATTTAGTGCATAACTGTACAACAGTACCACATTAAACTTAGTACCTTAAATGTACAATAGTACCACTAGATTAGGTCTAAAATGAGCTAAAGGGGGGTTTAAAGTACTCCTGGCCACACCGGGGAAGAGCTCGATGACCACCGCATTGCCGGAACAAAAGGCCTCATGGTCGTGGGTGCCCCTTCGAATCCACAACATTGTCTCCTCGTTGGAGTCACCGAGCTCCGTGAACATTGCGTCTTGGTCCCTCTGCATCGCCGCCAAGGTCACCCGGCTCCACTCAACCTCGTGCTCATCCTCCACCGATGACGCAATGGCGCCGTGCCCCGCTACTGCACCGGGGTTGGCAATGGTCATGACAGTATGCTCAGCGGCGAGTTGGACCTCTACAGAAAGTTCCTTGACTTACTGCCTACAAAGTTCACAGATACGGCCAACCATGCATCGTACAACAACTCATCCTCCTCCACCGAGTACCCCACCATCTTGCTTACTCTAGAAAACAACAAGTTCAAAAAAAGCTCAATTGCATTTGACCGAACACCTACCGGACGTGGTGTCCGCCATGGACGTAGTCGGCAGAAGGCGGAGGGAACCGAGCTATGGCGGGATCCTAGGTGGATGGCGGCGTAGCCCAAGGAGGGCAGGCGCGTTGGTGGGGGTTGCAGACATCCTACAATGCATGGGTGACAACCGGAGAGGTACAGTGGCGGCATCACACTAGGAGGGTGTGGTTGCAAAGCAAGGGGGAGGAGGCGGAAGAGTGGAAGAAAAGTGGACAGGGAGGGGGATCTGAGTGGGTCGGGGTGTCAGATTCCTAAGTGGCGGCGGTCCGGACTCCCGCAACCCCCTCCCCTGTTGGGGAACGTAGTATTTCAAAATTTTCCTACGATCACGCAAGAAGCATAGCAACGAGAGGGGAGAGTGTGTCTACGTACCCTCGTAGACCGAAAGCGGAAGCGTCTAGTGACGCGGTTGACGTAGTCGAACGTTTTCGCGATCCAACCGATCCTAGCACCGAACGTACGGCACCTCCGCGTTCAGCACACATTCAGCTTGATGGCGTCCCACGAGCTCTTGATCCAGTTGAGCTTCACGGGAGAGTTTCGTCAGTGATACGTCTCCAACGTATCTATAATTTTTTATTGTTCCATGCTATTATATTATCCTTCTAGGATGTTTAATGGGCTTTATTATACACTTTTATATGATTTTTGGGACTAACCTATTAACCCAGAGCCCAGTGCCAGTTTCTGTTTTTCTCCTGTTTTAGGGTTTCGCGGAAAAGGAATATCAAACGGAGCCCAATTGACCTGAAATTCAACGGAGATCATTTTTGGACCAGAATAAGCCCACGGAGTGCCGGAGGGGGACGAGAAGACCCACGGGCTGCCCACGAGGGTGGGGGGCACGCCCCCCCTACTCGGCGCGCCCCCCTGATACATCTCCAACGTATCTATAATTTTTTATTGTTCCATGCTATTATTTATGAAGTGTTGGATGTTTAATGGGCTTTATCATTCACTTTTATATCATTTTTGGGACTAACCCAAAGGCCCAGTCCAGATTGCTGTTTTTTTTTGCCTATTTCAGGGTTTTGCAGAAAAGGAATATCAAACGGAGTCCAAACGGAATGAAACCTTCGCGAGAGATATTTTTGGAGGAAATCACGCTCTAGAGTCTTCGGGGCCAAGTCAGGGGACGTAGGGCCAGCCCTCGAGGGTGGGGGTGCGCCCCCCTTCCCAGGGCACGCCCCCCTGCCTCGAGGCTGGCCCACACGGCCGCCGGTGCCCTCCTTCTTCCTATATATACCTACATACCCTAGAAACTCCATACGCAGAGAGAAAACCCTAATTCCACCGCCGTAGCTTCTGTTCCCGTGGAGATCCCATCTTGGAGCCTGTTCCGGGAGGGGGATCCATCATGGAGGCCTTCATCATCATCATCATCATCGCCCTCACCATGAGTTATGAGTAGTTTACCACAGACCTTCGGGTCCATAGCTAGTATCTAGATGGCTTCTTCTCTCTCTCTGGATCTCAATACAAAGTTCTCCTCAGTCTTCGAGGAGATCTATTTGATGTAATCTCTTTTTGCGGTGTGTTTGTCCAGATCCGATGAATTGTGAGTTTATGATCAAGGTTATCTATGAAAGATATTTGGTTCTTCTCTGAACTTTTTATGTTTGCTCATAATATCCTTGCAAGTCTCTTCGAATTATTGGTTTGGTTTGGCCTACTAGATCTATAGTTCTTGCAATGGGAGAAGTGCTTGGCTTTGGGTTCAATCTTGCGGTGTCCTTTCCCAGTGACAGTAGGGGCAGCAAGGCACATATTGTATTGTTGCCATCGAGGATAAAAAGATGGGGTTTCCATCATATTGCTTGAGTTTATCCCTCTACATCATGTCAACTTGCTTAAGGCGTTACTCTGTTCGTATGAACTCAATACACTAGATGCATGCTGGATAGCGGTCGATGTGTGGAGTCATAGTAGTAAATGCAGAATCGTTTTGGTCTACTTGTCTCGGACGTGATGCCTATATACAATGATCATGCCTAGATAGTCTCATAATTATTCACTTTTCTATCAATTGCTCGACAATAATTTGTTTACCCGCCGTAGAATACCGCTATCATGAGAGAAGCCACTAGAGAAAACTATGGCCCCTGGGTCTATCTTTATCATATTACTTTCCGTCAACTAGCCAATTTCTGCCGCCATTGTTTATTTGCTTTCTTTACTTTCTGTTTCTATATCAAAAATACCAAAAATATTGTCTTATCATCTCTATCAGATCTCACTCTCGTAAGTGACCGTAAAGGGATTGACAACCCCTTATCGCGTTGGCTGCGAAGTTCTTATTTGTTTGTGCAGGTGTGAGGGACTGGCGCGTGGTCTCCTACTGGATTGATACCTTGGTTATCAAAAACTGAGGGAAATACTTACGCTACTGTGCTGCATCTCCCTTTCCTCTTCGAGGGAATACAACGCAAGCTCAAGAGGTAGCAAGAATAATTGCTGGCGCCGTTGTCGGGGAGGCTTACGCAAAAGTCATATACTAAGTACCTATCACAAACCCTTATCCTTCACATTACATATTTGCCTCTCGTTTTCCTCTCCCCCACTTCACCTTTGCCGTTTTATTTGCCCTTCTTCTGTCGTGTGCCTCTCGTTTGCTTGCGTTGCTATGTGCCCTGAATTAGCTTGCATCTTTGCTTGCTAAAGTATGGATCCTCATCCACTTGATAATCTCTTTAAGAGATCCAATTATGTTGAACCTATTTCTAGTGAGTTGCCTGCACTAGATTATCTTTATGGGGTTTTGCTTGAAATTTATGAATCTGAAAATTGTGAGGAATTGTTAAAAGAAAAAGTGATTCATGATAGCTTGTTAAGTAAAAAGCATGATTGTAATGATGTTACTATAAATTCTATTGATGGCAATTGTGCTAATGATATGCAAAACCCTAAGCTTGGGGATGCTTATTTTGCTATGTCCACTACTTGTTGCTATGATCATGATTGGGGTGATTCTTCTTATGATCTTGAAAATTTATTTAAGCCCCATGATGAATATGTGATTGATAATAATGTTTGCAATAATATTGAAAGTGGGTTTGGAAGAATGTCAACTTTTGATCCCACTACTTTAGATATTGATCAATCTTATGAAATTTTTGATAAAAGTGGGTTTGGAAAGGTCATGACTTTAGTTAATGTTAATCCCACTGTTTTGGAAGAGTGTCAACTTTGCATGCATGTGGATCGTGTTGAGAATATGTTATGTGATAGCTATATTGTTGAATTTGCTTATGATCCTACATGCAATTATTATGAGAGAGGAAAATATGGTTGTAGAAATTTTCATGTCACTAAATTACCTCTCGTTATGTTGAGATTGCTATTGTTTCTTTCTCCTTCCTTGCATATGCTAGATCTTGCTTGTCTTGGTAATTTTTTTTCATATAAGATGCCTATGCATAGGAAGTATGTTAGACTTAGATGTGTTTGTCACATGTCTTATGATGCTCTCTTTGTGCTTCAATTCTTATCTTTCATGTGAGCATCATTGAATTCTCAAGCCTATCTTAATGGCTATAAAGAAAGAGCTTGTCGGGAGGCAACCCAATTTTATGCTTTTTGTTTTTGTTGCTGTTAGGGAATAAATATTGCATCTAGCCTCTGATTAGATGTGTTTTCATGTTTTTTAGTGTTTGTGCCAAGTAGAACCTTTGGTAGGACTTGTGTGAAGTTTATATGATCTTGCTGTGAAAAACAGAATCGTTAGAGCTCGCTAAAGTAGTCTTCAGATTTTAATGGAGCGTGCTTTTTAGTTGATTCTTTTTTGCTTCTGATTGGTAGACAAATTTCGCAAATTTACCAATTTAGTTTGAATTTTTTAGAGTTCCAGAAGTAGGCGAACCCTGCAGATTACTATAGACTGTTCTGTCTTTGACAGATTCTGTTTGTCGTGTGTTGTTTGCTTATTCCGATGCATCTATGAGTAATATTGGACGATATGAACCATAGAAAACTTGGAGTACAGTAGGTTTAACACCAGTAAAAACAATGAATGAATTCCTTGATGTACCTTTCAGTGGTGGTTTGCTTTCTCTTACTAACGGAGTTCACGAGAATTTTTGTCTAAGTTTTGCGTTGTGAAGTTTTCAAGTTTTGAGTATTGCTTTGATGGACTATGGAACAAGGAGTAGAAAAGGCCCAAGCTTGGGGATGCCCATGGCACCCCAAGTAAATTCAAGATAATCAAAAGCCTAAGCTTGGGGATGCCCCGGGAAGGCATCCCCTCTTTCGTCTTCATCCATCGATAACTATACTTGGAGCTATATTTTTATTCGCAACATGCTATGTGTTTTGCTTGGAGCGTCTTGTATAATTTGAGTCTTTGCTTGTTAGTTTTCCACAATCATCCTTGCTGGACACACCTACTTGAGAGAGTTAAATGTGGCCTAGAAATTATTAGAACACTCTATGTGCTTCACTTATATCTTTTGTGTTGAATAGTTTTTGCTCTAGTGCTTCACTTATATCTTTTAGAGCACGGTGGTGGTAATATTTTGTAGAAATTGTTGAACTCTCATGCTTCACTTAGATCTATTTGAGAGTCTATTAAAACAGCATGGTAAAGTGTTTAGGCTAAAGAAACTAGTCTTCACATGATAAACATCCAATGTCAATGTAGTAAAAAAATCACATCAACTACATTGAATAGAAAGAGATGTTGGATGCTTGATAATTGTTTTGAGACATGAGGATAGTGATATTAAAGTCATTCTAGTGGAGTGATTATGAAATTGATAAATATTTGTGTTAAGGTTAGTGATTCCCGTAGCATGCATGTATGGTGAACTGTTGTGTGACTAAGTTAAATCGTGAGGTATTTGTAGAGTGTCAACCTTTGTGCGGAGGTCGGGGGCGCGCGATGGTTAACCCCTACCAACCTCACCCCTAGGGGCATGCGTTGATTGCTTTGTTTTTGATGACTCGTAAATTTTTGCAATAAGTATATGAGTTCTTATGACTAATGTTGAGTCCATGGATTATACGCACTCTCACCCTTCCACCATTGCTAGCCTCTCTTGTACCGCGCAACTTTCGCCGGTGCCATAAACCCACTATATATCCTTCCTCAAAACAGCCACCATATTGTTCCTCAAAACAGCCACCATACCTACCTATCATGGCATTTCCATAGCCATTTCGAGATATATTGCCATGCAACTTTCCACCATTCTGTTTATATGACACGCATCATATTGTCATATTGTCATGCATGATCTTGTAGTTGACATCGTATTTGTGGCAAGGCCACCATGCATAATTTTTATACATGTCACTCTTGTTTCATTGCACACACCGGTACACCGCCGGAGGCATTCACATAGAGTCATACTTTGTTGTTGTAGTATCGAGTTGTAATTTCGTGTTGTAATGAAAGTGTGATGATCATCATTATTAGAGCATTGTCCCATGGGAGGAAAGGCTGAATCTATAAAGCCCCTCTGTAAAAAAAAGGAAAAAAAGGGGGAAAGGCCAAAGAAAAAAAGAAAGGCCCAAAAAAAGGGAAAAAGGAAAAGAAAAGAAAAAGGGACAATTGCTACTATCTCACTTGTGCTTCAAAGTAGCACCATGTTCTTCATTGTAGAGAGTCTCATGCTTAGTCACTTTCCTATACTAGTGGGAATTTTCATTATAGAACTTGGCTTGTATATTCCAACGATGGGCTTCCTCAAATGCCCTAGGTCTTCGTGAGCAAGCAAGTTGGATGCACACCCACTAGTTTCTTTTGTTGAGATTTCATTCATATTTAGCTCTAGTGCATCCGTTGCATGGCAATCCCTACTCACTCACATTGATATCTATTGATGGGCATCTCCATAGTCCGTTGATACGCCTAGTCGATGTGAGACTATCTCCCTCTTTTTGTCTTCTCCACAACCACCTCTATTCCACCCATAGTGCTATATCCATGGCTCACGCTCATGTATTGCGTGAAAGTTGAAAGGTTTGAAAAGATAGAGCATGAAAACAAATGCTTGGCTGAAATCGGGGTTGTGCATGATATGAATATTTTTGTGTGATAATAAGGGAGCATAGCCAACACTATATGATTTTGTAGGGATAACTTTCTTTAGCCATAGTATTTTGAGAAGACATGATTGCTTTGTTAGTATTGCTTGAAGTATTGTTATTTCTTGTGTCATTATAGACTTTTGTCTTGAATACTTCAGATCTGAACATTCATGCCACAATTAAGAGAATTACATTGAAAAACTATATTGGTTAGAATTCCACATCAATAATTCTTTCTTTATCATTTACCTACTCGAGGACGAGCATGAATTAAGCTTGGGGATGCTTGATACGTCTCCAACGTATCTATAATTTTTTGTTGTTCCATGCTTTTATTTCTGAAGTCTTGGATGTTTAATGGGCTTTATCATTCACTTTTATATCATTTTTGGGACTAACCTACTAAGCCAAAGGCCCAGTCCAGATTGTTATTTTTTGCCTATTTCAGGGTTTTGCAGAAAAGGAATATGAAACGGAGTCCAAACGGAATGAAACCTTCGCGAGAGATATTTTTGGAGGAAAACACGCTCGGGAGTCTTCGGGGCCAAGTCAGGGGACGAAGGGCCAGCCCTCGAGGGTGGGGGGCGCGCCCCCCTGCCTCGAGGCTGGCCCACACGGCCCTGGTGCCCTCCTTCTTCCTATATATACCTACGTTCCCCAGAAACTCCGTACGCAGAGAGAAAACCCTAATTCCACCGCTGTAGCTTCAGTTCCCGTGGAGATCCCATCTTGGAGCCTGTTCCAGGAGGGGGATCCATCACGGAGGCCTTCATCATCATCATCATCGCCCTCACCATGAGTTGTGAGTAGTTTACCATAGACCTTCGGGTCCATAGCTAGTATCTATATGGCTTCTTCTCTCTCTCTGGATCTCAATACAAAGTTCTCCTCGGTCTTCGAGGAGATCTATTCGATGTAATCTCTTTTTGCGGTGTGTTTATCGAGATCTAATGAATTGTGAGTTTATGATCAAGGTTATCTATAAAAGATATTTGGTTCTTCTCTAAACTTTTTATGTGTGCTCATAATATCCTTGCAAGTCTCTTCAAATTATTGGTTTCGTTTGGCCTACTAGATCTATAGTTCTTGCAATGGGAGAAGTGCTTGGCTTTGGGTTCAATCTTGCGGTGTCCTTTCCCAGTGACAATAGGGGCAGCAAGGCACGTATTGTATTGTTGCCATCGAGGATAAAAGGATGGGGTTTTCATCATATTGCTTGAGTTTATCCCTCTACATCATGTCATCTTGCTTAAGGCGTTACTCTGTTCGTATGAACTCAATACACTAGATGCATGCTGGATAGCGGTCGATGTGTGGAGTAATAGTAGTAGATGTAGAATCGTTTCAGTCTACTTGTCTCGGACGTGATGCCTATATACAATGATCATGCCTAGATAGTCTCATAATTATTCGCTTTTCTATCAATTGCTCGACAATAATTTGTTTACCCGCCGTAGAATACCGCTATCATGAGAGAAGCCACTAGAGAAAACTATGGCCCACGGGTCTATCTTTATCATATTACTTTCCGTCAACTAGCCAATTTCTGCCACCATTGTTTATTTAGTTTCTTTAGTTTCTGTTTCTATATCAAAAATACCAAAAATATTATCTTATCATCTCTATCAGATCTCACTCTCGTAAGTGACCGTAAAGGGATTGACAACCCCTTATCGCGTTGGCTGCGAAGTTCTTATTTGTTTGTGCAGGTGCGAGGGACTGGCGCGTGGTCTCCTACTGGATTGATACCTTGGTTCTCAAAAACTGAGGGAAATACTTACGCTACTGTGCTGCATCTCCCTTTCCTCATCGAGGGAATACAACGCAAGCTCAAGAGGTAGCATCCCCTGCCTCGTGGACAGCCTGTAGACCTCCTTTGCTTGGCCCCGACTCCAACACCTCCTATATATACAGAAACCTTCGGAAAATAACCAAGATCGGGAGTTCCGCCGCCGAAAGCCTCTGTAGCCACCAAAAACCAATCTAGACCCCGTTCCGGCACCCTGTCGAAGGGGGGAACCCTCACTGGTGGCCATCTTCATCATCCCGGCACTCTCCATGATGAGGAGGGAGTAGTCCACCCTCGGGGCTGAGGGTATGTACCATTAGCTATGTGTTTGATCTCTCTCTCTCTCTCGTGTTCTTGAGATGGCACGATCTTGATGTATTGCGAGCTTTGCTATTTTAGTTGGATCTTATGATGCTTCTCCCTCTCTACTCTCTTGTAATCGATTGAGTTTTCCCTTTGAAGTTATCTTATCGGATTGAGTCTTTAAGGATTTGAGAACACTTGATGTATGTCTTGCACGTGCTTATCTGTGGTGGCAATGGGATATCATGTGATCCACTTGATGTATGTTTTGGTGATCAACTTGCGGGTTCCGTGACCTTGGGAATCTATGCATAGGGGTTGGCACATGTTTTCGTCTTGACTCTTCGGTAGAAACGTTGGGGCACTCTTTGAAGTACTTTGTGTTGGTTGAATAGATGATTCTGAGATTGTGTGATGCATATCGTATAATCATGCCCACGGATACTTGAGGTGACAATGGAGTATCTAGGTGACATTAGGGTTTTGGTTGATTTGTGTCTTAAGGTGTTATTCTAGTACGAACTCTATGATAGATTGAACGTTACTACGGACTCTTGAATAGATCGATCAAAAAGAATAACCTTGAGGTGGTTTCGTACCCTACCATAATCTCTACATTTGTTCTCCGCTATTAGTTACTTTGGAGTGAATCTTTGTTGCATGTTGAGGGCTAGTAATATGATCCAATTATGTTATCCTTGTTTGAGAGAACTTGCACTAGTGAAAGTATGAACCCTAGGCCTTGTTTCCTATCATTGCAACACCGTTTATGCTCACTTTTATATTTAGTTACCTTGTTGTTTTTATATTTTCTTATTACAAAAACCTATATCTACCATCCATATTGCACGTGTATCGCCATCTCTTCGCCGAACTAGTGCACCTATACAATTTACCATTGTATTGGGTGTGTTGGGGACACAAGAGACTCCTTGTTATTTGGTTGCAGGGTTGTTTGAGAGAGACCATCTTCATCCTACGCCTCCCACGGATTGATAAACCTTAGGTCATCCACTTGAGGGAAATTTGCTACTGTCCTAGAAACCTCTGCACTTGGAGGCCCAACAACGTCTACAAGAAGAAGGGTGCGTAGTAGACATCAAGCTCTTTTCTGGAGCCATTGCCGGGGAGGTTAGTGCTTGAAGGTATATCTTTAGATCTTGTAATCAAATCTTTTAGTTTCTTGTCTTATCACTAGTTTGGTCTATAAAAGAAAACTACAAAAAATGGAATTAAGGTTACCTCATATGCTTCATCTTTTTAATGTCTTTCGTGAAAATGATGGGAAGGAAAATTGTGCTCAAGTACTAGATGAAGAATTACATAGAATGCTTGGCATAAAATATGTGCATGATGAGCATGATTGCAATGTTGTTAGTATGAATTCTTTGAATACCCATGATGCTAATGATATGCAAATCCACAAGCTTGGGGATGCTATGTTTGATGAAGCTGATATTTTTTGTCCCCCAAGTTTTGATGAGGAAATTTATTATGATGAAAGCATGCCTCCTATTTATGATGATTATTGTGATGACTTGTATGCTATTAAGAATAATGATGACCATGAAACTTGTCATCATGATTTTAGTTTTCAATTGGATTATGCTTCACATGATAGTTATTTTGTTGAGTTTGCTCCCACCACTATGAATGAGAAGAATTTTGCTTATGTGGAGAGTAGCAAAATTTCTATGCAAGTAGATCATGAAAAGAATGCTTTATGTGCTGGTTATATGGTTGAATTCATTCTTGATGCTACTGAAAATTATGATGAGAGAGGATCTATATGCTTCTACATATTGCAATAATATCAAGTTTCCTCTCTATGTGCTTGAAGTTTTGAAGCTATGCTTGTTTTGCTTTCCTATGCTAGTTGATTATTGTCCCCATAAGTTGTTTGCTCACAAAATCCCTATGCATAGGAAGTGGGTTAGACTTAAATGTTCTATTCATATGCTTCATGATGCTCCCGTTATGTTTCAATTCTTATCTTTTATGTGAGCATCATTATGCCTAGCTAGGGGCGTAAAACGATAGCGCTTGTTGGGAGGCAACCCAATTTTATATTTTTTGTTTTTGCTTCTATTTAGGAATAAATATTGCATCTAGCTTCTGTTTAGATGTGGTTTTATGTTTTAATTAGTGTTTGTGCCAAGTAGGACCTTTGGGAAGACTTATGTGAAGTTTGTATGATCTTGCTGTGAAAAACAGAATCGTTAGCGCTCGCTGGAATGGTCACCAGATTTTACTGGAGTGTGCTATTTAGTTGATTCTTTTTGCAGATGATTAATAGACGATGATTAATAGACAAATTCCTCACGTTTACCTATTTATTTTAATTTTTTGGAGTTACATAAGTATTCGAAAGTTACAGATTACTACAGACTGTTCTCTTTTTGACAGATTCTGTTTTTCGTGTGTTGTTTGCTTATTTCGATGCATCTATGAGTAGTATTGGGAAGTATGAATCATAGAGAAGTTGGAATACAATAGGTTTAACACCAATATAAACAAAGAATGAATTCATTACAGTACCTTTGAGTAGTGGTTTGTTTTCTTATACTAACGGAGCTCACGAGATTTTTGTCTAAGTTTTGTGTTGTGAAGTTTTCAAGTTTTGGGTAAAGACTCGATGGACTATGGAACAAAGAGTGGCAAGAGACTAAGCTTGGGGATGCCCAAGGCACCCCAAGGTAAAATTCAAGGACAACCAAAAGCCTAAGCTTGGGGATGCCCCAGGAAGGCATCCCCTCTTTCGTCATCATCTATCGGTAATTATACTCGGAGCTATATTTTTATTCACCACACGATATGTGTTTTGCTTGGAGCGTCAAGTTAGTTTATTTTGTTTTGCTTGCTGTTTGAACAATATCCCAAGATCTGAAGTTCTTAAATGTTAGAAAGTCTTCACATAGTTACATAATCATTCAACTACTCATTGATCTTCACTAAGATCTTTCGGAGTAGTTTGTTATTGCTCTAGTGCTTCACTTATATCTGTTAGAGCACGGCGGTGGTTTTATTTTGAAGAAATATATGAACTCTCATTCTTAACTTATATCCTTTTGAGAGTCTATTAGAACAGCATGGTAATGTGCTTTGGCTATAAAACTAGCCTTCACATGATTGGCATCCAAGATCAATGTAGTAAAAACTTTCACAGTAAGTGCATTGAATATGATGAGAAGTTGGATGGTTGATAATTGTTTTGAGATATGAGGATAGTGATATTAGAGTCATGCTAGTGGAGTTATTATGAAATTGAGAAATGCTTGTGTTAAGGTTAGTGATTCCCGTAGCATGCACGTAAGGTGAACCGCTATGTGACGAAGTTAGAGCACAAAGTATTCGTAGAATGTCATCCTTTGTGTGGAGGTCGGGGGCGCGCGATGGTTAACTCCTACCAACCTCCCCCCTAGGAGCATGCGTTGATTGCTTTGTTTTGATGACACATAAATTTTTGCAATAAGTATATGAGTTCTTATGACTAAGGTTGAGTCCATGGATATTACGCACTCTCACCCTTCCACCATTGCTAGCCTCTCTTGTACCGCGCAACTTTCGTCGGTACCATACACCCACTATATATCCTTCTTCAAAACAGCCACCATATATCTTCCTCAAAACAGACACCATATATCTTCCTCAAAACAGCCACCATACCTACCCTTCATGGCATTTCCATAGCTATTCCGAGATATATTGCCATGCAACTTTCCACTGTTCCGTTCATATGACACGCTTCATATTGTCATATTGCCATGCATGATCATGTAGTTGACATCGTATTTGTGGCAAAGCCACCATGCATAATTTTTCATACATGTCGCTCTTAATTCATTGCATATCTCGGTACACCGCCGGAGGCATTCATATAGAGTCATACTTGTTCTAGTATCGAGCTGTAAATCAATAAAAGTGTGATGATAATCATTATTAGAGCATTGTCCCATGTGAGGAAAGGCCAATAAAAAAAGAGATGGCCCAAAAAAATAGAGAGGGGCTAAATAAAAAAAAGAAAAAAGAGAGAGAGCCCCTCCAAAAAAATGAGGGAAAAGAGAGAAGGGACAATTGCTACTATCTTTTTCCACACTTGTGCTTCAAAGTAGCACCATGTTCTTCATGATAGAGAGTCTCATGTTTAGTCACTTTCATATACTAGTGGGAATTTTCATTATAGAACTTGGCTTGTATATTCCAACGATGGGCTTCCACAAATGCCCTAGGTCTTCATGAGCAAGCAAGTTGGATGCACACCCACTTAGTTTCTTTTGTTGAGCTTTCATACATTTTTAGCTCTAGTGCATCTGTTGCATGGCAATCCCTACTCACTCACATTGATATCTATTGATGGGCATCTCCATAGCCTGTTGATACGCCTAGTTGATGTGAGACTATCTCCCTCCTTTTTTTCTTCTCCACAACCACCTCTCTATTCCACATAGTGCTATGTCCATGGCTCACGCTCATGTATTGCGTGAAAGTTGAAAGGTTTGAAAGAATAGAGTATGAAAACAAGTGCTTGGCTGAAACCGGGGTTGTGCATGATATGAATATTTTGTGTGATGAAGAGGGAGCATAAATAGAGTATGAAAACAAGTGCTTGGCTGAAACCGGGGTTGTGCATGATATGAATATTTTGTGTGATGAAGAGGGAGCATAGCCAGACTATATAATTTTGTAGGGATAACTTTCTTTAGCCATAGTATTTTGAGAAGACATGATTGCTTTGTTAGTATGCTTGAAGTATTATTATTTCTTATGTCAATATAGACTTTTGTCTTGAATCTTTCAGATCTGAACATTCATGCCACAATTAACAGAATTACATTGAAAACTATGTTGGTTAGCATTCCACATCAAAAAAATCAGTTTTATAATTTACCTACTCGAGGACGAGCAGGAATTAAGCTTGGGGATGCTGATACGTCTCCAACGTATCTATAATTTTTGATTGTTCCATGCTATTATATTATCCTTCTAGGATATTTTATGCGCTTTATTATACACTTTTATATGATTTTTGGGACTAACCTGTTAACCCAGAGCCCAGTGCCAGTTTTCTGTTTTTCTCATGTTTTAGGGTTTCGCAGAAAAGGAATATCAAACGGAGTCCAATTGACCTGAAATTCAACGGAGATCATTTTTGGACAAGAAGAAGCCCACAGAGTGTCGGAGGGGGACAAGAAGACCCACGGGCTGCCCACGAGGGTGCCCCCCCCCTACTGGGCACGCCCCCTGCCTCGTGGATAGCCCGTAGACCTCCTTTCCTTGGCCCCGACTCCAACACCTCCTATATGTAACATCCCAAATTTTCAATTTGGGATGTTATGCATAGATCATACTGCATTGCATTTTCTTTGCATTTTGTGCGTGGCGATCCTCGAAAATTCTAAGCAACTCAAGGACCTACGGAGAGAGTTGGGAATTCTACCGTTTTTGTATTTGAGTTTACTCGAATACCGGTACGAGGAGAGCGTTGGTTTTAATTATTTTTCTCTCCTAAAAATATTTCTAAATAAAATATATGAGCGGAGATAATATGACTTCTCCAAAATAACAGAAATATTGGAGGAAAAATGTTAAAATAACTTTTGGTATTTATTCGGATTTATTTGTGATTTTATTTGCATAGGAAAAATACACATTTTTCAAAATTGCATTTAGGTCCGGGAAAAATGTTCACTTTGTCCTAAATTTTATTAGAGGACTGTGGAAATTTATTTCGGAATTTTTGGAGTCCGTTTAGTATTTCTTTTGTTAGTTTTCGTACGTCAGGACTCGTTTAAAAAAAGGGGGGCCGCCTTTGGGCCGTACCCGACTAGGACTCTCCTAGCCGGGCCTTTAAAGCCCGAGGCCCGACCGCCGCCAGCCCCTCGCCCCGACGCCCAAAACCCTAGCGCCAGCCCCGCCGCCGAGTCACGCCGCCGCCGCCGCGCCGCCTCGCGCCGCCGTCAGCCGCCGCCGATGTCCGCGCTAGCCGCCGCCGCCTGCGCCCGCCCCGCCGCGCCGCCTCGCGCCGCCGCCGCCGACCCCGCCGCCGCACGCCGCCCAGCCGCCGGAGCCGGAGTTCGTCGAGGTAGCCACCGGTTTTTCTTTTTAACCGATCGGTTTTTTTCATAAAAAACCCTAGATCTGTTTTTTTATATTAGGTCGGTTTTTCTTTCGGTTTAGCTGTTCAGCGAGCGTTCGCCCGTTTGTTCGTTTTAACGAACGAATTTGTCGTTTAGTTTCATTTAACGAACATTCGTTCGTTAATCTGTTCGTCAGTTTTCTTTTTCGGGGTATTTATCCGCGATTATTCCGATCGCGATTTATGCCCTCATCTTGTTTTTCGATTTTTTTCGCTCGAGAGTCGGAATCAGGTGATTCAAAATCCCAGATCTTCGTCTCGACGCCCTCTTTTCGTTTAACCAACTTGAACAAAGTTTGGCTACTGTAAAATTTGACCCTAGATCAAACTAGTAAACGGACCTCGTTTCTTTCGCAGTTTGAGTTTTGTTGCTTCTTTCGATTTGATTCTTTTTGCAAACCGGAGTTCTTAAGTTGAAATTTCTGGGAAGACCTTCTTATTTGGAGTTTTGTTTGTGCATGTGTGCTTGATTGCTTATGTATGCTATTGTTTGCCTGTGATAGAATACCCGGATTGTGAAGCCTGCTACTACGAGTCTCTAGGTTTTGCGAATCGTCAGCAAGGCAAGTAACACTTTGATCATACCCTTTTATTACCCTGTTTTTATGCATTAGATCAAACCCTCACACATTGCATGAGTAGGATCTCTTAACTTGTGGGTCTGGGAAGTAGTTTGAGGTAGAACCTATTACCTGCATTATTTTCAAACCCTTGGGAGTTACTTCTACGCTATGCTTAGGTTATCATGCTATGCTCGTAGACGTGGTTTGGGTTTGAGTGAAATCCATGACAGATGTGAGTTGTTAATTAATGGTTCAACTTAAGGTGGCTACTTGAATACACATCTAGGTGGATTGGTTGCAGGGCACCTAGGGAATCCAGTGTTGTCCTAGGAAATTCCGGGGTTTCCGTGTGATTGTCCTATGGAGTGCCACCCAGGCTCAAAGGGATCATAAAACTATTCATTCTAGAAACTTCCGTGTGCAGCCACAATGCCATTATGGGCTCTGGCATAGTATGAGTAAGTTGTGTGAGCTCTTTCAGTGGTGGACTAGCAGATGTAGGGGAAAGTAGGTGTACCGGTCCACCCAGGGTAAAGAGTAAATGCTTCTGAAAGACTGTGTCTCGGTCATCCGTTTTCTCAAACACCATGCAGTGCGAGAAATTAAACGGAGGTGATCGAGTCTTGTGGGAGAAGTGCACAAACCTCTGCAGAGTGTACAAAGTGATCATGATTAGACGTGTCCCCGATTATGGACAATCTTGAGTATCTGGTACTTGAATTATTGGTTGATCTCATCACTCTAAATTTAACTTGTTGGGTTAATGATTACTTTTAATTGGGATTGAGTTGGAGGTACCTTCTCAATGATGTTTCTACTACCACGATAGTTAAAATAAAATTTATTCCTTTGTTGTAGGGAAAAATTGGCTTTACGCAAAAACTTTAACCTTAGAGTCTTCAGCAGCCAAATATGCATATAGTGTAGCCTTTATTTCTGTTACTTGCATCTTCTGTGTTATCTTGCCAGCATATTCCATGTGTTGACCCGTTTCGGGCTGCAACATATTACGTTGCAGACTTTTCAGACGAGGAGTAAGACGTTCTAGGTCGTTTGTCATGCACTTAGCTATGCCGTTGGAGTCGATGGACTCACTTATCTTCCAAGCCTTCCGCTGTTATTTTGTTAGATGGCCTTCAGCCATAGACTTTTGTAATAACTTCTCTTTGGAGACATTCGATGTAATAAGTGTGTGATTGCCACTCTGTTATAAATCCTTCAAGTACTGTGTGTGTCAGCATTACCGATCCAGGGATGACACTGAAACACGGAGACTTCGGTCCATTCGGATCGTGGTCGCTACAAGATGGTATCAGAGCACACGCTGACTATAGGACACGACCACTAAGATAAACCCTAGGTCACTCTTCTCTACTCATTTCTGACTTCTCTCCATTTTCTACTTCTTTAGGATGGTGGACCCAAGGAACAAGTTCACGCAACCGGATGAAGACACACCTTTTGGACGACACTTGAAAGAAGTCACTAGGTACCTGAACATAGGAATACCAAGCTTTACCGGGACCTACACCGCCACTTTACCAGAAGAGAAGCGATGGAGCATTCAAGTTCAAATCCCCGGGAGAACCTTCGCACCATCCACTGAGCCAGTAGAGTTTTCTTTTGATGCACCAACCTGGAGCCTAGGAAAGAGTATGGCAACCCACATCACTATGGGAAGGATCGGAGAAGTCTACAAGCAAGAGCTGAAGGACACTATCTACCAGATTTGTGGACGCCGAGATGAGCGTTGGGACATGATCAGCACCCGGAAGGACAGGTCCATTGCAGCATTCATCCAGGAGTTAAACCAGCACATCCGTCGACAGGAGCACCAGATGTGCGCAGGGATGATAGATTTGAAGAAGGCACTAACCAGGAACTTGGAGCTAGAAGAAGAACTCAAGTCTACTCGTGACGGATACGAGGAGGAGATGTTGATACTAGTGGAGAAGAATGATGATTTGACAAGGAAGCTAGGAGTATTCATGGGAGATCCAGCACCAGGAGGAGAAGAAGAGGAAGAAGAACCCAAGGAGATTCGTTCTGAAGATTACATCATCATCGACGACATGGATTCAGACCCCGATGATAGTAATGACAAAGACTATGAAGATGAAGCTGGAGCAGACATCATGGAATCTTCCGCCGATCAAAATTTCTAGATGACCACCCTATGACTAGTAGTTTTCCCCCACAAAGTAGTATTTAGAGAACTTTTGTAACGCTAGTTAGATCTTTGTAAGACCTTGCTTGAAATTGATTGGTGTGATATGTTTGTGTTTGTCTCATGTGCATATGGGTAGTGACTTTCCCTTAGACCTCATTTCTATTCTAATCTCTTCCCTCTACACCATCAGATGCCTCCGAGACGTGAGCCAGAATTTTAGTTTCCCCCTGAGCTCACTCAGTTGATCCAGCAGCAGAACACTTTGATGCAACTTCTTGTCCAGAACACTCAGAACAACCAGAACAACAACAACCCTCCACCACCACCACTCGTGGACAACCTGACACGTTTCTTAAGGTTGCAACCACCGGTGTTTGCTAGCAGCATTGAACCAATAGTTGCTGATGACTGGATGCGCAAGATTGGAAGGGATTTGACCACTGCCAATTGCTCGGGTGCTGAGAAGGTGCGTTTTGCCGCACATCAGTCGTCTAGACCAGCCGCAGCATGGTGGGAGAATTACACAGCCACTTTCCCTATAGCCAATGTCACTTGGGATCAGTTTCAGCAAGCTTTCCGTACTTCCCATGTCTCAACTGGAGCTATGAGCATGAAGAAGCGGGAGTTTTGCAACTTGCTCCAAGGAAATCGTACTGTGGCTCAGTACGTAGATGAGTTTAGTACCATATCTCGTTATGCCCCAGATGATGTGGCCACAGATGCCGCTAAGCAGGAGAGATTTATGGAAGGGCTAAATGATGATATGAGTGTACAGTTGATGGTGGCAACCTTCAACAACTACCAGGAGTTGGTAGATAAAGCTCTTCTGATTGAAGGGAAGCAGCAGCAGATTGAGAGTCGCAAGAGGAAGTATGGACAAGGAAGGAATAATTCTGGAGCCCAGCAGAAGCCCCGATTCACTTCGAATTCGGGAGGATACACCCGTAACCATGGAAGCCACACCCACACTGGAGGAAGTTCCCACAACCACAATGGCTCCAAGAATGGGAATGGGAACGGAGCGAACAATAATCAGAATCGCTCTACCCCATCCACACCCGCCAAGAAGGATTTAAGCCACGTCACCTGTTACAAGTGCGGGAAGAATGGACATTATGCCAATGAGTGCCCTGAAGCTAAGAATGGGAACGGCAATGGAAGCGCCGAGAAGAAGCCCAACCCGTTCAACAAAGGACGAGTGAACCACGTGACCATGGAGGAAGTTGAAGAGCAACCAGATGCGGTGATCGATAAGTTTTTGGTTAAGTCATTTACCGCAGTAGTTCTTTTTGATACTGGTGGATCGCATTCATACATTTCAAGGGGATTCGTAAATAGACATAAGTTGTCCACCCAAGTCCTTAAGACCCCCATGTTAGTAAGCTCTCCAGGAGCGGAGGATATGGCAAATCAAGGATGTTTTCAGATGCCATTGACCATTAGACGACATGTTTTCCCCTCAGATCTAATAGTTTTGGAGTCACAAGGATTGGACGTGATATTAAGTATGGATTGGCTATCGATGTATGGAGGGAACATCGATTGTGCTAGCAAGTCTATTTTGCTTACCACCCCGGAGTGTCGGTGTACAAAAAGGGGGGTACAGTTTTTGTACCCCTATGACTGTGCACGGGCAGTCTGAGCCACGGGCACCACCGCACCAAGCAAGGCAAGGGAGGTGAGCCAGGGTAAGACTGAAGCTCGATGGAACTGGAGCGACACTGAGAACAAGACCACAAAGAGCAAAGGGACGAAGCGGGTTCCCCCGGCAAGATCCTTGTCGGGAGCCAGTTTTAGAAGCCCCGACAAGATCCTTGCCGGGGCCAGCTTTAGCAGCACCCAGCAAGACCCTTGCCGCGGCAACTCGCCCCACACCCACGGAGCAAATCACCCTTGAGTCCGCTGCCCCATGGGGCAAGGATTCGGGAGACATCCCCGTAGTGGCATGCAGATCTTTGTGAAGACATTCAAGATCAGACACGCACTAAGAAGACGACGACCCTTGGTGGGATCCCAGCCAAGGAAGACCACAAGACCTCCGGCAAGCACCTTGCCGGGGATGGCAGTAGGCGCCGCGGCAAGACCCTTGCCGGGGCCCCGGCAAGACCCTTGCCGGGACATCCGCGGGGCCACCGTCAGGCCCACACCAACTAAACCTCCACCGCCTTATGCAGCTGCCGACCCAACCAGCTGGGCAGGCACCTGCGTGGAGACATGCAGATCTTCGTGAAGACCCACCATAGCGCCACCTCAGCTGCCTGCCTACCTACATGGCATCTCAGGCATCGCTGGCCAGGGCGCGTGTCGACACAAGAAGGAGCGGCGACGGACAAGACGGATGTCTCCCCCGTCCCCGATAAAGCAAGGACACCTAAGCAAGGCGCATTAAATGCGCTTTGTCATGTAATGTGAGGGATAACCTCGCATCACTGTACCCTTTCCACCTCTTCTGTGCCACTGTGGCAATCCCTTTTCCCTATAAAAGGAGGCCCGAGGCGACCAGGAGGAGGATTCGGCTTTGTGGAGCTCCTCACTCCCCATAGCTAGCTGAAGAACACAAACATACAATCCACCAAAGCAGGAGTAGGGTTTTATGCATCCTCGTGGCCTGAACCTGGGTAAACGAACTGTGTGCTATCTGTTTGACCCGCTCTTCTCTCAACCCCGCGCCCCGCAATCGTAGTAGGGATTCTTGTCATCCCATAGGTGTCGTTCCCAATACACCGACATCTTTGGCGCGCCAGGTAGGGGGTGCAGTTGTGAGAATCGGCTTTAGCAGTTAGTTCGACGCTTCTTCGTCATCATGGCGTCCAAGAAGAAGACGACGGTGGCGGTTGGCCAGTCGAAAGTCGGACAGCCCGTCCCGACGCGGGCGAGCAGCGGACCGGTCGAGGAAAGGACCCGGGGCGCTGCTCGCGAACACCAACACCGTCCCAGCAGCCGGAGTTTGGGAGGTGGCGATGTTTGTGCGCCTAGTGACGGGCCACACACCGCCAAATCCAAAGACGGAGCCAGGCCTTCCGCGGGTGGCGCGGGGCCTTCCAGGATCGCTGCCACATCACCCGAAGGTGACGCAAGGGCCTCCAGGACTCCCACGCCGGCACCAACAGCGTGCTCCTCCCAAGCAGCGCGCGACGAACGGTGTCATCACACCGAAGATCCCGGGCGTCGCCGCGGGAAGAGCCCCGAGCGCCACTCCCGAGACGTAGAAGACATGCCCGTCCGTCGAAACGCTGGTGAAAACGGCATGCGACCGCGGGGTCGTGATGGAGCTCCTCCTGACATGGTCGGGGGTCGAAGTGCGTCGCGGTCCGTGCAAGTTTCGCTACCGCTAACCCCAGCGGAAGCCCTGGCGCGCGCGCAGTTGCTCCTCGACTTTCCTCCCGTTACGGGGAAACTCGATGAATGGGGAGCCACCATCCGAAGCCTCGTCGCGGTCGCCAACAAGGATGAACCAAGTCCAGCGAGGCCCCCGGGTCGACGCTCCGATGGGGTCCCATGCACCGGTGTCGGGAGGACCGGCAGCACCGTGGCCAGGGTGCATTCGCCTCCTCCTCGCCCGGTACCGCGTGTGTCGACTCGTCGAGACGTCGCGGGTGACGACATCTCCATAGCGTCATCCGACCCACGAACCCACAGCGACCAGCGCCAAGTTCTTCAGGAGCGAGCTCATAAAGACGCTCAAACCACCATCGAGCGCCGGCGCGGAGCGCGCCACCAGTCAGACAGGCGAGCAGGGCCTGCTGTGAACCGCCCAGCACCGGAGAGCCCTGGAGGTCTACCTTACGAGGTAGGTTGTCCGGCTTTTACCCATGAGCTGCGGCAGTTCCGGTGGCCCACTCACCGCACCTTCAAGCCTGACGTTGGCGAGAAGTACAACGGCAAGACCCACCCGTCGGAGTTCCTCAGCATCTACATCATCGCGATGCAAGCTGCCGGAGCCCGCGACGATAAGGTGCTTGCGAATTACTTCCCATTGGCTCTTAAACCCAACGCCATGTCGTGGTTGATGCACTTGTCGGTAGACTCTATTTCCTCCTGTTGGATTTGTGCCATGAGTTTGTTGGCGCCTTTACTGGAGATCACCAAGCCCATGGCCAAGCAAGTGACCTGCATGTCATACCCCAGAAGGAAGGCGAGAGTCTGCGCAAGTATATACAGAGGTTCAGCCGGGTACAGTACAATATCCCCGATGTTCACCCTGCCGCCATCATCAGCGCGTTCCATCAGAACGTGCGTAACCGCAAGATGCGTGAAGAACTGGCAATGACCAAGGTGAAAGATGTGGCGGAACTCTATGTTCTTGCTGACAGATGTGCCCGGGCTGAAGAGGGAAGGAAGTACCCCGGCGAAGATGCCGGCACGGAAACCGACTCTTCAGATGAGGATACTGCCGCCCCGGCGAAGAGAGGCCGGCACCGCAACAAGAAGCGCAAAGGTAAAGTCGTGCTTGCCGTCGAGGGATCTGATGACGCCGGCTCCACCAAAAACACCAAGGCGGGTGACCCCGGAAAGGAAATTGCCGGGTGTGTCGCCTGTCGGGCCTTGGCGGCTGCCGAGAAGCCAGGAAACTCCGGCAAGCGATACTGCAAGATCCATCGCACCAAAGGCCATGATCTCCAGGACTGCCGACAGGTTGAGCTCCTTGCTGAGAAGCAAAGGGTTGAATATGAGAGGCGGGACAAGGAGAAGGGCCAGGACGGTGCTGAGGGGTCCGGCAAGAAGCGTGACGGCCAAGCAGGCCGACGCGGCAAGGATAAGCAGCAGGAGAGGCCCGCCCGGGGCCGTGACAGAAGACCCGAAGACGACGATCACGAAGAGGACGAAGAGTCCGGCGACCAAGAATTTTAGAAAGCCACGGAGGCCATGTGCGTCGATGGCGGCGCCTCGCTGCATACTTCTCACCGCCAACTTAAACAGTGGGCGCGTGAGATTACAGCGGCAGAGCCGTCGTCTGGTGCCTAAAAGCCGCTGAAATGGTCCAGCACGCCTATCATTTTTGACACTGAGGATCACCCTGATCGCACTACTGCGGTCGGGTGCTTGCCATTGTTGGTTTCACCGACAATACGCAACCTCAAGGTGACAAAGATGCTAGTCGATGGCGGGGCCGGTCTGAACTTACTCTCGCCCACCGTGATCGAGAAGCTGCAGATTCCTGACGGAGACCTCGAAGAGATGGGCACGTTTCAGGGGGTCAACCCGGGGAGAAGTCAACCAAAGGGAAAGGTCACGCTGCCCGTGACTTTTGGAAGTGATCTGAACTACGGGACAGAAAGGATCGTGTTCGATGTTGCCAAGATCCCCTTGCCTTACAACGGGATCCTTGGCCGCCCAGCGCTGGCCAAGTTCATGGCGGCGTCACACTACGCCTACAACACCCTGAAGATGCCAGGACCTGTGACGATCATCACCATACCCTCCGATAAGAAAAATGCGCTGATTTGTGCTGACCAACTATACCAGCACGCGGTTGCAGCAGCTGCCGCCACGAGGGCACTTGCTCCTGCCACTGGAGCCCCGGGAGGGAAGATGAGGAAGAAGACCGGTGAGACCTCGGGCACCCACTCCGGCAAGCGCACCTCTTCGGAGTGTAGTGCTCCCGTCGAGGGCGTGCCAGAGAGCTCCACCGGGAAGAAGAAGAAGAAGACCGGTGAGACCTCGGACACCCACTCCGGCAAGCGCAGCTCTTCGGAGTGTAGTGCTCCCGTCGAGGACGTGCCAGAGAGCTCCACCGGCAGAAATAAGAAGTCCAGGGCCACATCGCCAGGAACCAAGAAGGTTTCTGTCAAGGAGGACGGCACGGGAGGGGCTTTCACCATAAG
The DNA here is from genome assembly GCA_902687465.1 of Secale cereale. Taxonomy (NCBI): domain Eukaryota; kingdom Viridiplantae; phylum Streptophyta; class Magnoliopsida; order Poales; family Poaceae; genus Secale; species Secale cereale. Next base: position 783,102,083 of record LR738711.1, read on the forward strand.
CTCCACCCTTGAAGACAAATAGGAAGACGTGTTTGTCACCTTCCTGCGGGAAAATGTCGATGTGTTTGCATGGCAAGCATCCGACATCCCCGGCGTTCCTAGGGAGGTGATTGAGCACCACCTTGCTGTCTGTCCTCATGCGCGGCCCGTCAAGCAGAAGGTCAGGAAGCAAGCTTTGGAACTACAAGAGTTCATCACAGAGGAGATCCGGAAACTGGAAGCAGCGGGTTTGGTAAGAGGAGTGCTCCATCCAACGTGGTTGGCCAATCCAGTGGTAGTGCGCAAGGCAAATGGGAAGTGGAGGTTGTGTATTGATTACACAGATATCAATAAAGCTTGTCCCAAAGACCCCTTCCCGTTGCCGCGCATCGACCAGATTGTTGACTCCACGGCTGGGTGTGACCTGTTGTCATTCCTCGATGCCTACTCCGGCTACCATCAGATCTTCATGACAAGAGAAGACGAAGAGAAGACAGCATTCATCACCCCATGTGATACGTATTGTTTCATACGAATGCCTTTCGGGTTGAAGAGTGCTGGCTCAACGTTTGCAAGGGCAGTCCAGATTGCTTTCGAACCCCAGCTCCATAGAAATATGGAGGCTTATATGGACGATATAGTGGTCAAAACCAAGAACAGGGCAACCCTTATACCAGATTTACAAGAAACACTTGTAAACCTACGCAAGATCAATCTCAAGCTGAACCCTGAGAAGTGCGTCTTCGGCGTCCCGTCCGGCAAGCTTCTCGGGTTCTTTGTGTCACAGCGTGGGATAGAGGCCAATCCGGATAAGATCAAGGCTATAGAACAGATTGAAGCACCCAAGCGGGTCAAGGATGTGCGTCGGCTTGCTGGCTGCGTTGCCGCCATGAGCAGATTCATTTCCAAGTCTGCCGAGCGCGCCCTTCCCTTTTTCAAGATTTTGAAAAAGGCGGGCCTAATGGAGTGGACGCCAGAAGCCGAAGCAGCATTGCAAGATTTGAAGAGGTATCTTTCCTCCACACCAGTACTAGTTGCGCCTACACCACAAGAACCGTTGTTGCTATACCTGGCGGCAACGAACCAGGTGTTCAGCGCCGCACTAGTGGCGCAGAGAGAAATTGATGACGAGGTGATAGCAGCGACAGATCCTGATGCCATTCGTGCAGAGACGACACGGCCGGTTGGAGTGCCACCAAGGAAGAAAATGATGCAACACCCGGTCTACTTTGTTAGCTCCCTCTTGCAGGGGGCTAGATCAAGGTACTCCGGTGTGCAGAAATTGCTCTTCGGCCTTCTTATGGCCTCGAGGAAGCTGCGTCACTACTTCCAGGCGCACGAGATCACTGTCGTCACTCGCCTCCCTCTGCAATGGATATTGCACAATCCAGATGCAACGGGAAGAATTGTAGAGTGGGCACTGGAGCTGTCCAGCTTTGGCCTCAAGTTTGAAAGTACCTCGACGATTCAAAGCCGAGTCCTGGCGGAATTCATTGCAGAATGGACCGCGACGCCTGATGAAGAAGCCCAGGAAACCGCTCTCCCCGGCAAAGAGGCGAGTTGCAACTGGATCATGTACTTTGATGGAGCTTTCTCCTTACAGGGCGCCGAGGCTGGCGTACTGCTTGTCGCGCCCACCGGAGAGCACCTCAAGTACGTGGTCCAGATGCACTTCCCCAGGGAGGTGTCGACGAACAACACTGTTGAATATGAGGGGCTGCTTGCTGGTCTTAGGATCGCGGCGGACCTCGAAATCAAGAAACTCATTGTCATGGGCGATTCGCAGCTTGTCGTCAAACAAGTCAACAAAGATTACCAGAGCCCATTGATGAAGGCCTACGTCGATGAAGTGAGAAAGCTGGAAGAGCGCTTTGATGGTATACAGGCGGAGCACGTTCCCCGAGCAGAGAACGACATCGCCGATTACCTGTCAAAGCGCGCTGCCCTCAAGTTACCTGTGGAACCAGGTACCTTTGTGCTTCAGCTTTCTCAGCCATCCGTTGATCCATCAACAGAGCAAAACAAGAGGAGGAAATCAGGGCCCGGCAAGTACTTTCCCGCCGAGCTCCCCGGAGCCGCCGGCAAGGATGTTGCCGGGGACACTAAGCCCGCCACGGGACGGCTAGCTCCGGCGGAGCGTCAAGCTCTTGCCGTCAAGACAGCCGCTCCTATAGCGGAGGAAATGCCTTTAGTCCTCGCCGTCGAGCCTCAGGCTCCAGCATGGGCATAGCATACCGTCCGATTCCTCCAAACTGGGGAACTTCCTAAGGAGCAGGAAGAAGCTGAAAAGTAGCCCGTCGGTCTGCTATGTACCAGTTCGTCGATGACGTCATGTATAGAAAGAGACCGAACGGCGTGAAATTGAAGTGTATCCCTCGAGAGGAAGGACTGGGGCTGTTGGCGGAGATACATGGAGGCATATGTGGATACCACATAGGGTCAAGAGCCCTTGCCGGCAAGGCGTTTCGGCAAGGCTTCTTCTGGCCCACCGCCCTCCGGGATGCGACGACACTGGTCACCAGGTGTGAAGCGTGTCAGTTCCATTCAAAGAAACTTCATCGACCAGCTCAAGCCCTTCAAACCATTCCTCTCTCCTGGCCCTTCTCGGTCTGGGGGCTCGACATACCGGGCCCTTTCCCCCGTGCTGTCGGGGGCTTTGAGTACTTGTACGTCGCAATCGACAAGTTCACAAAGTGGCCGGAGGTGGAGGCAGTGAGGAAGGTCACAGCTCTGTCAGCCGACAAGTTCTTCAAGGGCCTAGTGTGCCATTTTGGTGTACCCAACAGGGTCATCACCGACAACGGCCCGCAGTTCACAAGCCGCACCTTCATGCAATATACCCAGGACCTCGTGATACGTCCAAAACGTATCTATAATTTCTGCTTGCTCCATGCCACTTTTGGTTGATATTGCTATGATATTCATACACTTCCATACACTTTTGATCATATTTGGACTAACCTACTAATCCAGTGCACCCCGGTGCCAGTTTTTGTTTTCGGCTGATTTTGTATTTCAGGTTTTCACGTTATGAGAACTGCCAGGAAAAATCCAGAAAAAATATATAAAAAATCAGCGTTCCGGAACCGACCTTGCGCCCGAAGTCCAGCCGGGGGGGGCACCGGGGCTCGGGGCGCCCTGTGGGCGCCCCCCCCCCCCCTGGGCCGCGCCGGGGGGGCGCCTGGGCCCCCCGAAGCCCGTCCGGTGCTCCCCTTTGGCATATATTTAGAGGGTCCCTCGAAACCCTCGGGAGAGAAACTATTTTCGTGATCCCATCTCTGTTCCGCCGCCGCCGCCGCTTCCAAGATCGGGAGCACCAGGAGAACTCTTCCCGGCACCCTGCCGGAGGGGAGGATCACCACCGGGAGCTTCTCCACCACCATGGACGCCTCCCGGATGACTCGTGAGTAGTCTCCCTTGGACCATGAGTCCATGACCAGTAGCTATGTGATGTTCTCCTCCCGTTCTTGTGCTTCACTAATTAGTCCTCGTGAGCTGCCCTACATGATCGAGGCACATATGTAATCCTTATGCTATTGCTATGATGAGTTTGCTGGGATCCGATGGATTATGATATTATGTTCAGATTGTTCTTGAGTAATATATTTGATTCACCTCTTTTATATTTATGTTCATAAGTAATTCTTGCATGTTCCCGTTGTTATTTATTGCTTTGGCCGAGTAATACGTAGTGACTCCAAGAGGGAACGTTATGCTTGATTGTGGGTTCATGCCCCTCGATGACTAGCTTGAGTGACAGAAACATGAGTCTAGGGGATGTGTTGTTGCCACAAGGGGGAAAACAACGGTGCTTGTGCCCGCGGGTGCAAGGATTGTTTACTTTACGCAAAGTTCTTTTAATGCAGTTGTCTGTTGCTTTGAGTTTACACTATGGGTGGGACTCGCAACTTAATACTAGCGAGATGTTCTGGATAGATATATCAAGGTGGATGATTAGTAGTAGATATTGATGGATTTCGGTCTACTTACTTTGGCGTACCGCCCATGCTTTGAACCTCAACCTTTCTTGCAATGTAGTCAGCATTGGTTTGCGTTCGTGGTCCTGTCAATTGCCCAGCTGTAATTCGTTTACCTCACATAGCTGTTTTATCGTCTTTTGGGAGAGAGACATCACTAGTGAACATCATGTGACTCCGGTCCATATTACCATCATTGATCACATCCGCTATTTACTTTTCGCTTTTACTTACTATTGCAAAACACTATCTATCACTACTATCATTGCTTTTAATCCTTTGTGAACTACAAGGCCGGAGGGATTGACAACCTCTCTGTACTCGTTGGGAGCAAAGTTATTTGTATCTGTGTGCAGGTCCATGTTGATTGCTAATTGCGCCGTTAGTAGTTGACACCTACTTGTTGAACCTAGGAGTCTTTGGGGATTCGATCCTTGGCATCTTTGCTAAGGGAAAACACTTCCACAACACTGCATCTTTCACCTTCCACTTGGGGTAACCAACGAGGGGTTAGAGGCCCATCAAGGAGTATTTTCTGGCGCCGTTGTCGGGGACTCCACTCTTCAGGATAGGGGAGTTGCATGCTATCTTTTACCTTTGCTTTTTAGTCTTGTTAGTTTACCTTTCAGTTTTTGCTTTAGTACCCTTTTATCAAAAATCACAAAAATAGTTATCTTGCTTGCTTGCTACTATGGGTTCCACCGAGAACACCAAGTTGTGTGACTTCACTAGTCACAACAACGATGACTTTATCAGCACACCTATCACTACACCTGCCACTTCAGCACCTTCATATGAAATTAAACCTGCCTTACTGAACTTAGTCATGAAAGATCAATTCTCCGGTGCTGGAGATGATGCTGCTTTACACTTAAACAACTTTGTTGAACTTTGTGATATGCAAAAGTACCAAGAAATAGATGGTAATATTGTTAAGCTTAAGCTTTTTCCTTTCTCCTTGAGAGGAGGAGCTAAAATTTGGTTTCAGTCTTTGCCTAGAAATAGCATAGATTCATGGGACAAGTGCAAAGATGCTTTTATTGGAAAATACTATCCACGTGCTAAAATTATCCAACTTAGAAGTAATATAATGAATTTTAAACAATTGGATAATGAACACGTTGCCCAAGCTTGGGAACGCATGAAATCTCTTATCAAGAACTGCCCTACTCATGGTTTGACTACTTGGATGGTTATCCAAACTTTTTATGCAGGCTTGAACTTTACCTCGCGGAACTTGTTAGATTCGGCCGCGGGAGGAACTTTTATGTCAACTACACTTGGTGCTGCCACAAAGCTTCTCGATGAGATGATGACCAACTATTCCCAATGGCACACCGAACGCGCTCCAACAGGTAGGAAGGTAAACTCTGTCGAGGAGATTTCCTCCTTAAATGAAAAAGTTGACTTGATCATGTCTCTACTTTCGAAGCAATCTTCTGTTGATCCTCGTGATGTTCCTTTAAATTCTTTGATTGCTCAGGAACAAGTATATGTGAATTTTATCTTTAGAAACAATTTTAACAACAATGCTTATAGGAGTAACTTTGGTAACAATCCTAGACCGTTCCCCTCTAATTCTTATGGGAACAACAATGCTTATCCTATCACCAAGAACTCCACTACTGAACTAGAGATTATGCTTAAAGATTTCATCACTACCCAAAAAGCCTTTAATAAGAGTGTAGAAGAAAAACTACATAAACTAGATGATCTTTCTTTTAAGGTAGACCATTTAGCCAATGAGGTAAAATTGCTAAAAATTGAAACGTCTCCTCTTGAGGAGAGGAAAGTCACTCCTATAAATGCTACTCAAGTGCAAATTAATGAAAATATTAGGATGATGGCTAAACTTAAAGAGAGATGGGCTAGAGAAAGGGAGGAAGAAGATAGAATTAAGAGCCTTCCTACCCACCACACTGTTGCTACTATCCAAGTTATTGAGGATGTTCAAACTCTTAGCACCCAATGTACTCCTGGTCCCAATGGACCTATTAATGGTGATGCTATGACTATAGAAACTACCAAACATGTGAACTTAAAGGACACTACTACCACTTTACTTGATGCTCGTGACCTTGATTTTGATAATTGCACTCTTACCGAAGTTATCGATTTCCTTCACAAGATGTCTAGAGATCCCCGCACTAGCACGCTTAACCTTGCCTTCACAGAGCATATCACTAATGCTCTCATCAAAGCTAGGGAGGAGAAACTTAGAGTAGAAGCCTCCATTCCTAGAAAGCTAGAAGATGGATGGGATCCTATGATAAAAATTAAATTGAATGACTTCTCTTGCTATGCATTATGTGATGTTGGAGCTAGTACCTCTGTTATGCCCAAAAGAATATATGATATGCTTAAATTGAAACCTTATGATTCTTGTTCTTTTGGTGTTCGTCTCGTTGATTCTTCCATAAAGAAACCTTTGGGGAGGATCGACGATGTTCTTATTGTTGTTAATGATAATTATGTTCCCGTTGATTTCACTATTATGGATATTGAATGTGATCCTTCATGTCCAATTATTTTGGGACGTCCCTTTTTGCGCACCGTTGGTGCTATCATTGACATGAAAGAGGGTAATATAAAATTTCAGTTTCCTCTCAAGAAAGGGATGGAACACTTCCCTCGAAAGAAGATCAAGTTACCTTTTGAGTCCGTTGTACGGGCTAGCTATTCTTTTACTCTTGATAAAACTTGATCTCTATGCATTATGCCTAGCTTAAAGGCATAAAAGAATGCGCTTTTGGGAGGCAGCCCACATGAATAAATATTTTGATTTTGTTGTGTCTTGATGATGTTTACTGCTGTAGCATCATCATTGTATCTTTGATTTTCATATTTGTGCCAAGTATAGCCTCTGATTGCTAGAAAGTTCAAAAGTTGTGAGGTGCTGTCCAGCAAACAGATTCTGTCCTTGGATAGAAAAATTCGTATAAAATCACCAGATCATATTTTTGGTCTGAATTTTTTCGAAAGCGTTCTCTATATAATTGTCTTTCGTGCGTCTGTTCTGAGTTTTTTGATTTGAGTTGCAGAAGTATCCCGAACAGATCAATTACTACCTGCTGTTCTGTTTTTCACAGATTCTGTCATGTTTTGTCTTTCCTTCAGTTTGCAAACCAAGAGCTTGCTTTTTCTTTGCAAAAACCTTTTGGCAATCTTGAGAAACAGTAGAACTTCAAGAATATCTTTATTTCTAGCAAGGTATAATTATTTTATTAAGGGTACTAACCTCGCTAATCAGATTATGATGAGTTATGTATGAAGGGAGTTTTCAAGTGTGCGGGGGAAGATGATAAAAAGATTCAGGAGTGTCAAGCGCTCAAGCTTGGGGATGCCCCCGTGCACCCCCCAAGAAATATTCAAGGAGACTCAAGCGTCTAAGCTTGGGGATGCCCCCGTGCATCCCCTTCTGCATCAACATTATCAGTTCGCCTTTCGTTCCACTATATTTTTATCACTTCATGTGTTATGTGCTATGCTTGGAGCGTCTTGCTTTTAGTTTTCTTTTTAGTTTTTCATAACGAGTCGGAACTCAGCATTCCTTTATGTGGGAGAGAAACACGCTCCACTTCTACCTAGAACATAACATAGAATTTTCATGTCTATCTTTGCTGTGTGTGTTCTTTTGTCTTTTAAATAGCTACTATCATACTCTGCTCTTAGTATTCATGCTTATCTTTTCAAAGAGCTTTTGTTTAGTTGGTTGCTTGAACTCTCTTTAATTACCATGCTCACCTTATTAAGAGAGTTTGCTTCCATTGCATTGGTTAATATGTCTATGATAAAGATGCTACGTGCATGATGGTGCTTAGTAGTTCAGGTTTACTTATGGTTAGTCTCAAATAGCTGGGGGATTCCCAATGTGTTATTGGAGTACCAACATGATTTGTTTGCCTATGATGTGGTATGGTTTAGTAATATCTTCCTTCGAGAATTTATTTTGATTGACTTGGCGTATGCTCACGCATATTTAAGACTGTAAAGAAAGTCTGTCAAGCCTTGATGATCTTTTATTTCTGAGTAGCGATATAACTACCATGCCTGATTCAATGTTGCTTTGTCGCTCTGCATGATTATGACCGTCATTGCTCTCTTAGTTGGTCGCTCCCAGTCTTTTGCTAACCTCCACCTGTACTAAGCAGACTGACTGCTTGTGCATCCATATCCTTTTAACCAGTTATGCCATATGAGTCCACCATATCTACCTATATGTGGTATTTCACCGCCACTCCAAGTAATTTACATGTGCTACCTTTAAAACCTTCAATCTTTGCAATACATAGCTCATGGGAAAGTAGCTTAAAAACTATTGTGGTAAAGAATATGTTGCCTATGTATCTTATTTCTTATAAGTTGCTTGCTGAGCGGTAACCATGTTTCTGGGGACGCTATCAACTGTCACACTTTCGTTGAATATCATGTGAGTTGCTATGCATGTTCGTCTTGTCTGAAGTAAGGGTGATTTGCCGTGGGTTGAATAAGTATGCATATTGTTAGAGAAGAACATTGGGCCGCCAACCAAAGCCATGTATCATGGTGGAAGTTTTAGCTTGGACCTTAATCCTCAGTCTCTTATGAGAATATGCTTATGCATTAAAGAGGAGTCCATCATCTATTTTCTATGTTGTCCCGGTATGGATGTCCTCAAGTTGAGATCTATCAAAAACGAGAAATCAAATGTGATTTATCTCCTTGGACCTTTGTACAGGTGGCATAGAGGTACCCCTTTGTGACACTTGGTTGAAACATATGTAATGCAATGATAACCCATGGAAATCCGAGCTAATTAGGACAAGGTGCGAGCACTATTGGTATTCGATGCATGAGGCTTGCAACTTATAGGATGTTTTATGCATGACACATATGAAGTACTACTACCGTTGACACAATTGCTTCCATGTTTTCAAAATAAAAAGCTCTAGCACATAACCATTCTTTTACCTTTATGTTGAAGCACCAACTACTGAGAGCATGATTGTCATTCTGAGTGTAATGTGCATTGTCCCAAAGTAGCATTGTCTTTTGCATGATTGTGATATCGTTAATTCTGAAATGATTGTATCTAGTCATCACTTAAACCTTGAAGGTGCCCCTGCATTTATGTTTTGCATCACTAAAGGGGGCAAGCTAGATATCACTTTATCATATTTGCACATCATGTTCATTGCAAATCTTTTTGATGTTTCAGTTTCATGTTGTAAAACTTTCAGTCATTTGTGATTTTCTCTTGAGGCAACTTAATAACTTTAGAATCATTGTCTCAGTAAGCTTTTGTCATATGACTATGAAAAGTCCTATATGGTTAATAGCATGTCACCACAGAAATTATTCTTGCTATCATTTACCTACTCGAGGACGAGCAGGAATTAAGCTTGGGGATGTTGATACGTCCAAAACGTATCTATAATTTTTGCTTGCTCCATGCCACTTTTGGGTGATATTGCTATGATATTCATACACTTCCATACACTTTTGATCATATTTGGACTAACTTACTAATCCAGTGCACCCCAGTGCCAGTTTCTGTTTTCGGCTGTTTTTGTATTTCAGGTTTTCACATTTCGAGAACTGCCCAGAAAAATCCAGAAAAATTATATAAAAAATCAGCGTTCCGGAAACAACACTGCGTCCGAAGGGCAGCCTGGGAGGCCACCAGGGCTCCAGGCGCCCTGGCGGCGCCCCCCCCCCCCTAGGCCGCGCCGGGGGGGCGCCTGGGCCCCCCGAAGCTCCCCCGGTGCCCTACTTTGGCATATATTTAAAGGGTCCTCCGTAACCCTCAAAAAAGAAACTCTTTTCGCGATCCCATCTCTGTTCCGCCGCCGCCGCCGCTTCCAAGATCGGGAGCACCAGGAGAACTCTTCCCGGCACCCTGCCGGAGGGGAGGATCACCACCGGGAGCTTCTCCACCACCATGGACGCCTCCCGGATGACTCGTGAGTAGTCTCCCTTGGACCATGAGTCCATGACCAGTAGCTATGTGATGTTCTCCTCCCGTTCTTGTGCTTCACTAATTAGTCCTCGTGAGCTGCCCTACATGATCGAGGCACCTATGTAATCCTTATGCTGTTGCTATGTTGAGTTTGCTGGGATCCGATGGATTATGAGATTATGTTCAGATTGTTCTTGAGTAATATATTTGATTCACCTCTTTTATATTTATGTTCATAAGTAATTCTTGCATGTTCTCCGTTGTTATTTATTGCTTTGGCCGAGTAGTAGGTAGTGACTCCAAGAGGGAACGTTATGCTCGATTGTGGGTTCATGCCCCTCGATGACTAGCTTGAGTGACAGAAACATGAGTCTAGGGGATGTGCTGTTGCCACAAGGGGGAAAACAACGGTGCTTGTGCCCGCGGGTGCAAGGATTGTTTACTTTACGCAAAGTTCTTTTAATGCAGTTGTCTGTTGCATTGAGTTTACACTATGGGTGGGACTCGCAACTTAATACCAGCGAGATGTTCTGGATAGATATCTCAAGGTGGATGATTAGTAGTAGATATTGATGGATTTCGGTCTACTTACTTTGGCGTACCGCCCATGCTTTGAACCTCAACCTTTCTTGCAATGTAGTCAGCATTGGTTTGTGTTCGTGGTCCTGTCAATTGCCCAGCTGTAATTCGTTTACCTCACATAGCTGTTTTATCGTCTTTCGGGAGAGAGACATCGCTAGTGAACATCATGAGACTCCGGTCCATATTACCATCATTGATCACATCCGCTATTTACCTTTTCGCTATTTACTTACTATTGCAAAACACTATCTATCACTACTATCATATTGCTTTTAACCCTTTGTGAACTACAAGGCCGGAGGGATTGACAACCTCTCTGTACTCGTTGGGAGCAAAGTTATTTGTATCTGTGTGCAGGTCCACGTTGATTGCTACTAATCTGGCGCCGTAGCAATTGACACCTACTTGTTGAACCTAGGAGTCTCTGGGGATTCGATCCTTGGCATCTTTGCTAAGGGAAAACACTTCTATAATACT
>LR738711.1:783113264-783150410 GCA_902687465.1 Secale cereale
CCTGGGCCGTGCCGGGGGGCGCCTGGGCCCCCCGAGGCTCCTCCGATGCCCCCCTTTGGCATATATTTAAAGCGTCTCCCGAAACCCTCGAAACAAGAACTCTTTTTCGCGGTCTCATCTCTGTTCCGCCGCCGCCGCCGCTTCCAAGATCGGGAGCACCAGGAGAACTCTTCCCGGCACCCTGCCGGAGGGGAGGATCACCACCGGGAGCTTCTCCACCACCATGGACGCCTCCCGGATGAGTTGTGAGTAGTCTCCCTTGGACCATGGGTCCATGACCAGTAGCTATGTGATGTTCTCCTCCCGTTCTTGTGCTTCACTAATTAGTCCTCGTGAGCTGCCCTACATGATTGAGGCACATATGTAATCCTTATGTTGTTGCTATGATGAGTTTGCTGGGATCCGATGGATTATGAGATTATGTTCAGATTGTGTTTGAGTAATATATTTGATTCACCTCTTTTATATTTATGTTCGTAAGTAATTCTTGCATGTTCTCCGTTGTTATTTATTGCTTTGGCCAAGTAGTAGGTAGTGACTCCAAGAGGGAACGTTATGCTTGATTGTGGGTTCATGCCCCTCGATGACTAGTTTGAGTGACAGAAACATGAGTCTAGGGGATGTGCTGTTGCCACAAGGGGGAAAACAACGGTGCTTGTGCCCTTGGGTGCAAGGATTGTTTACTTTACGTAAAGTTCTTTTAATGCAGTTGTATGTTGCTTTGAGTTTACACTATGGGTGGGGCTCGCAACTTAATACCAGCGAGATGTTCTGGATAGATATCTCAAGGTGGATGATTAGTAGTAGATATTGATGGATTTCGGTCTACTTACTTTGTCGTACCGCCCATGCTTTGAACCTCTACCTTTCTTGCAATGTAGTCAGCATTGGTTTGCGCACATGGTCCTGTCAATTGCCCAGCTGTAATTCGTTTACCTCACATAGCTGTTTTATCGTCTTTTGGGAGAGAGACATCACTAGTGAACATCATGAGACTCCGGTCCATATTACCATCATTGATCACATCCGCTATTTACTTTTCCGCTATTTACTTACTATTGCAATTATACCTATCACTATTATCACTTGCGTTTGATCCTTTGTAAACTACAAGGCCGGAGGGATTGACAACCTCTCTGTACTCGTTGGGAGCAAAGTTATTTGTATCTGTGTGCAGGTCCACGTTGATTGTTAATATCTGGCGCCGTTAGCAGTTGACACCTTCTTGTTGAAACTGGGAGTCTCCGGGAAATCGATCCTTGGTATTACCAAGGGAAAACTTCTGCTACACTGCATCTCAAACCTTACACTTGGGGTAACCAACGAGGGGTGAGAAGCCACCTAGCACACGGGCACCACCGCACCAAGCAAGGCAAGGGAGATGAGCCAGGGTAAGACTGAAGCTCGACGAAACTGGAGCGACACCGAGAACAAGACCACAAAGAGCAAAGGGACAAAGCGGGTTCCCCCAGCAAGATCCTTGCCGGGAGCCAGTTTTAGCAGCCCCGGCAAGATCCTTGCCGGGGCCAGCTTTAGCAGCACCCGGCAAGACCCTTGCCGCGGCAACTCGCCCCACGCCCACGGAGCGAATCACCCTTGAGTCCGCTGCCCCCATGGGGCAAGGATTCGGGAGACATCCCCGTAGTGGCATGCAGATCTTTGTGAAGACATTCAAGATCAGACACGCACTAAGAAGACGATGACCCTTGGCGGGATCCCAGCCAAGGAAGACCACAAGACCTCTGGCAAGCACATTGCCGGGGATGGCAGCAGGCGCCGCGGCAAGACCCTTGCCAGGACATCCGCGGGGCCACCGTCAGACCCACGCCAACTAAACCTCCACCGCCTTATGTAGCTGCCGACCCAACCAGCTGGGCAGGCACCTGCGTGGCGACATGCAGATCTTCGTGAAGACCCTCCATAACGCCACCTCAGCTGCCTGCCTACCTACATGGCATCTCAGGCATCGTTGGCCAGGGCGCGTGTCGACACAAGAAGGAGCGGCGACGGGCAAGACGGATGTCTCCCCCGTCCCCGATAAAGCAAGGACACCTAAGCAAGACGCATTAAATGCGCTTTGTCATGTAATGCGAGGGATAACCTCGCATCACTGTACCCTTTCCACCTCCTGTGTGCCACTGTGGCAACCCCTTTTCCCTATAAAAGGAGGCCCGAGGCGACTAGGAGGAGGATTTGGCTTTTTGGAGCTCCTCACGCCCCATAGCTAGCTGAAGAACACAAACATACAATCCACCAAAGCAGGAGTAGGGTTTTACGCATCCTCGCGGCCCGAACCTGGGTAAACAAACTGTGTGCTATCTGTTTGACCCGCTCTTCTCTCAGCCCCGCGCCCCGCAACTGTAGTAGGGATTCTTGTGATCCCATAGGTGTCGTTCCCAATACACCAACACGGAGGGAAAAAGGATTAAGTATGTATCTAGGCATTCGCCTATACGAACACAAGTACATTCTCTCACGGGAGTTGTTCAGGAGGAAGTGCCGGTAGTAAAGGATTACCCGGATGTGTTTCCAGAGGAGTTACCAGGCATGCTGCTGGATAGGGATATTGAGTTTTTGATTGAGTTGTTGCCTAGCACCGGACCTATATCGAAGAGACCATATCGGATGCCAGCGAATGATCTGGAGGAGATCAAGAAGCAGATTAAGGAGTTATTGGAGAAAGGTTTTATCCGCCGGAGTTCATCACCTTGCGGAGCCCCAGTGCTTTTGGTCGAGAAGAAGGATGGATCTTTAAGAATGGTCATTGATTACCGTGCACTGAATGAGGTGACTATTAAGAATAAGTACCCGCTGCCGATGATCAATGATTTGTTCGACCAACTCCAAGGAGCGAAAGTATTCTCCAAGATCGATCTACGATCTGGATACCACCAGTTGAAGATCCGAGAGAAGGATATACCTAAGACAGCCTTCACCACAAGGTACGGACTATATGAGTATACGGTTATGTCATTTGGATTGACTAACGCCCCTGCCTATTTCATGAGTATGATGAACAAGGTGTTCATGGAGTTCTTGGATAAGTTTGTCATGGTATTCATTGATGATATTTTGGTATACTCGAAGAACGAAGAGGAACACGCAGACCATTTGCGTTTGGTACTGGAAAATCTCAGAGAACATCAGTTGTATGCCAAGTTTAGCAAATGCGAGTTTTGGTTGAAGGAAGTTGGATTTTTAGGGCATGATATATCAGGAGAAGGTATAGCAATTGACCCTGTCAAAGTGCAGGCAGTCACTGAATGGTTGGCACCCACCTCAGTTGGAGAGATCCGCAGTTTTCTTCGACTCGAGGGATACTACCGGAGATTCATAGAAAATTTCTCCAAGATTGCTAAGCCAATGACGACATTGTTGAAGAAGGAGACAAAGTTCAATTGGACTGAGGAGTGCGAAGAAAGTTTCCAAGAGTTGAAGAAACGGTTGACGACATCCCCAGTGCTGATATTGCCAGATATACGCAAGGATTTCCAAGTGTACTGCGACGCTTCACGCTTAGGACTTGGAGGAGTACTTATGCAGGATGGAAGAGTTGTTTCCTATGCATCCCGTCAACTACGACCGCACGAGTTGAATTATGCAACGCACGATCTGAAGTTAGCAGTTGTAGTGCACGCACTCAAAACCTGGAGACATTTCCTTATTGGAAATCGTTGTGATGTGTACACGGATCACAAGAGTTTGAAGTACATTTTCACTCAGAAGGAGCTGAACCTCAGACAGAGGAGATGGTTGGAGCTTATAAAGGATTATGACATGAAGCTGCACTATCACCCCGGGAAAGGCCAATGTTGTTGCAGACGCTTTGAGCCGAAAAAGTTATACAAATGCCTTAGTAAAAGGGGGATTGCCCCAGGAGTTGGCAGAAGATCTCAAGGAGCTTCGTTTGGAGATAGTTCCTAGAAATTTTGTCGCAACATTGGAGGTTCAGTCAACATTGCTGGGGAAGATACGCAAAGCCCAGAATGATGACAACGAGATTGCCGAGATAAAGAAGAGGATGAGTGAAGGAAAAGCCAAAGGATTTCATGAAGATGAACAAGACATCTTGTGGTTTGAGGATCGAATCTATGTGCCCAACAACCCGGAGATCAGGAAGTTGATACTGCAGGAAGCACATGATTCGCCATACTCGATACACCCCGGAAACACCAAGATGTATTTGAATTTGAAGGAACGTTTCTGGTGGACGGGAATGAAGAAGGATATTGCCGAGTACGTAGCCGTATGTGATGTATGCCAGAGAGTAAAGGCAGAGCATCAGAAGCCAGCAGGATTGCTACAGCCTATGCCGATACCCGAATGGAAGTGGGAGAAGCTTGGCATGGACTTTATCACCGGATTGCCCAGGACCAAAGCAGGATATGAGTGAATCTGGGTAGTAGTGGATCGTTTGACCAAGGTAGCCCACTTTATCCCCGTGAAAACCACGTACACCAGTGCGAAGTTGGCCAAGATATACATGACCAAGATCGTATGTCTGGACGGAGTTCCAAGGACCATTGTATCAGATAGAGGAACATAGTTCACCTCAAAGTTTTGGCATCAGCTACACCAAACTTTGGGAACGAGGCTGGAATTTAGCACAGCTTTTCATCCGCAGACCGACGGACAGACCGAGAGAGTCAATCAGATTCTGGAGGACATGTTGAGAGCGTGCGCTGGATTATGGATCTAGTTGGGATGACAATTTGCCCTATGCCGAGTTCTCGTACAACAACAGTTACCAGGTCAGTTTGAAGATGGCACCGTTCGAAGCATTGTACGGAAGGAGATGTCGAACACCGTTAATGTGGGATGAAGTTGGAGACCGTCAGTTATTTGGACCGGACTTGATTAAAGAGTCTGAAGAGAAGGTTAAGCTAATTCGGGATAGACTGAAGGTAGCTCAGTCCAGGCAGAAGAGTTATGCAGACTCGAAGCACAAGGAGATAGCTTATGAAATCAGAGACAGAGCGTACTTGAGAGTATCGCCTCTGCGAGGAGTTAAACGTTTCGGAGTTAAGTAGAAGCTAGCCCCGAGATTTGTGGGACCTTACCGTGTTTTGGAACGCATGGGAGAGGTTGCCTATAAGTTGGAGTTGCCCGAAGGATTGTCAGGAGTGCACGACGTGTTTCACGTTTCGCAGCTTAAGAAGTGTCATGCGGAGATGGCCAATATCCCGCTTAGAGACACAGTACCCCTAGAGGCAATTCAGTTGGATAGCGATCTGACTTACGAGGAGAAGCCTGTTAAGATTCTCGAATTTTCGAGCAGAGTCACCCGCACTAAGGTTATCAAGTTTTGCAAAGTTCGGTGGAGTCACCACACCGAGAAAGAAGCCACCTGGGAACGAGAAGATGATCTACGCAAGGACCACCCACACATGTTCTCTAGCCAAGCCGAATCTCGAGGGCGAGATTCATTCTAAGGGGGGGTAGGTTTGTAACATCCAAAATTTTCAATTTGGAATGTTATACATAGATCATACTGCATTGCATATTTCTTTGCATTTTGTGCGTGGCGATCCTCGAAAATTCTAAGCAACTCAAGGACCTACGGAGAGAGTTGGGAATTCTACCATTTTTGTATTTGAGTTACTCGAATACCGGTACGAGGAGAGCGTTGGTTTTAATTATTTTTCTCTCCTAAAAATATTTCTAAATAAAATATATGAGCGGAGAGAATATGACTTCTCCAAAATAACAAAAATATTGGAGGAAAAATGTTAAAATCACTTTTGGTATTTATTCGGATTTATTTGTGATTTTATTTGCATAGGAAAAATACATGTTTTTCAAAATTGCATTTAGATCCGGGAAAAATGTTCACTTTGTCCTAAATTTTATTAGAGGACGGTGAAAATTTATTTCGGGATGTTTGGAGTCCGTTTAGTATTTATTTTGTTAGTTTTCGTACGCCAGGATTCGTTTAAAAAAAAGGGGAACCGCCTTTGGGCCGTACCCGACTAGGACTCTCCTAGCCGGGCCTTTAAAGCCCGAGGCCTGACCGCCGCCAGCCCCTCGCCCCGACGCCCGAAACCCTAGCGCCAGCCCCGCCGCCGAGTTGCGCCGCCATCGCCGACCCCGCCGCTGGTAGCCGCCGGAGCCGCCGTCGCCGGAGTTCGTCGAGGTAGCCGCCGGTTTTTCTTTTTAACCGATCGGATGTTCGTCGAGGTAGCCGCCGGAGCCTCCGTCGCCGGAGTCCGTCGAGGTAGCCGCCGGAGTTCGCCTAAGCACTGCAACGATATGACCGAGGTGTGTAACTGTGGGGAGGGGCACCGTACACGGCTAGAATCAACTTGTGTGTCTATGGGGTGCCCCCTCCCCACGTATATAAAGGAGTGGAGGAGGGGAGGGCCGGCCCTCTACTATGGCGCGCCCTAGGGGAGTCCTACTCCCACCGGGAGTAGGATTCCCCCCTTCCATGTAGTAGGAGTAGGAGAGAAGGAAGGGAAGGAGGGGGGGAAGGAAAGAGGGGGGCCGACCCCTCCCAATTCGGATTGGGCTAGGGGCGCGCCCTCCACCTTTTCCCTTCCTCTCCTCTATTCCACTAAGGCCCAATAAGGCCCATATACTCCCCGGGGGGTTCCGGTAGCCCCCGGTACTCCGCTAAATGCCCGAAGTCATCCGGAACCATTCCGATGTCCATATATAGGCTTCCAATATATCAATCTTTATGTCTCGAACATTCCGAGACTCCTCGTCATGCCCGTGATCACATCCGGGACTCCGAACTACCTTCGGTACATCAAAACACATAAACTCATAATACCGATCGTCATCAAACGTTAAGCGTGCGGACCCTACGGGTTCGAGAACTATGTAGACATGACCAAGACTCATCTCCGGTCAATAACCAATAGCGGAACCAGGATGCTCATATTGGTTCCTACATATTCTACGATGATCTTTATTGGTCAAACCGCATAACAACATACGTTGTTCCCTTTATCATCGGTATGTTACTTGCCCGAGATTCGCTCGTCGGTATCACCATACCTAGTTAATCTCGTTACCGGCAAGTCTCTTTACTCATTCCATAATACATCATCTCGTGACCAACTCATTAGTCATTTATTTGCAAGGCTTATTATGATGTGTATTACCGAGATGCCCAGAGATACCTCTCCGACACTCGGAGTGACAAATCCTATTCTTGATCTGTGCCAACACCACAAACACCTTCGGAGACACCTGTAGAGCATCTTTATAATCACCCAGTTACGTTGTGACGTTTGATAGCACACAAGGTGTTCCTCCGATATTCGGGAGTTGCATAATCTCATAGTCATAGGAACATGTATAAGTTATGAAGAAAGCAATAGCAGTAAAACTAAACGATCAAGTTGCTAAGCTAACGGATGGGTCTTGTCCATCATATCATTCTCCTAATGATGTGATCCCTTTGATCAAATGACAACTCATGTCTATGGCTAGGAAACATAACCATCTTTGATCAATGAGCTAGTCTAGTAGAGGCATACTAGGGGCACTCTATTTTGTCTATGTATTCACACATGTACTAAGTTTCCGGTTAATACAATTCTAGCATGAATAATAAACATTTATCATGATATAAGGAAATACAAATAACATCTTTATTATTGCCTCTAGGGCATATTTCCTTCACCCCCCCCCCCCCCTCCGAGGGGTTTTCTTCCGGTTTGCGAGAAAACAGACGTCTGGACCGCTCGGCGGACCGATAGTGTACAACGTTGGATGGCAAAATGGGTCTAGACAGCTCGGTTTGAATAAATGTGAGATGTTTGAGAACCAGCCTTGGAGATGCCCTAACTTGCCATAATTTTTTGGTGAAATGCCAAAGATGAGCATCTCCAATAGATCACCCAAAAACGTCCCCCCATAGGTGCTTATAGGGATTTTTCCAATAAATTTACTGGATTCCGTAGGTGTGTTGTTGTATCGGATTATCAATAAGCTCATCCCCCATACTCCTGGCGTGGGACAGACATGTCGGTGAACCAGATTTTTAGTCTCCCTCTCTCCCATGGCGACGACGAGGTGGAGCGGCGGCGAGGCGGGGCGATGATCGCCGACGGTGACGAGGGGACGGAGGTCGGGATCGCGGTGGCGCGTGGGAGCGTCGAAAGTGATGATGGGATTATTAGGAGAGTCGTATCTTCACCTCTGTATTGGGAGAGTCATGGTGCTTTTTTTTAGATAATCAGGAAATATTGAGAAAACGAGGTCTGTGGGACAACTAGAGTATGTTTTTTGGAAAGTAGTGGTTGCACCCACGCAGTGAACAGTAAATTCAAAAAAATGAAACTTGGTTGATGTGATTATGAGCTTGCAACATTTGGTCACCAAAAAACATCAAATGATCTCCATACAAACAAAATACAAATGATGCTCTGCATCCATGTTACTGTTCACGTGTTTTCAGCACAAACTTTGTTTTGTTTTGTTTTTTTACATATTTCCTCGGATGTTATTTCGCCATCAAATTTTGCAAGCAGCTAAAATATTTGGTCATAATCACATCCAAAAGTTTCAGAATTTTTTGAAATATTTTACTAAGTTTTTTATCATGGGTGCACTAGGGATGCAATGTGCGTGGGTGCACAAAAACCACTCTCATGTTTTTTTTCCACTAACTTTCCCTTGAACCATAAATATTTTGGGGATATGGAATTTGTTGTAGATGCTCCTTAACGTTTCACAATGGTGCTGGCAGGCCGCGGTGACTCAGTCCGCGGTGGGAGGCCTTGGATCCGGCCAGCCGTGGTTGGATCTAGCTTGACGGCTAGATTTGATGGTTTTGCGCTTGCGGCATCCGCCCGGTACAGCTGGTTGCGGCGGCTCCTAGCTGTTCTTCGTCGACATGCTATTCTGTGGGTGGTGATGCATTGCAGGAGGTTCAGCTGGTTTGCTCAAGGCGTTGTGCAACGGCACCGGGCGAAAGCTTTGACTCTGGTTTCGGTCGGAGCTTCATTTGTCTCCACGTGACCTCTATGATGTGGGTTGGGTTGATGCTCGTCTACGGTGAAGTCGGAGTCGTTTACTCGGAGATTAGGGATGACGATGACGCCGCTTAAGAAGTGATGACGATGACACGTGTGTGCTACCTCGACGAGGCTCTCTTCAGAGAAGGGTGTATGGGGTATACTATATGTGCCGTTCAGTGGATTGTGACGGTTTTCACCCAGTTTTTTATTAATTAACTGTGTAATTCTCTTCTGCTTAATTAATTGATGAGTTAAAAAGTTTGCCTCCGTTTCAAAAAGAAAAAAAGTACGTGATGCCAACTTGTCACTTGTTCGGTGCGAAGGAACAAAACTTTTGAGGGATCCCCAACGCATGGCCACGCTTTAATATGCGTGCCTGATCATTGAAGCTGCATTTGCGCAAAAGCTGTGTTGCAAGTGGATGGGAGATATTCCATCCATCCTTCCGTCAATAAGTACGATATTTTTTTTCTGTGGAGCGATTGCTTTCTCTCGCGCAGGAAAAGAAAAGAAAAGAGATGGTATTAATTCGTAGTATATCTTTTGCCTCTAGGATTCATGGCTAGCATCATGGCCTCATGGGTTCAGGATATCATACCTAGTATCTGAAATATCTATGCTATCAGAGCCTCAAAGAGCGAATGTGACAGAAGAGCAAAAATACAGAAGAGTAAAAATTCAAATGGAAAATTCCTTTTGTTTCTAGCTATATACTCCTACTCTCTATCTCTAAATAACAAAGTAGAGACGATAAAAAGATTTGGTATTGGCTACTGATAATGAAGATCGCCCCAACATTTCAGGCCGCCATACAACGCAGTAGAACACCTCCCCTTGTACCCATAAATCACACAGGGCATACTCACTAATTCTGTATGGGATTGGACTTGGTGCCCGGGGTCTGCTTGTCGCTTCCTTCTGCTGCATGGAAGGCCCGTGCGTGCTCTGATCTTGTGAGCACATTGCTTTGCAGAAGCTTTCTCGTAGCAAACCTCTGCTCTCTATCACCGGAAGGCAGCACTGTTACTGTTAGATAGCAATGCAGAAGTAGCAAGGCGGAGAGGAAGCAAGCACAGATGCTGGCACCTCGCATGACTGCGTTTAGCCCGTACTGATTATACGTAGTTGAGAAGCGATGATGTGCTGATGGAGTGATGGGTGCTCGACTCCGTCCGTATATATAAGCCCCCATATGATATGATGATGTGATGCCAGTCCAATCAGCGGTGCGAGATCCGGTCGTGATCCGGAGTACCATATTCGTTTGTCGTAATTTATCTGTTTGGTTTTGCTACTCTATATAGGCGCAACAGCAGTGGGTCCAAAACCATCGATTAGCTTCGCTGGAGACCTGGAGCGTATGTGAAGAGAAACAGACGGCCACCCACCCACCGGCCCTGCCAGATGCGTGAACAACCCTACACTGGACCGCCGGACGGACGTCCATGTGGCGGAAATCTGCACAAGGAAGACAGAAATCGAGGGCAGACGGCGGCCTCCACATGCCGCCGGCGCGCGCCACCAACGCGACACCTGCTGCCAAAAATGCCCGTTGGACTGACCAGCTTGACTAGCCAAGCCGCCCCAGTTTCGCCTTGATCGCGCGGTGCCGATACAAAGCACCTAGACGGATCCCACCCGAAAGTAGCCGGGATCGTGGCCTCACGCTCCCAGGCCGATGCGGCTGGCAGCGCCACGTTTCCGATCCGACGAAATTGGGGCACGAGGGCATCTATTCCTCTCGCACCAAGGCACAAGAAACGTGCCCTCCCGCGGTCAGATTCCACGCGAGGAAATGCTGCTCTGCAGCGATGCGATCCGACCATTTTGTAACGAACCAACAGCTTCTCTGGCCTGGGACTGGGAGTCAGCAGTGCTACTGTGCATACTACTCCTATATGTTTATTTTATTTTTTTTTGCTTTCCTTTTATTTTCTAGTCCTATGGTATACGTACTAAGAAGCTATCTTCAAATCTCCCACCCTGGTGCGTGAGGCGTCACATCGACCACCAACTGGCTAACCATCACGCTGAACGCCAAGTTCCAATCGTTGTACGAATTTCGCAGGATTTTTCAAGGAAGCGGCCAAAACGTCCCTAAAATTTGGAAAATTCTGCTGCGGGCTAGGTTCCAGTTCATTTCATTTAACCTCGCGTCTCAAACTTGCACGTAGAGAACTGCGGTTTTTGACCTTTAATTAACACAACACAAAAGGTAGCGTTGAGCTGCTGCTGCTGAGGAGCCACAAACCGGTCGCAGTTGATGCGCTGCTGCATTTGCACGGAGAGTACCGTTTCCATGTAGAAATTCCAATCGCTTTTTACAAGTCACCGTCGTTTGCAACCTTGCTTCACCAACCAAGGCGCACTGCAATTGGAGCCTCATCGTCCACCAACAACGATGTCGCACTCAAACCCTCGTGAGAAACTTGTCCAGACGCTATGCGCCGAGGGACAAGATCTCAAGGGGAAAATCGACTCTGCCAGGTCTAGAGACCCAAACGGTTCCTAACCATGAAAAATCGCATGCATGTATTCCCTCCATATTTGCTGCAACTTTTCCTATAACTATTCAAAGCTTTTGTGCAACAACAACAGCGTAGAAAAAACAAAGCTACAAACAACTGATATTTTCAATTTTGGAACAATGTCAACGGAAATTTCAATATTCTAAAATCAATCGTGAAATGTTAATGTGCATACCTAGAAGGCTGTGATGAGTAACTTGTGGGGCAGTGCTACTTCTAAAGCAACAATTTCCGGCAAAAACTTCAAATAGAAACACAACCACTCTCAAGTATCCTAGCTAAGCAGGAAAATATGATATCCAAACACGTTGGCACTAGACTGCTTCGTCTTTTTCGAATAACAAGAGAAATACAAATTGCTTACAAAAGTATTCCAATGTAATCTGTCGAGGCTTATAAGTTCCAACACTAGCATACTGAAATTTAATTTAGCCGATCATATCGGCACACTACTGTGGCTAAATTGGCCCCGTGGCCTCATTGCATCAATAAGTTCACTCATAATTCACCCTACATCTTATAAACTTGGTTAGGATCAGAAAATGCAATGGTAAGCAGGTAAAGCAACATGAATTACTGAATAAGTAAGCATATACTAGGTAATTGACTAAATAAGCACACAGGATAATGATAGAAAACTTTTATTCTAAGATCAACTAAGTATGTCATCTCATTACACCAAGATCATCACAAACCGACACAACGAAATGTTTCAAGCCTCACTCATTATTACCAACCAACCAACTCACCGTCTACAAATTTCTTGGCTTGTGTCAAGAAGCAGTAAATGAGGCTTTGGGGATGCACAACACAAGCAAGCATGCCCCTGACTTACTTACCCTCTACTATACCCAAATCACTTGTCCTCACTGCTAACATTAGCAGCAATGGTATCACCCTCGGCTATCAATCTCTCCTTGGCTTCTGAAACCGAAGCTGTCGGCTTATCGGATTTCTGCGCACCGGTGAGCCTTGCGAGCATCACGAACGACATTCCACCAAGCACGTTATTCATGCACCGAAGAGCGATTACGGACACCTTGAAGACCGAAGGTGGCATGACATTGCCAAGAAGAAACTCGACCCCGTTAAGGGTCTGGTACCTCAGGTTGCTGCTGATGCCCATGTGTAGCGCCCAGGTGCCTGCATTGAGCAGCGTGGGCGGCGGCTTGTTGGGGGTCTCAAAGGCCGGGTCCATGCGCTTCCTCATTGCAATGAGCCCATTGGAAATCGCGGTGCCCATGAGCCCGGCGCCGAATCCCACCACAGCGAACGTGGTGCCCTTCGACACGAGGGTCGCGACACGAGAGCCGAGCGAGTAAGCACCCGGCTCGAACATGTGGCTGGGGAGGGAGGAAACGGCGGCCGACGCCGCGGCAGAGACCCCGGCTGTGGGGGCGAGCATGTACATGAGCACGAAGTTGAGGATGGATCCGACGACGAGGGTGGAGAAGACGAAGTCGAGCTCGTTGAGGCCGAAGTTGGGGCGGGACGACATGTCGCCCAGCACGCAAGCTGTGACACCTACCAGCTCCTCCATGAGCACCTTGAACGGGAACTGGGGATCCGCGGCGACGCGGGCCGCCCACCCGGCGAGGAACATGCCGAGGATGCCTGCGCGGCCGCCGTCACCGGCGCCGGAGCCCCCGGAGTCCGCTGCGTCGCCAGATCCGCCGCCGCCGCCGTAGGAGCGCGGAGGCGGGGGCGGAGGCAGCTTCCCTCCCGGCCCGGACGGGGAAGGGGAGGCGGAGCGGAGGGCGAGGAGCGCGGAGGAGGAGGCCGGGAGCGGGGAGAAGGCGAGGTTGGCGGTGGGGGCAGCCCGGAGCGGAGCGAGCCGCGCGGAGGAGTCGAGATGGGCAGACGGGAGGAACCTGGCGGCAGCGAAGGCCGTCGGGGCGGCCATGGCGATCGGGCGGGGGAGAAGCTCAGTGTCTTCGGCGGCGGCGGCGGCGGCGGGGGAGAGGGGCGAGATGCGGGAAGGTTTTGGTGGGGGTTGGTGTGATGTGGTGGTGTGGTGCGGTGGTTCGGTGGGGAGTGGGTGCGCGGCGCAATATGTATACGTGCCGCGACAGCGCGACACCTGACCTACGGGACCGGACGGGGCCGCCGCTCGTGGGGAAAAATTGTTGGCGTTTGATTGTCGCAGCGGCACAGTGCCGGCTGCGGACCTCAGCTCGTGAGCTAGCAATTTCGCTTCGTTTGCTTCCTCTGAAAATTCGTTGGAGCTCCAAGCTTTGAAAATTTTGCCTGGGTTTTCGTTTGATTTTTCATCTCTTACGGAGTACGTGATTGGAACCGTCCAAGCTTTTTTTTTTCTTTTTGAATACACACACACATACGTATCATGTACGTATTTCCTTGCATGTCTAGATACATTCGTATCTATATAAATTTAAGACAAGTGATTCGTGACGAATTGTGTCCAAATACATGTGTACTTAGATAAATCTAAGATAAGTAATTTGGGCGGAGGTAATATTAGAGAAGAATGGGACAACAACCCACCACCAAACAAGTTTTACAGGGCATGATTATAAGGAATCACAACTCCACTCCAGTCCTATCCTATAAGGAACTACTCCCTCTAATTTCTAAATATAAGTCTAGATTTCAATACGGATTACATACGAATGTATATATGCATATTTAGAGTGTAGATTACTTCGTATGTAGTTCATATTGGGATCCCTAAAAAAAATATTAAAGAACTGAGGGATTGCTAGCTACACTCACACAAAGCGCCGCAACAAAGAAATCATCGAGGACATGGTTGGTTGCTTGTAGACCAAGCTATAGGAGGAAAATGAGTCAGGCTGAGCAGGGCCAGGTTGAAGAAAAACAATACAAAAAGCGACGTAGTCATGTTGTTTGGTTGCCTGCACATAGGTTGGTGGGGTTTTGGCAGCATGTAGGCTCACACGTTTGGAAGCGGTGGCTTCCCACATGCGTCGTGAGAGAAGCATGCAGCCTGGCATGAAAAGTGAGAGAATCTTTTTCACCTCATGGTCTACGCGAGCCCGCATGAGTGAAAACTGCAAATTCGGGGGGTTCCTCTTCAGCCTGGCTCTGGAGTGCTTTAAACATCGTGCAAAGTAAAAGTTTCCATCCATATGCAGCCTAGTAGCCACCATGTAGGAAACCAAACATGTCACAAGCTCTTCACGTACTAAACCCACTTGCCACCATGCCCTACTTCCACTCGCGATACTGCCAAATACATGTTGTTGGCACGACACCGCTCCGTCGAACACTATGGACACATCTTCTTGTCATGGCGGCCATGCGGGCCCGACATAGAGCACCAATCAGTGTGTCCCCCATCACGGGTGTGCCGTCCACCGTACCCAGAGCCGCGCAAACCTAAGTCCAAATTTGTGTCACTCCCGATTTCCAAGTGAAAGCTGCATCGGGAGATACCTCCAAAACTGCAAACTTGGCTGAGAAGAGGCAATCTTTCTCCCACGACCATCTTAACCGGTCCCGCTGCTGCGTGCCAAACCGCACCGCCACCACCATAGACCACACATCGAGGAATTGTGTTAATGTTCCAGTGTCGATTGCCACTACCACATCCCTTGCCCATGTTCCATCCGATAAAGCATCAAGGACCGTGTGTGTCAACTAGATTCTCTTGGGCACTCTCGCGTAAACTTGTGGGACAAGTTCCTCTAGCTAAAATTCATTCAGTGATCTATCCCCATAGAAGGGGGTGTCGCGCCGGTCGCCCCCTCATTACGGCACATAAGATTTCCTTTGATCCTTCGGGAACAGAGAAAAGTTACACTCCGACCAAGGCCTAAATCGATCAGTTCTTTGCGGCCATAGCCACTTAGCCTGCAGAGCAACGTTCATCCGGCGCATGTTGAACGGTCCAAGTAGCTCGACGCCATTCGCCAAAAGGATAGAAGGAAGAGGATGCACGTCGTTTCTCTATGGAACCACACTCCACAGTGCGCTGAGTAATACTAGGCCTACATAAAATAACTTACGTTTTTTTTTTTGAAAAACAACTTGAAACTTTATTAATTAGAAATAATTGTTACATCGTCTATCAAGAGAGTTACAAGATCTTCCATGGGCTCCTATATCCAATCCCTAGTCATGGAACCTTTTGCTAATCTAGCAAGCTCATGAGCTACTCTATTCGCTTCCCTATTACAATGTTCAAAACTGGTTTGAAGGAAATCACAAGCCATAAAAAAACAATCCTCAAAAATTGCAGCAGCCGTTCCCGCAAACTGTCATCCGTTCTTCATTGTGTCGATGACCTCCATATTATCAGAATTGATGATTAGATGATTGCAGCCCGTCTTTTGTGCCAACAGTAAGCCAAATCTGAGTGCTACCGCCTCTGCTGCCAGGGCATCCGCACAGTACTGAATCCTCCAGTTACCACCTACTATGAAGTTTCCTTTGTCATCTCTGATAACAACCCCCGATGTGCCTCTTAGCTGATCATGATCAAAAGAAGCATCCACGTTCAATTTAACGAAACCCGTAGGAGGTCTGCACCATCCTTCATTCTTTCTCTTCGCTTTAGGAGAGTGGGCATTTACATAGTTCGATGTTATAGCCCGAATCCCTATAGAGGTTTGGGACGCCTCCTGAGACTTACCCTCATGGACTAGTTTCCGTCTATTCCATCATAAATACCAAGCAGCAATAGCAATAAGTTCCCCTGCATTCCGGGAGCCCAAGATGGGTAGTTCATGATCAGGCATAAGGAGTAGGAGTTCAAGGACTGCCTCTCCTGCACGATCAACGACGCGGGCTTTTTTTACCACTTCATTCAACCCCAAATGTTCCCACACTTCTTTTGCCTTCTGGCACAGAAATAATATATGTTTCGTGTCCTCTGGCCCGTCTAAACATGTTGGGCATATTGGCTGAGTTTTTATATGTCTGTTGGCCAATGTAACACGACACGGTAGAGTCCTGTGAAGCGTCCGCCAAATAAAAAATTTAACCTTCGCCGGACAAGCTAATTTCCAGATCTTACCCCAAATAGGATTGACCTTGCTTCTACCCATGCCATTCGAGTATTCCAACTTCCTCCCATGTTGCTTATTCCATTCCTCCACATAAGCTGATCGTACAGTGAATAAACCATTTGTTGTATAGCTCCACGCAATAAAGTCCGACATATTATGCATAGGGATCGGGATCGCTAGGACTCTATGAGCATCAATTGGCCATAGAGTTTGTCTCACCAACTCTTCATCCTAGCCATTAGTGACTGGGTTGATAAGATCAGAAACTTTCGTCAATAGATTCCCCCTTCTAGGTGTAATAATTTTCCTGTCTACATAATTTGGGATCCATGCATCTCTCCATATGTCAATATTTTCTCCTGTTCCCACTCCCCATATATAGCCATTCTTGAGAGAGTCCACTCCCGCCATAATGTTTTGCCAAGTAAAGGAGGAGCCCTTCTTTAATACTGTGTTCATCAAATCACCTTCGGGAAAATACTTGGCTCTTAGGATTGTTGCACATAATGATTCAGGATTATCCACGAGACGCCATGCTTGCTTCGCTAATAAAGCCAGGTTAAAGCAGTCTATATCACGGAAACCCATTCCTCCTTGTTCTTTTGGAACACACATCTTCCACCATGCCAGCCAGTGCATCCTTTTCTAATTGTCCTCGTCACCCCACCAAAATTGCGACATCGCGTCTATGATTCCTTTGCAAATCTTTTTAGGAATTTTAAAGAGGGACATTGCATATGTTGGGATAGCTTGAACAACAGACTTAAGCAAAATTTCCTTTCCACCAGCCGATAACAACTTTTCTTTCCATCCACTAATCTTCATAATAAAATACGATCAATCGAGAATTGAAAGCAATCGCTTTTGTCCATGACCACATTGGCAGGTAGTCCCAAATATTTATCATTAAGTGCCTCAGTCATAATATTTAGAATTGTACAGATTTGCGTTTTGTCCTCCACTTCTGTATTGGGACTAAAAAATATGCTGGATTTTTCGACACTCACCATCTGCCCATAGTAAGAGTCCAGAACCGCTCTAAGGGCCTCCACATTCATTGCATTTGCTCGCATGAGGATCAATGAATCATCCGCAAATAATAGATTGGAAACTGAGGGAGCTTCCCTACTAACCTTTATGCCGGAGATATTTCCTCTCTCCTCCGCATTTGCTAAAAGGGCAGTCAGGCCCTCCGTACATAATAGGAATAAGTATGGTGAGAGGGGATCCCCCTGCCTAAGCGCTCTAGTGGGTTTGAAGCTATCAGTCTCCTCTGCATTAACCCGAATCATGTACTCCACCGAGGACACACATTGCATAATCAAATTCACCCAGTTTTCCTTGAAGCCCAGCTTCACCAAAATTTCTTTTAAAAAAGACCATTCCACTCAGTCATAAGCTTCGTGCATGTCCAACTTGATTGCACACAGCCCCTCCCTCCCTGTTCTTTTCTGTTTTATTGTGTGGAAACACTCATATGCTACCAAAATATTATCTGTGATTAGTCTCCCAGGGACAAAAAGTTGGGCTGATAACGTCTGACAAAATTAATTTCAGACGCGTTGCAATCATTTTTGAAATAACCTTATACACCACATTGCATAAAATAATAGGTCTAAATTGAGTAACCTTTCCTGGGGAGTTAACCTTTGGGATCATGGCAATTGCAGTATCATTCCATCCTGTCGGTATTGAACATGTATTCACCGCCTGTAGAACTTCTTTTGTCAGGTCCTCTCCCAACATAGACCAAAATCTCTTATAAAAAATGACGTGAAGACTATCTAGACCCGGCTCTTTTAAATCACCAATGTCAAATAAGGCTTTCTTAACTTCCTCTTCCGTATATGAGGCCATGAGGGCCCTATTCATTTCATCTGTCACTTTTCTTTTAACAAGAGAGAGAACTCCTTGGTCTGGTTGCAAGACTTCTGACGTGAAGAGTTTTGAAAAATACCCTTTAATATAATCCTTCATTTCCGTACCTTGCACCCAGACTCCGTCATCCCCAAGCAATTTTTTTAATCTGATTCCGTTTCTTTCTAGCCGTTGCCGCGTTATGAAAGAAAGAAGTGTTGCGATCCCCATGCAATAACCAATTTGCACGACCACGCTGTACCCAATGAATCTCCTCTTGTTCCAACAAATTTTCAATGAGAACCAAAATCTCCTTCCGTCGTGCTTGGGAATCCGCATTCATAGGGCCTCTCCGTAGCTTTTCCAACTCTTTTTTTAGCTTTTTTATTCTCTGTTTTGGGCCTCTCAAAACCTCACGATCCCAAATGTGCAGATCTAACTGGAGCGCACGAGTACGATCAGCAAGCTTTGGCCCAATACCCATCAGCTTTGCCTTTTCCCATGATGTATGAACAATTTCGCCGACCGTCTCCTCCTTGAGCCATCTAGCTTCAAATTGTTTTACTCGTCCCCTTGGGGCGTTAAAAATATTTCCCTCATAATATTCCGTATCCAGTATGAGTGGACGATGATCAGAATGAACGTGTTCCTCATTAATTAACGCAGCCCGAGGGAATTTGTTCGCCCATTCCACATTGCACACCGCACGGTCAAGCCTCTCTCTAGTACCGCCTCTCCTCCAAGTGAAAGGATCACCAATACAACCCATATCCTCGAGGCCACACTCTCCTAAACAATTATGAAAGTCTCTCATCATAGCATTTGGTCTTGCATTTCCGCCCTCTTTTTCTGACGACAATAAAATTTCATTAAAATCCCCTAAGATCACCTAGGGGTGATGACCCAGATTAGGTAAATTCCTAATATTATCCCACGATAACTTACGATCACTCCAAGCCGGATGACCATAAAAACCCGTGAACCGCCAATGTACATCATTATCATTCATAAAAAGAATGTCAATAAAATGAGACGAGACATAGTTTGAAACAACTTTATTCAACTTATTTGTCGGGGTTTTGGGGCGACATATGCCAACGGGTGGCTTATCATGCATGGGGACAATAGAGCGTCGCCGGATCCTGGAAGCAGGATAAGGCGGAACTTAGGACGCCTACGAATCTTACCCAGGTTCGGGGCTCTCCGTGGAGATAACACCCCTAGTCCTGCTCTGCGAGGACTCCGCGTCATGACTAATGTCACTAGGGTGGCTACAAGGTTGCTCCTTGAGCTGTGTCATCTAGAGGAGGAAGAAGAGCAAGGCTAGCTCACTACCTTCGCTCTAAGGAATTGGGATGGTAGCTAGGGTTTCTCTCTCTCTCTACGTGTCTCTCTTCCTTCTAGAGTTCAGCGTTCCAACCCCTCCTCATGGAGGACCCTGGGGGGTTTATATAGGCCTACCCCCCAGGGGTACAATTGTAATCTCGGCGGAGTGGTCCCCGGCTTTCAGTGTCTCCTGGTGCCGGCCTCACCGCCTGTCTGCGGGCCCACGTGATTGCCTTTCACTGTAGGCGTGCTTCCGCTGACGGCAGCATTGTCAGGAGGGAAGTGGCTACAGTGACGCCGTCTCCTGCCGTACATTGCCACCACGTCCTGTCTTGTCATCTTGATGAGGTTCAGACTTCTAGGGTGGGGTTTGCCGTCTGCTACCAGGCGGGCCGCCTCCCCCGGCCGCCTTCCATGGGCGGCTTGTTTCTGACTTACCCACTGGCCGGTGGGGCCAGCCGCCTGCTGGTCCCGCCGTCTGTGGGTAGTGGGATCGTGGCTTCCTCTGACCGAAACTTGGTCATTGGCAGCGTGGCTACAGTCAGACGCCGCTTAAGAAGCGGCCATAGGGTACACATTCACTGTAGCCACGCCCCTACAGATTCTCTAAGGACGTGCTCAACTGTAGCCATGCCTCAGCTGTGCGGTGGTCCCCCGGCACGCATCCCGAGGGAGAGGCGTGGGACCGTTTCCTAGCTGCTGGCTGTGGAGCTGCCGCCTGTTTGGGTCCCTGCCGCCTGCTGGCAGCCGGCTCCTAGGGTAAGCTGTCCTAGGAGGCGGCCCGACGAGCAGACGGCTGGGGGGTAACAGGCGGCCCCAAATTGTCTTAAAATACCATGGGTGGTCGATGAGGACACCCGTGGTCAATATCTCCAACAGTAGTCCCCGAAGCTGGTGGAACTCTGCGATTTGTGTTTGAGGGTTGCAAGGTTTCAGCAGCTTTCCCCCCTAAGTAGGACCGGCGTCCTTCCTCCATCTTCCGGAAAGAGCCGTCTGCTAGCAGCCGGACCTCTACAAAATGGGGCCGGCTCTTGACAGCCGGACCTCCGTCTTCAAATCTTCGAGGGGAAGACAACGCCTGGTCGGCAGGCAGCTGTGTAGGTCTGCCGACCGTTGGCGGCTCTTCATGCGTCGTCGCCCCGTCGCGTCAGCCTGCCAGCCCACGCGCGTGACGGGACGTAGCAGTGGGTCGGGGCCCGCCACTACAGGGCCTCGGTCCGTGCGTGGATCCAGTGTGGCAGGGGCAATTGATTGCCCTCCCCACGCGCAGTTAATGCGCGCGGATTAGGCGCGCAAAAGGTGGGGGTCGTGCGGGGCGTGGAGCAGTTAATCCCACGCCCGCCCCCTCAGCTTCGCCGCCCCGAGCCTTTAAGTAGGCCGGGGGAGGGGGTTAGCGCCGTTCTCGCGCCCGCCCCTCTCCATTCCTCTTCTTCTTCCTCGCTCCCATCCGCTCTTCTCGCTGTTGGAAATATGCCCTAGAGGCAACAATAAAATGGTTATTATTATATTTCCTTGTTCATGATAATTGTCTGTTATTCATGCTTGAATTGTATTATCCGGAAACAGTGATACATGTGTGAATACATAGACCACAACGTGTCCCTGGTAAACCTCTAGTTACTAGCTCGTTGATCAACAGATGGTTACGGTTTCCTGACCATGGACATTGGATGTCATTGATAACGAGATCACATCATTAGGAGAATGATGTGATGGACAAGACCCAATCCTAAGCCTAGCACAAGATCGTGTAGTTCGTAATGCTAAAGCTTTTCCAATGTCAAGTATCTTTTCCTTAGACCATGAGGTTGTGCAACTCCCGGATACCGTAGGAATACTTTGGGTGTGCCAAACGTCACAACGTAACTGGGTGGCTATAAAGGTATACTACGGGTATCTCCAAAAGTATCTGTTGGGTTGGCACGAACCAAGACTGAGATTTGTCACTCCGTGTGATGGAGAGGTATCTCTGGGCTCACTCGGTAAGACATCATCATAATGAGCTCAATGTGACTAAGGTGTTGGTCATGGGATGATGTATTACGTAACGAGTAAAGAGACTTGCCATGACGAGATTGAACAAGGTACCGGTATACCGACGATCGAATCTTGGGCAAGTACTATACCGATAGACAAAGGGAATTGTATACGGGATTGATTGAATCCTTGACATCGTGGTTCATCCGATGAGATCATCGAGGAACATGTAGGAACCAACATGGGTATCCAGATCCCGCTGTTGGTTATTGACTGGAGAGTCGTCTCGGTCATGTCTACGTGTCTCCCGAACCCGTAGGGTCTACACACTTAAGGTTCGGTGACGCTAGGGTTGTAGAGATATATGCATGCGGTAACCCGAATGTTGTTCGGAGTCCCGGATGAGATCTCGGACATCACGAGGTGTTCCGGAATGGTCCGGAGGTAAAGATTTATATATAGGAAGTCCAGTTTCGGCCATCTGGAGAGTTTCGGGGGTCACTGGTATTGTACCGGGACCACCGGAAGGGTCCCGGGGGTCCACCGGGTGGGGCCACCTATCCCGGAGGGCCCCATGGGCCGAAGTGGGAGGGGAACCATCCCATAGTGGGCCGGTGCGCCCCTCCCATGGGCCTCCCCTGCGCCTAGGGTTGGGAACCCTGGGGGTGGGGGCGCCCCACCTGGCTTGGGGGGTAAGTTTCCCCCCCTTGGCCGCCGCCCCCCTAGGAGATTGGATCTCCTAGGGCCGGTGCCCCCCAGGGCCCCTATATATAGTGGGGGGGAGGGAGGGCAGCCGCAACCCCATGCCCTGGCGCCTCCCTCTCCCTCCCGTGACACCCCTTCCTCCTCCAGTGTTGCTTGGCGAAGCCCTGCTGGAATACTGCCGCATCCACCACCACGCCGTCGTGCTGCTGGATCTCCATCAACCTCTCCTCCCCCCTTGCTGGATCAATAAGGAGGAGACGTCATTGCTCCGTACGTGTGTTGAACGCAGAGGTGCCGTCCGTTCGGCGCTGGGATCATCGGTGATTTGGATCACGACGAGTACGACTCCATCATCCACGTTCTCTTGAACGCTTCCGCTCGTGATCTACAAGGGTATGTAGATGCACTCCCCTCTCCCTCGTTGCTAGATGACTCCATAGATTGATCTTGGTGAAGCATAGAATTTTTTTGATTTCTGCTACGTTCCCCAACAGTGGCATCTGAGCTAGGTCTATGCGTAGTATCTTGCACGAGTAGAACACAAAGCAGTTGTGGGTGTAGATTTGTTCAATTCTCTTGCCGCTACTAGTATTATCTTGATTCGGCAGCATCGTGGGATGAAGCGGCCCGGACCAACCTTACACGTATGCTTACGTGAGACAGGTTCCACCGACTGACATGCACTAGTTGCATAAGGTGGCTAGTGGGTGACAGTCTCTCCCACTTTAGTCGGATCGGATTCGATGAAAATGGTCCTTATGAAGG
Organism: Secale cereale; assembly: GCA_902687465.1. Classification (NCBI taxonomy): domain Eukaryota; kingdom Viridiplantae; phylum Streptophyta; class Magnoliopsida; order Poales; family Poaceae; genus Secale; species Secale cereale. Next base: position 783,136,386 of record LR738711.1, read on the forward strand.
GTAAATAGAAATTGGCATATCACGTTTGTGGTTTTGGCGTAGGTAAGAAACGTTCTTGCTAGAAACCTATAGCAGCCACGTAAAACTTGCAACAACAATTAGAGGACGCCTAACTTGTTCTTGCAGCATGTGCCGTGTGATGTGATATGGCCAAAAGGATGTGATGAATGATATATGTGATGTATGAGATGATCATGTTCATGTAATAGGAATCACGACTTGCATGTCGATGAGTATGACAATCGGCAGGAGCCATATGAGTTGTCTTATTTTATTGTATGACCTGCGTGTCACTGAATAAACGCCATGTAATTACTTTACTTTATTGCTAAACGTTAGCCATAGTAGTAGAAGTAATGTTTGGCGAGACAACTTCATGAAGACACGATGATGGAGATCATGGTGTAATGCCGGTGACGATGATGATCATGGAGCCCCGAAGATGAAGATCAAAGGAGCTAAATGATATTGGCCATATCATGTCACTATTTGATTGCATGTGATGTTTATCATGTTTTTACATCTTATTTGCTTAGAACGACGGTAGTAAATAAGATGATCTCTCACTAAAATTTCAAGAATTGTGTTCCCCCTAATTGTGCATCGTTGCTAAGGTTCGTTCTTCCGAAGCACCACGTGATGATCGGGTGTGATAGGCTCTAACGTTCGCATACAACGGGTGTAAGCCAGATTTACACACGCAATACACTTAGGGTTCACTTGACGAGCCTAGCATGTACAGCATGGCCTCGGAACACGGAAGACCGAAAGGTCGAACATGAGTCGTATAGAAGATACGATCAACATGAAGATGTTCACCGTTGATGACTAGTTCGTCTCACGTGATGATCGGACACGGCCTAGTCGATTCGGATCATGTATCACTTAGATGACTAGAGAGATGTCTATGTGAGTGGGAGTTCATTGAATTGTTTAGATGAACTTAATTGTCATGAACATAGTCTAAAATTTTTACAATATGTCTTGTAGATCCAATGGCCCACGCTCATGTTGCCCTCAACTTCAACGCGTTCCTAGAGAAATCCAAGCTGAAAGACGATGGTAGCAACTATACGGATTGGGTCCGTAACCTGAGGATCATCCTCATAGCTGCCAAGAAAACATATGTCCTTGAAGCACCGCTAGGTGACGCTCCCGCCCCGGTAAACCAAGACGTTATGAACGCTTGGCAGTCGTGTTGTGATGATTACTCCCTGGTTCAGTGCGGCATGCTTTACAGCTTAGAATCGGGGCTCCAAAAGCGTTTTGAGCACCATGGAGCATATGAGATGTTCCAAGACCTGAAAATGGTTTTCCAAGCTCATGCCCGAGTCGAGAGATATGACGTCTCCGACGCATTCTACAGTTGTAAGATGGAGGAGAATAGTTCTGTCAGCGAGCACATACTCAAATTGTCTGGGTTGCACAATCGCTTGTCTCAGTTGGAAATTAATCTCCCAGACGAAGCGGTCGTTGACAGAATCCTTCAATCGCTCCCACCTAGCTACAAGAGCTTCGTGATGAATTTCAATATGCAAGGGATGGAGAAGTCCATTCCCGAGGTGTATTCAATGCTGAAGTCAGCGGAGGTGGAGATCAAGAAAGAACATCAAGTGTTGATGGTGAATAAAACCACTAAGTTCAAGAAAGGCAAGGGGAAGAAGAACTTCAAGAAGGACGGCAAGGGGGTTGCCGCGCACGGTAAGCCAGTTGCCGGGAAGAAGCCAAAGAATGGACCCAAGCCTGAAACTGAGTACTTTTATTGCAAGGGAACGGGTCACTGGAAGCGGAACCGCCCCAAATACTTAGCAGATAAGAAGACCGGCAACGTCAAAGGTATATGTGATATACATGTTATTGATGTGTACCTTACCAGCGCTCGTAGTAGCTCCTGGGTATTTGATACCGGTGCAGTTGCACACATTTGTAACTCAAAGCGGGAGGTGCGGAATAAGCGGAGACTGGCGAAGGACGATGTGACGATGCGCGTCGGGAATGGTTCCAAGGTCGATGTGATCGCCGTCGGCACGCTACCTCTACATCTACCCTCGGGATTAGTTTTAGACCTTAATAATTGTTATTTAGTACCAGCTTTGAGCATGAACATTGTATCTGGATCTCGTTTAATGCGAGATGGCTACTCATTTAAATCCGAGAATAATGGTTGTTCTATTTATATGAGAGAAATGTTTTATGGTCATGCCCCGCTGGTCAATGGTTTATTCTTAATGAATCTCGAACGTGATGTTACACATATTCATAGTGTGAATGCCAAAAGATGTAAGGTTGATAATGATAGTCCCACATACTTGTGGCATTGCCGCCTTGGTCATATTGGTGTCAAACGTATGAAGAAGCTCCATGCATATGGACTTTTGGAGTGTCTTGATTATGAATCATTTGACACGTGCGAACCATGCCTCTTGGGCAAGATGACCAAGACTCCGTTCTCCGGAACAATGGAGCGAGCGACCAACTTATTGGAAATCATACATACCGATGTGTGCGGTCCAATGAGTGTTGAAGCTCACGGAGGCTATCGTTATGTTCTCACCCTCACAGACGACTTAAGTAGATATGGGTATGTCTACTTGATGAAACACAAGTCTGAGACCTTTGAAAAGTTCAAGGAATTTCAGAATGAGGTTGAGAATCAACGTGACAGAAAAATAAAGTTCTTATTATCGGATCTGGAGGAGAATATTTAAGTCACGAATTTGGCACGCACCTAAAGAACTGTGGAATTGTTTCACAATTGACACCGCCTGGAACACCTCAGCGTAATGGAGTGTCTGAACGTCGTAATCGTACTCTGATGGACATGGTGCGATCTATGATGTCTCTTACCAACTTACCGCTATCATTTTGGGGTTATGCTTTAGAGACTGCCGCATTCACTTTAAATAGGGCTCCGTCTAAATCCGTTGAGACGACACCGTATGAACTTTGGTTTGGCAAGAAACCTAAGCTGTCGTTTCTGAAAGTTTGGGGTTGCGATGCTTATGTCAAGAAACTTCAACCTGAAAAGCTCGAACCCAAATCGGAAAAATGCGTCTTCATAGGATACCCAAATGAAACTATTGGGTACACCTTCTACCTCAGATCCGAAGGCAAGGTCTTCGTTGCCAAGAATGGATCCTTTCTGGAGAAAGAGTTTCTCTCGAAAGAATTAAGTGGGAGGAAAGTGGAACTTGATGAGGTGACAGTCACCCCTTCCGAACCGGAAAGTAGCACAGCGCAAGAAGTTGTTCCTGTGGTGCCTGCACCGACTAGGGAGGAAGTTAATGATAATGATCATGAAGCTTCAGATCAAGTTACTACTGAACTTCGTAGGCCCACAAGGACACGTTCCGCACCAGAGTGGTACGGCAACCCTGTCCTGGAAATCATGTTGTTAGACAACGGTGAACCTTCGAACTATGAAGAAGCGATGGCGGGTCCGGATTCCAACAAATGGCTTGAAGTCATGAAATCCGAGATAGGATCCATGTATGAAAACAAAGTATGGACTTTGGTGGACTTGCCCGATGATCGGCACGCCATAGAAAATAAATGAATCTTTATGAAGAAGACCGACGCGGATGGTAATGTGACCATCTACAAGGCTCGGCTTGTCGCTAAAGGTTATCGACAGGTTCAAGGGATTGACTACGACGAGACTTTCTCTCCCGTAGCGATGCTAAAGTCCGTCCGAATCATGTTAGCAATTGCCGCATACTATGATTATGAGATATGGCAAATGGACGTCAAAACGGCATTCCTTAATGGCTTTCTCAAGGAAGAACTGTATATGATGCAGCTAGAAGGTTTTGTCGATCCTGAGAATGCTAACAAGGTATGCAAGCTCCAGCGCTCAATCTATGGGCTGGTGCAAGCATCTCGGAGTTGGAACATTCACTTTAATGATGTGATCAAAGCGTTTGGGTTTATACAGACTTGGGGAGAAGCCTGTATTTACAAGAAAGTGAGTGGGAGCTCTGTAGCATTTCTCATATTATATGTGGATGATATATTGCTGATGGGAAGTGATGTAGAATTCTTGGAAAGCGTAAAGGCCTACTTGAATAAGAGTTTTTCAATGAAGGACCTTGGAGAAGCTGCTTACATATTAGGCATCAAGATCTATAGAGATAGATCGAGACGCCTCATTGGTCTTTCACAAAGCACATACCTTGATAAGATATTGAAGAAGTTCAATATGGATCAGTCCAAGAAAGGGTTCTTGCCTGTATTGCAAGGTATGAGATTGAGCACCGCTCAATCCTCGACCACAGCAGAAGATAGAGAAAAGATGAGTGTCATCCCCTATGCCTCAGCCATAGGTTCTATTATGTATGCCATGCTGTGTACCAGACCTGATGTGAACCTTGCCATAAGTTTGGTAGGGAGGTACCAAAGTGATCCCGGTATGGAACACTGGACAGCGGTCAAGAACATCCTGAAGTACCTGAAAAGGACTAAGGATATGTTTCTCATTTATGGAGGTGACGAAGAGCTCGTCGTAAAGGGTTACGTCGATGCTAGCATCGACACAGATCTGGATGACTCCAAGTCACAAACCGGATACGTGTATATTTTGAATGGTGGGGCAGTCAGCTGGTGCAGTTGCAAGCAAAGTGTCGTGGCCCATTCTACATGTGAAGCGGAGTACATAGCTGCTTGCGAAGCAGCGCAGGAAGGAGTCTGGATGAAGGAGTTCATCACCGACCTAGGAGTTATTCCAAGCACATCGGGCCCGATGACTCTCTTCTGTGACAACACTAGAGCTATTGCCATTGCCAAGGAGCCCAGGTTTCACAAGAAGACCAAGCACATCAAGCGTCGTTTCAACTCCATCCGGAATTATATTCAAGATGGAGACATAGATATTTGTAAAGTGCATACGGATCTGAATGTCGCAGATCCGTTGACTAAACCTCTTCCACGAGCAAAACATGATCAACACCAGAACTCTATGGGTGTTCGATTCATCACAATGTAACTAGATTATTGACTCTAGTGCAAGTGGGAGACTGTTGGAAATTGTGACGCCCGAGACTGACGTCCCAGAAGATTCCAGAAGAGTTCCGAAGATTCCGGATGTTCAGGGTGCCCGTGGGTTGCTTTGTGCTTGTGTTATTTATTTTTGCATCGCATCATGTCATCATGCCATCACGTCATATTTATTTTTGCATCTCAACCTAATAAATTGCGTGGACCTTCGGTCCATTTAAATCGAGGGAAGGTGACTTCTCTTTATAACATATAAAGTCTCTCAATATTATGGAGCTATATTAATAAATATTCCAATTTGTTGGAATCACCGTAACACACTTGCAATATTTTCCCCATTGTCTTTTCCACTTCGAGCTTCTCTTTCCAAACCTTCCCTAATTCTTTTCCCGTTGTTCGAGGTCCTTCCAAAAACCCTCCTTCTATTTTATTTAAAACCCTGACATTTTTGTGAGTCCAGGGATTTTAACCTCTTGTCCTAAGCATATTCCTAGCACCTCCCTCCTTTTCTTTCTTGTTGTTGTATTCTGTTTTTTTTTTTTTTTAAAAAAACAGAAGAGGAGGCCTCCTTCCTTTCCCTCTCTCCTCCAGGCCGCAGCCTCCCTCTTGGCCCAGCCGCAGCTGAGGCCCAGGCCGACCGCACTTCTCCTCAAGGCCCACTGGCCACTCCACCGAACCCTAATCCCTCAGCCTTCGCTCCTCCCTCTCCCTGTTCGCCGCCGCCACTCATCCCGCGCCCCCTCTTTCTCTCGCTCGCCCGAGCCTCCTTTCGCCCCGATCTCCCTCTCCCTCGCGCACCTATCCATCTCCCCTCGCCCTGGCGGCCCCGCAAGAGAACCGCGGCCCCCGAGCGCTCTCTCCCTGCGACCCTCCCTTGCCGTGCGCTCGTCCTCCCCGTCTCCGTTCCGCGACCTGCGGCTTCTCTCCGTCCTCGCCTCCTCCGCAGCCCGGCGCGGCTACCTCCTCCCGAGTGCCCAGCGAGCCCGCTCGCCATGGCGCCCTGCGGCCTTCTCCTCTGCCAAGGTCGCGCGGGTCGCCCCTCCCTCCTCAGCTTCGACCGGGCCGGCCCTCTGGCGCCAGGGCGCCGCCTCGCCCCTCCTCGCCAGCGACGAACCAAGGCGCTGCTGCTCCTTCCGTTCCCAAGGCCCGCGACCGCGAGCGCCCCTCCGCGCCGTCCTTCTCCCTCGTCGCCTTCCTGGACGCCCCGAGCGCGCCCTTCCGTTCCCAAGGCCAGGAGCCACCCGACGCCTCCCTCGCGAGCTCGCCGGCCTCGTCCGCGTTCCCCGCGCGAGAAGCCCCCAAGGCCTGCAGCCCCGTCGTCCAGGGCCGGAGCCCCGTCGCGCGGCCAAGAGGTCGTGGCCCCGGCGCCTTCTGCCCCGCCGGCCAGCACCGCAGCCGCGGCCGGAGCTGCTCACTCCGTTCCTCCCTTCGCCACGACGCCGTCCAGAAGCCGCGCCGCTTCCTTCCTCTCCGTCGCCCGCTTTTTTTTCCTTTTTTTTGTAGTTTTGTTGCTGTAGTGTTGTTGTGTTGTGTTGCTGTGCTGTAATCTTGTCAGATGAACCGTGAACGAGTACCCCGACATCTACGAGCTCCATGTACGACTACGCGAACGACTACCGGCGACCCGACCAAGTACCCCTACGGCGAGTACCACTACATGACCCGACAAGTACCACTACATGCACTAGTACCTCGACGCCCGGAGCACTCGAGGACGACAAGTACCGCGACCGACTCGTCAAGTACCTCTTCGGATGCGTCAAGTTCCACTACTTCCACTACCGTCGCAAACGGGAACCCCGAGTACCACGACGCCCCGAACGTCTACCGATGACCGTGAACAACTACCGCCGTCGTGGAACCGCCAAGACGAACGGAACAACTACTTCCTCTACGAGTTGCGGAACGACTTCTTCCTCTTCGGAAACGTGAACGGCTACTTCCTCTACTTCCACTACTACGGCTACTTCCACTACGTCTCGAACCGCCTCGAAACGCACGCTTCGAAGGTATAACCCCGAGACGTGACCCGTGAGATGCATGCTTGTTGTGTTGTTTGAAATGTTTCCCGTGTGAGCACCGTGTCTGTTTCGTCCCTTTTGTTGTTCCTCGGTTGCCTCGTCGCCGACCCGTGGGAACCCGGCAACGGGATCACCCCATCACCTCGTTTGACTCGCTTCGTCACCTTTTGCACCGGTCTCTTAACGAGATACCGGAACCGATATGTTGCGTTGCATCATTTTCGGATCGTTGCCGTGGCACCCTTTTTCATTCCACCACGGTGACAATGCTTCATATCTCCTTTATGTCAACCCTTTTAATAAAACTTGCATAAACTTGTTCATGTCATCCGCATCATGATAACAACATTATATGGTTAATTGTTGTTTGCTTATAATTATTAAACATGCTCATGGGGATTTTCCGGACTTGTTGTTGTTATTTCCGGCCTCATTTAAATTGCCTAGTTAGTGTAGTTTCTTTATGCTTCACCTTTTGCCATGTTAAAAACAATTAATCTTGTCTTGTTAAGAACTAGAGTCAACTAAATAATTATTGTGGTGTTTTGTCAATATGCAACTCGTTGCATATTGACCTCCACTTAACTTGTAGTATTTGTTTGTGCACTTTGCCATGCCATGCATATTTAAACCGGACATGCATCATACTTGTTTGTGCATCGTATGCCATGTTGATGCTTGTGTGTTTACCGTGTGTTTTCTTCTTTCCGGTTGCTTCTCCTGTTAGCTTCGGTTTCGTTCCGGAGTTGTGAGGATCCGCTCGACTGTTGCTCCTTCTGCTTCTTGGATCCGTTCTTCTCCTTTGTGGAATTCCAGGCAAGATGACCGAACCCGGATACCATTACTATCTTTGCTTATTGCTAGTAGTCTCGATCTATAGTTTTGCCTCGATGCCCATGTCTTTCTTGTCAGCCTCCTACTTGTAACCAATTGCCATGTTTAACCAACCTACCTATGCAAACCGTTGCTTGGCTATACGTAGGCTCGCTCAGCCCCTCTTATAGCTTTATTAGTTGCAGGTGAAGATCGAAGATGCTTGCTTCATGTTGAAGTTTGGTTGGGTTATATCACACTATATAAATGCTTAAAATGAAATCATCTATATACTGGCAAGGGTGGAAGGCTAAGCCTTTTGCTTGGTGTTTTGTTCCACTCATGCCGTTAGGAACCGTATAAACCGGTGTTATGTTCCTTGATTTTGCGTTCCTAACACGGTTGGGGTGTATGGGACCCCCTTGATAAACCGCTAAGTGCTAAGTCTTTTCCAGCAAATCCCAACATTGGTACTATTTGCCTAATAACAAACTAATAAAACTTGCATGGGACTAGCTATCCCTTTTATTTTAATTCAACAACCCCGGGCCAGTGCTCCACATGAGTGTTGGTCCGAAACGGGGGTTACGCGGGGCCACCTCGAGGAAACTCAAGGTTTGGTAAAAACCTGTGGGATCAACCATCCGGTCGTGGCCTGAGACGAGATACGCGCGGCTACTATCAGGGTGTCGGCACGCCGGGAGGATTTGCTGGATTAGCCTTACCTTAGTTCGGTTTAACTTGAGCACGGGATTCCGAGAATACTCGGGTCTTCCCAACTATGGAGTTGCGACTCCGCGGATCGTGGGCTTGTGATGGGCCAAGTTGGAACCCCCCTGCAGGGTTTGAACTTTCGAAAGCCGTGCCCGCGGTTATGTGGCAGATGGGAGCTTGTTAATTCCGGTTGTAGATAACTTGACACAATGTTTCAATACACTACCAGCGTGTGTACCGTGACTGTCAATTTCCGAATAGGGATTCGGGAGTTGAACACGGTGGGGTTATGTTTGACCGGCTTTAGTTAGGATCACTTCGTGATCATCTTTCGACCGATGCCCTTCTCTTCTCGCTCTCTTTTGCGTAAGTTAGTGCTAGTTGCTGCTGCAGACTCTTGTTTGTTCCTTCACCTCTTATTCTGTCTTCAGCCTTGTCCTCACCCAAGGCTTAAATAGTCTTGTTACCCGGGAACGGGATTGCTGAGTCCTCTGTGGCTCACAGTTACTTCACCACACCAGATGCAGGTTCAGCCGAGTTTGATGCAGGAGTTGGTTCAAGTGCTTCACCAGGAGCTCGATGAAGAGTGTGGCCGTTTTGCTTGTGACGTTTCGTTGTTCAGTAGGGGTTTCTACTAGGATTCGATCCTGACCTGTGGCTTTTGTTGTTTTGGTATCTTTCTTTTGGTTCTTCACCCGTAGTCGGGTTGTGATGTTCTGTATGATGATTGCTTATGTAATGTATTGTGTGAAGTGGCGAGTGTAAGCCAACTATCTCCTTTTGCTTTTTAATCCCTCTTTTACATGAGTCGTGCAAAGATACCAAACTTGAGATCATTCTAGGATGGATTTATGCCTTTAAGTCGTGCCTCGACACGTAGGAGGTATAACTCCATCCTGGGCATTACAAGTTGGTATTCAGAGCCTTCTCCGACCTAGAAGCCCCACTGTTTGATCGAACCGTTGACGGTCGAGTCTAGGCACACACTGAAAACTTTTTGAGTCCTATATTATATCGGAGAGTAGGATTCCTTTGCTTCTCATCCCTTTTCTCTCTGGTGAGGACTCCTGACGATTACTCTTTTCTCATCTACTTTCAAAAATTGCACCAAATTTTTTTTAGGATCTCGCGAGTATTCTGGGATTGTTCCGATGTTCTTGTGACAAGGATATTGTTCTCGATGCCTCCTGTTACCGAGGAGTTGAGCTTCGGGGTATCATTGACACAAGCATATCGCGACAGTACTAAATACTTAAGACGGCCGACATCGAAAATCTCTCCTATACGGCCAGTGGCAAGATAACCCCGACATCACCCAGTACTGGGGAGGTAGTTCGAGAGTATTGCCATAGCTTGTTATAGTGGATGCTTTTCGAAGGTCCGAGGTAAACAGTTTCCGAGAAAGACTGGTTATGTGTTGAAGGATGGATACACCTGGATGTAGGTTTAGAGTTGATTGCGCGGTGCTTCCCGTGTATCCCCAACACCTGATTGCATAACTGGAAACTTTCGGAAATCTATAGGTGGGTTCATCTAGTAGTTCTAGGCATTCTTCCAACGGATGCTCGATATGAAGTTCGGGGTTCTACATTGAGTGAAGTGGTTTTATGGACTTGTTCTGATCGGGAGTTGCATCTTAAAGGGTCCTTGGCTATGCTGATCCGGGGATTGCAAAACCCTTTTGTAACACGTTCCATGAGCTTTCAGCACGAAGATGTCGAACGAAGCTTCTATCTTGTATTTGTTCTATCTGATCCTTGTTCCTTTTATTTATTTTGTTCTCCAAGTGGCTTCTCGTCAAGTTGATGTAACTATGGAATTCATTCGTTCAATTCTCTGTTCGGATGATATTGTGAAGATCATGTTGCATATCTACCCTTTGTTTTGTTTTGATTCTGGTATTCGAGTTGCTTCGATGTCAAATGTTGATTCCAGACCTTTCCTAATCGGTGTTCTCATATTCCTATGGGAGTGCTAATTCCTCTTGATCATCAAGATGGTCATGTTAAATTCTTTTTCAACCGGTGTCCTTTTGCTCATCTCAAGTTGTCTTTGTTTTCCCGCCCTCCCACCCCTTTTCTTCTTGGAGCCAGAAATTCTCAGATGAAGTATCTATTTTTATTCATGTGATGTTTCTTCATTCATTTCCTTCAATGTTCTTATCCGGTGAATTATTGTGAAGATGCTCAAGAGCTTCGAGTTCATCATTCTTTTGTTCTCATATTCTTCTCCGGTGGATGTAATTCAAGATTTTGGTGTTGATCTTATCCTTTTTCTCATCTCACAAGGTTTTTCTTATTCCGGTGCTCCAATTAGTCATTCTCCTCTTGCTATTCTTATCCGGAGTGCTGAAGATTCATAATTCCATTCTTAATCCGTTCAAATTATTTTGAGCATTATCATCTTACTCAAGGCTTTTAATTCAACCGGTGCAATATCTCTTAAGCAATCTTTTCAACGGTGATTTCTTTGAGTGGGCCCTAACCCACAGGTCTTTTCCAGGATCTTGCCTGACTCTTCTATTTTTTCCGGAGTTATTCTAAGATTCTCTTTAACTGTGACGTAAGAATGATTCCATCAGTCACATGCCTTCTTCAAGATCGCTTTCAAATTCTTGTTCATCATTGGTTCAACCTTTTTAATTCTTCATTCCGGAGTGCTCAACAATTCTTATGGCATTTCTCGCCTTCATTCTCAACATTTGAAGACCGGAGAAGTGTTTCTCTTAAACCTTGGCCCGTTCTCTTGAAGATAAGTGGTTCTAGCTTCATGTCATCCTCATTATCGTTTGATTGTGAGGAATTCTTTAACCATCCGAAGCATTTCATGAATTCTTTTCCTTGTGTTCCTCCGAAGGCCATCATTTCAGAATACTTCTTCGTTCTCAGTTTTCAACTTCGTCCTCCAAATATTCTTCATTGATGTCTCTTCGTTCGTCTCCATATTCTTCGGTGGTTCTTTCAAGTTTACCCTTCCGTTGTTATCGTGTTAATGCACTTGTTCTTTTCTTAATTCTACCGGTGGTTCGTTGAAGATTTACCAGAGCTTGTGCTAGATCTCTCTTTAATCCTTTCCAACGAGAATAAGTAGTATGCCAAATCCTTTGGTTGTCATCAATTTAAATTGGTGAAGGAGATGCATGACATAATTCTTATTCTTGTTCCTTCCAAGTGTTTAATTCTTTTGTCTGGAGCTTGTTCATCATATTATATCCTTGGTTCTAAGTTGTTCATCTTGTTTTCCGGAGCTCCAAGTTATTTCAATTATATCATTTCAACCTCCATCTAATTCATCGCAGGCCTTGAATCTTATTCTTTTCATCTTTCACTTCTCATGCTTTCATTACCGGAGTTTTCTTGGTGGTTCATCATCATTTAATTCATCCTCGAAGTCTTCATCAAGATTCTTGTTGGAGCTTAAGCATTCTTCATCATGCTTTCTAATTGCAATTCTTTCTACCTTATTCTTTGAGATGGTGTTATGTCATTCTTGTCAATTCCTTCATGTTTCATGATTCACGAGTTATCAAGAATGAGATATTTAAACCCATCATTTCCTTTGTTCAGGAGATCTTTCTACCCATTCATTTTATCTGTTGGAATTATCTTGGGTTGTATTTCACCTAAAAGCTTTCCCTAAGGATTGTTACTAATTATGGTGCTTATAAATGACCCAAGTTCTTCATTTATCATTCCGGTGAATTAAGTTTTCATCTCCTTGTTGATCTCAATCCAATCATTTGTTTTCATTAGTGGCTGGTTGTCACCTCTTAATTTTGAGATGTTTTCCATAAGCCCACATCAAGCTTATTCTTCTCGTTGTTGAAATTCCAACAACTCCGTTCAGCCCTTCTTCGTAAGGAGGACTTTTTAATTCATTTGCCGGAGAAGTTGTCTTTTCTTCTCCATTCTTTTCTTTCGTTGATCTATATGCTATTCTTTCATCCCGGAGGCATTGTGATGTGCTCTATCCAAACCATCATCTCGTTTTATCGAGATCATGTTCTTCCCTTTGCTTGTCCTTTTTAACTGGAATGTTGTGACCTCCATTCTAATTCTCTCATCTTATCAAGTTTTTCCTCTCTTTTAACCGGAGTGCTGTCTGAAATCTTTCATAACCTGGTGCCATTCTTTTAATTGTTTCGGAGGCGATATGTTGTGTTGTTGTTTTCATTAAGTATCTTCCATCTTCTCTAGTTCTTGTTCAATTCCTTCCATTTGCAGACGGAGTGCTGCCGAAATTTCGTCATTCTTATTCCTTGGCTATACCATTGCGGTTTCTTATTCTTTTGTCATCCATGAGCTCTTGTTTCATGTCTTTCAACCTACAAGGTTCTCATAAGTCTCCTTGTTCCTCATTTTACCGGAGTGCTCTTAACTTCGTTCATCTCCGTTGCATTCTTTCTTTCAACTTGTTTAACCTCTCAAGGTTCCTGGTTTCACTCGTCTATCAAAGAAGCAACTTTGTTTTACCTCTTCCTCTTCCGTTTTTACCCGGTGATATCTCTAGGATCTCGGGTCGAGATCCTCTGTTAGTGTGGGAGAGTTGTGACGCCCGAGACTGACGTCCCAGAAGATTCCAGAAGAGTTCCGAAGATTCCGGATGTTCAGGGTGCCCGTGGGTTGCTTTGTGCTTGTGTTATTTATTTTTGCATCGCATCATGTCATCATGCCATCACGTCATATTTATTTTTGCATCTCAACCTAATAAATTGCGTGGACCTTCGGTCCATTTAAATCGAGGGAAGGTGACTTCTCTTTATAACATATAAAGTCTCTCAATATTATGGAGCTATATTAATAAATATTCCAATTTGTTGGAATCACCGTAACACACTTGCAATATTTTCCCCATTGTCTTTTCCACTTCGAGCTTCTCTTTCCAAACCTTCCCTAATTCTTTTCCCGTTGTTCGAGGTCCTTCCAAAAACCCTCCTTCTATTTTATTTAAAACCCTGACATTTTTGTGAGTCCAGGGATTTTAACCTCTTGTCCTAAGCATATTCCTAGCACCTCCCTCCTTTTCTTTCTTGTTGTTGTATTCTGTTTTATTTTTTAAAAAAAAAACAGAAGAGGAGGCCTCCTTCCTTTCCCTCTCTCCTCCAGGCCGCAGCCTCCCTCTTGGCCCAGCCGCAGCTGAGGCCCAGGCCGACCGCACTTCTCCTCAAGGCCCACTGGCCACTCCACCGAACCCTAATCCCTCAGCCTTCGCTCCTCCCTCTCCCTGTTCGCCGCCGCCACTCATCCCGCGCCCCCTCTTTCTCTCGCTCGCCCGAGCCTCCTTTCGCCCCGATCTCCCTCTCCCTCGCGCACCTATCCATCTCCCCTCGCCCTGGCGGCCCCGCAAGAGAACCGCGGCCCCCGAGCGCTCTCTCCCTGCGACCCTCCCTTGCCGTGCGCTCGTCCTCCCCGTCTCCGTTCCGCGACCTGCGGCTTCTCTCCGTCCTCGCCTCCTCCGCAGCCCGGCGCGGCTACCTCCTCCCGAG
>LR738711.1:783151129-783210070 GCA_902687465.1 Secale cereale
GTTTCGTCCCTTTTGTTGTTCCTCGGTTGCCTCGTCGCCGACCCGTGGGAACCCGGCAACGGGATCACCCCATCACCTCGTTTGACTCGCTTCGTCACCTTTTGCACCGGTCTCTTAACGAGATACCGGAACCGATATGTTGCGTTGCATCATTTTCGGATCGTTGCCGTGGCACCCTTTTTCATTCCACCACGGTGACAATGCTTCATATCTCCTTTATGTCAACCCTTTTAATAAAACTTGCATAAACTTGTTCATGTCATCCGCATCATGATAACAACATTATATGGTTAATTGTTGTTTGCTTATAATTATTAAACATGCTCATGGGGATTTTCCGGACTTGTTGTTGTTATTTCCGGCCTCATTTAAATTGCCTAGTTAGTGTAGTTTCTTTATGCTTCACCTTTTGCCATGTTAAAAACAATTAATCTTGTCTTGTTAAGAACTAGAGTCAACTAAATAATTATTGTGGTGTTTTGTCAATATGCAACTCGTTGCATATTGACCTCCACTTAACTTGTAGTATTTGTTTGTGCACTTTGCCATGCCATGCATATTTAAACCGGACATGCATCATACTTGTTTGTGCATCGTATGCCATGTTGATGCTTGTGTGTTTACCGTGTGTTTTCTTCTTTCCGGTTGCTTCTCCTGTTAGCTTCGGTTTCGTTCCGGAGTTGTGAGGATCCGCTCGACTGTTGCTCCTTCTGCTTCTTGGATCCGTTCTTCTCCTTTGTGGAATTCCAGGCAAGATGACCGAACCCGGATACCATTACTATCTTTGCTTATTGCTAGTAGTCTCGATCTATAGTTTTGCCTCGATGCCCATGTCTTTCTTGTCAGCCTCCTACTTGTAACCAATTGCCATGTTTAACCAACCTACCTATGCAAACCGTTGCTTGGCTATACGTAGGCTCGCTCAGCCCCTCTTATAGCTTTATTAGTTGCAGGTGAAGATCGAAGATGCTTGCTTCATGTTGAAGTTTGGTTGGGTTATATCACACTATATAAATGCTTAAAATGAAATCATCTATATACTGGCAAGGGTGGAAGGCTAAGCCTTTTGCTTGGTGTTTTGTTCCACTCATGCCGTTAGGAACCGTATAAACCGGTGTTATGTTCCTTGATTTTGCGTTCCTAACACGGTTGGGGTGTATGGGACCCCCTTGATAAACCGCTAAGTGCTAAGTCTTTTCCAGCAAATCCCAACATTGGTACTATTTGCCTAATAACAAACTAATAAAACTTGCATGGGACTAGCTATCCCTTTTATTTTAATTCAACAACCCCGGGCCAGTGCTCCACATGAGTGTTGGTCCGAAACGGGGGTTACGCGGGGCCACCTCGAGGAAACTCAAGGTTTGGTAAAAACCTGTGGGATCAACCATCCGGTCGTGGCCTGAGACGAGATACGCGCGGCTACTATCAGGGTGTCGGCACGCCGGGAGGATTTGCTGGATTAGCCTTACCTTAGTTCGGTTTAACTTGAGCACGGGATTCCGAGAATACTCGGGTCTTCCCAACTATGGAGTTGCGACTCCGCGGATCGTGGGCTTGTGATGGGCCAAGTTGGAACCCCCCTGCAGGGTTTGAACTTTCGAAAGCCGTGCCCGCGGTTATGTGGCAGATGGGAGCTTGTTAATTCCGGTTGTAGATAACTTGACACAATGTTTCAATACACTACCAGCGTGTGTACCGTGACTGTCAATTTCCGAATAGGGATTCGGGAGTTGAACACGGTGGGGTTATGTTTGACCGGCTTTAGTTAGGATCACTTCGTGATCATCTTTCGACCGATGCCCTTCTCTTCTCGCTCTCTTTTGCGTAAGTTAGTGCTAGTTGCTGCTGCAGACTCTTGTTTGTTCCTTCACCTCTTATTCTGTCTTCAGCCTTGTCCTCACCCAAGGCTTAAATAGTCTTGTTACCCGGGAACGGGATTGCTGAGTCCTCTGTGGCTCACAGTTACTTCACCACACCAGATGCAGGTTCAGCCGAGTTTGATGCAGGAGTTGGTTCAAGTGCTTCACCAGGAGCTCGATGAAGAGTGTGGCCGTTTTGCTTGTGACGTTTCGTTGTTCAGTAGGGGTTTCTACTAGGATTCGATCCTGACCTGTGGCTTTTGTTGTTTTGGTATCTTTCTTTTGGTTCTTCACCCGTAGTCGGGTTGTGATGTTCTGTATGATGATTGCTTATGTAATGTATTGTGTGAAGTGGCGAGTGTAAGCCAACTATCTCCTTTTGCTTTTTAATCCCTCTTTTACATGAGTCGTGCAAAGATACCAAACTTGAGATCATTCTAGGATGGATTTATGCCTTTAAGTCGTGCCTCGACACGTAGGAGGTATAACTCCATCCTGGGCATTACAGAAATATGCCCTAGAGGCAATAATAAAATGGTTATTATTATATTTCCTTATTCATGATAATTGTCTATTATTCATGCTTGAATTGTATTATACGGAAACAGTGATACATGTCTGAATACATAGACCACAACGTGTCCCTGGTAAACCTCTAGTTACTAGCTTGTTGATCAACAGATGATTACGGTTTCCTGACCATCGACATTGGATGTCATTGATAACGAGATCACATCATTAGGAGAATGATGTGATGGACAAGACCCAATCCTAAGCCTAGCACAAGATCGTGTAGTTTGTAATGCTAAAGCTTTTCCAATATCAAGTATCTTTTCCTTAGACCATGAGGTTGTTGATGGCTTCTCGCCCCTCGTTGGTTACCCCAAGTGGAAGGTTTGAGATGCAGTGTAGCGGAAGTTTTCCCTTGGCAAAGATACCAAGGATCGATTTCCCTGAGACTCCCAGTTTCAACAAGAAGGTGTCAACTGCTAACGGCGCCAGATATTAGCAATCAACGTGGACCTGCACACAGATACAAATAACTTTGCTCCCAACGAGTACAGAGAGGTTGTCAATCCCTCCGGCCTTGTAGTTTACAAAGGATCAAATGCAAGTGATAATAGTGATAGGTAATGCTGCAAATAGTAAGTAAATGCGTAAAGTAAATAGTGGATGTGATCAATGATGGTAATATGGACCAGGGTCCCATGATGTTCACTAGTGATGTCTCTCTCCCAAAAGACGATAAAACAGCTATGTGAGGTAAACGAATTACAGCTGGGCAATTGACATGATTATCTGCGCAAACCAATGCTAACTATGTTACAAGAAAGGTAGAGGTTCAAAGCATGGGCGGTACGCCAAGGCAAGTAGACCGAAATCTATCTGCATCTACTACTAATCATCCACCTCGAGATATCTATCCAGAACATCTCGCTGGTATTAAGTTGCGAGTCCCACCCATAGTGTAAACTCAAAGCAACAGACAACTGCATTAAAGAACTTTGCGTAAAGTAAACAATCCTTGCACCCGCGGGCACAAGCACCATTGTTTTCCCCCTTGTGGCAACAGCACATCCCCTAGACTCATGTTTCTGTCACTCAAGCTAGTCATCGAGGGGCATGAACCCACAATCAAGCATAACGTTCCCTCTTGGAGTCACTACCTACTACTTGGCCAAAGCAATAAATAACAACGGAGATAATGCAAGAATTACTTACGAACATAAATATAAAAGAGGTAGATCAAATATATTACTCAAACACAATCTGAACATAATCTCACAATCCATCGGATCCCAGCAAACTCAACATAGCAACAACATAAGGATTACATATGTGCCTCGATCATGTAGGGCAGCTCACGAGGACTAATTAGTGAAGCACAAGAACGGGAGGAGAACATCACATAGCTACTGGTCATGGACCCATGGTCCAAGGGAGACTACTCACAACTCATCCGGGAGGCGTCCATGGTGGTGGAGAAGCTCCCGGTGGTGATCCTCCCCTCCGGCAGGGTGCCGGGAAGAGTTCTCCTGGTGCTCCCGATCTTGGAAGCGGCGGCGGCGGCGGAACAGAGATGAGATCGCGAAAAAGGGTTCCCGTCTCGAGGGTTTCGGGACACGATATAAATATATGCCAAAGGGGGGCATCAGCGGAGGCTCGGGGGGCCCAGGCGCCCCCCCGGCGCGGCCAGGGGGGGCGCGCCACCAGGGCGCCTGGAGCCCTGGTGGCCCCCCTCCGGTTGTACTTTGGCTGCTGGGAAGCTTCTGGAACGCTGATTTTTTATATAATTTTTCCGAGATTTTTCTGGCAGTTCTCGTAATGGGAAAACCTGAAATACAAAAACAGCAGAAAACAGAAACTGGCACTGGGGTGCACTAAGTTAATAGGTTAGTCCAAATATGATCAAAAGTGTATGGAAGTGTATAAATATCATAGCAATATCACCCAAAAGAGGCATGGAGCAAGCAGAAATTATAGATACGTTTTGGACGTATCAACATCCCCAAGCTTAATTCCTGCTCGTCCTCGAGTAGGTAAATGATAACAAGAATAATTTATGTGGTGACATGCTATTAACCATATAGGACTTTTCATAGTCATATGACAAAAGCTTACTGAGACAATGAATCTGTAGTAATTAAGTTGCCTCATGAGAAAATCACAAAGAACTGAAAGTTTTACAACATGATACTGAAACATCAAATAGATTTGTAATGAACATGGTGTGCAAATATGATAAAGTGATATCTCGCTTGCCCCCTTTAGTGAAGCAAAACATAAATGCAGGGGCACCGCCAAGGTTTAAGTGATGACTAGATACAATGATTTCAGAATAAACGATATCATAATCATGCAAAAGACAATGCTACTTTGGGACAATGCACATTACACTTAGAATGACAATCATGCTCTCAGTAGTTGGTGCTTTAAAAGAAGGTGGAGACTCTCGAACCGTGGCTTTTGTTGGCAAGGTTGAAAACCCGTAGTCGGAAACAAAGACAAAGCATGTACCAGAGCTCTAGGTTTTAAAAACAGAGGTAATAATAATTTTTTAGATCATGCATGTTTCGTCAACGAATGCTAGCAGATAACTCAATTACTTCTTGAGATGGACAAGTTTCGAGGAACGGCTCCCGAATAAGGACGATCACATCCTCTTAATCTCCTTTGTTTATCACTGCCAAAGTTTTCTGATTTCTCATGAACAAAGCGTGAAGGAGGGTTTGTTTGTTATATTAATTTTGAGCCGGGCGCACTCAATGCCAGTTCCTTCTCGTGTTATGGCTTTGCACATTATACATGCAATCCCAGGGTGAAGCTTGTCCAACTTAAAAAGATCATGAATTAACTACTACTTCCTCATGGACTTAAAACAGAGGCACAAAATAGGAATACATTTTTTTTCTTTTTGAATAATTTCGAGATGGTACATGAAAGTCTTCGTTAGGAATGGCAGGTAAATACCATGTAGGAAGGTATGGTGGACTCATATGGCATAACTGGTTTAAAGGAATTTGGATGCACAAGCAGTCAGTCCGCTTAGTACAGGTGGAGGTTAGCAAAAGACTGGGAGCGACCAACTAAGAGAGCAATGACGGTCATAATCATGCAGAGCGACAAAGCAACATTGAATCAGGCATGGTAGTTATATCGCTACTCAGAAATAAAAGATCATCAAGGCTTGACAGACTTTCTTTACAGTCTTAAATACGCGTGAGCATACGCCAAGTCAATCAAAATAAATTCTTGAAGGAAGATATTACTAAACCATACCACATCATAGGCAAACAAATCATGTTGGTACTCCAATAACACATTGGAAACCCCCCAGCTATTTGAGACTAACCATAAGAAAACATGAACTACTAAGCACCATTATGCACGTAGCATTTTTATCATAGACATACCAACCAATGCAACGGAAGCAAACTCTCTTAATAAGATAATCATGATAAATAAAGAGAGTTCAAGCAACCAACTAAACAAAAGCTCTTTAAAAAGATAAGCATGAAAACTAAAAGCTAAGCATGATAGTAGCTATTGAAAGACAAAGAACACACACAGCAAAGATAGACATGAAAATTCTATGTTATGTTCTAGGTAGAAGTGGAGCGTGTTTCTCTCCCACATAAAGAAAGCTGAGTTCCGACTCGTTATGAAAAGCTAAAGAAAACTAAAAAGGAAAACTAAAAGCAAGACGCTCCAAGCATAGCACATAACACATGAAGTGATAAAAATATAGTGGAACGAAAGACGAACTGATAATGTTGATGGAGAAGGGGATGCACGGGAGCATCCCCAAGCTTAGACGCTTGAGTCTTCTTGAATATTTCTTGGGGGTGCATGGGGGCATCCCCAAGCTTGAGCGTTTGACACTCCCGAATCTTTTTATCATCTTCCCTCGCACACTTAAAAACTCCCTTCATACATAACTCATCATAATCTGATTAGCGAGGTTAGTACCCTTAATAAAATAATTGTTCCTTGCTGGAAATAAGGATATTCTTGAAGGTCTACTGTTTCTCAAGATTGCCAAAAGGTTTTTGGAAAGAAAAAGCAAGCTCTAGGTTTGCAAAATGAAGGAAAGGCAAAACAGGACAGAATCTGTGAAAAACAGAACAAAAGGTAGTAAATGGTTTTTTCGGGGCACTTCTGCAACTCTAATCAAAAAACTCAAAACAGACGCACGAAAGACAATTATATAGAGCATGCTGTCGAAAAAATTCAGACCAAAAAGATGACCTGTTGATTTTATACGAATTTTTCTATCTAAGGACAGAATCTGTTTCCTGGACAGCACGTCACAACTTTTGAACTTTCTTGCAATCAGAGGCTACACTTGGCACAAAATTGAAAAGCAAAGATACAATGATGATGCTACTGTAGTAACAACATCAAGACACAACAAAAGCAAAATAAAATTTTATTCATGTGGGCTGCCTCCCAAAAGCGCTTTCTTTTATGCCTTGCTAGGCATAGTGCAAAGAGATCAAGTCTTATCAAGAGTAAAAGAATAGCTAGCCCGTATAACGGACTCAAAAGGTAACTTAATATTTTTTCGAGGGAAGTGTTCCATCCCTTTCTTGAGAGGAAACTGGAATTTTATATTCCCCTCTTTCATGTCAATGATAGCACCAACGGTGCGTAGAAAAGGACGTCCCAAAATAATTGGACACGAAGGTTCACATTCAATGTCGATAATAGTAAAATCAACGGGAACATAATTGTCATTGACAATGATAAGAACATCATCGATCCTCCCCAAAGGTTTCTTTATGGAAGAATCAACGAGACGAACACCAAAAGAACAAGAATCAAAAGGTTTCAATTTAAGCATATCATATAGTCTTTTGGGCATAATGGAGGTACTAGGTACAGCATCACATAAAGCATAGCAAGAGAAGTTATTCAATTTAATTTTAATCATAGGATCCCAACCATCTTCTAGCTTTCTAGGTATGGAGGCTTCTACTCTAAGTTTCTCCTCCCTAGCTTTGATGAGAGCATTAGTGATATGCTCTGTGAAGGCAAGATTAAGCGTGCTAGTGTGGGGATCTTTAGCCATTCTTTGTAGAAAGGTGACAACTTCTGAGATACTACAATTATCAAAATCAATTTTATCAATATTGGGCAGAATTTTAGTGTCATCTTCTTTGTTAGAATTGCTCTCTATTATAAGAGTTTGAACGTCTTCCCAAGTTTGGGGAAGCATAGGAGCAACTTTAAACTGAGGCTCATACTCTTTTCCTGGAAGGCCATGCCATGGGCATAACTCTCCATCAAGACTAACATAATCACAAGGTTTAACTTTTGTAGATCCCAACAGTGGTGATTGGCGTAATGGAAGAAGGGGTGTACTCCTCCCATTTAGTGTTTTTGGTGGAACCCATAGCAGCAAGCGAGCAAGATAACTATTTTTGTGATTTTCGATAAAAGATACTAAAGCAAAAAAACTGAAAGGTAAACTAACAAGACTAAAAGCAAAGGTAAAAGATAGCGTGCAACTCCCCTATCCTGAAGAGTGGAGTCCCCGGCAACGGCGCCAGAAAACTTTGCTTGATGGCTTCTCGCCCCTCGTTGGTTACCCCAAGTGGAAGGTTTGAGATGCAGTGTAGCGGAAGTTTTCCCTTGGCAAAGATACCAAGGATCGATTTCCCCTCAGACTCTCAGTTTCAACAAGAAGGTGTCAACTGCTAACGGCGCCAGATATTAGCAATCAACGTGGACCTGCACACAGATACAAATAACTTTGCTCCCAACGAGTACAGAGAGGTTGTCAATCCCTCCGGCCTTGTAGTTTACAAAGGATCAAACGCAAGTGATAATAGTGATAGGTAATGCTGCAAATAGTAAGTAAAAGCATAAAGTAAATAGTGGATGTGATCAATGATGGTAATATGGACCGGGGTCCCATGATGTTCACTAGTGATGTCTCTCTCCCAAAAGACGATAAAACAGCTATGTGAGGTAAACGAATTACAGTTGGGCAATTGACAGGATTATGTGCGCAAACCAATGTTAACTATGTTACAAGAAAGGTAGAGGTTCAAAGAATGGGCGGTACGCCAAGGCAAGTAGACCGAAATCTATCTGCATCTACTACTAATCATCCACCTTGAGATATCTATCCAGAACATCTCGCTGGTATTAAGTTGCGAGTCCCACCCATAGTGTAAACTCAAAGCAACAGACAACTGCATTAAAGAACTTTGCGTAAAGTAAACAATCCTTGCACCCGCGGGCACAAGCACCGTTGTTTTCCCCTTTGCGGCAACATCACATCCCCTAGACTCATGTTTCTGTCACTCAAGCTAGTCATCGAGGGGCATGAACCCACAATCAAGCATAACGTTCCCTCTTGGAGTCACTACCTACTACTTGGCCAAAGCAATAAATAACAACGGAGAACATGCAAGAATTACTTACGAACATAAATATAAAAGAGGTAGATCAAATATATTACTCAAACACAATCTGAACATAATCTCACAATCCATCGGATCCCAGCAAACTCAACATAGCAACAACATAAGGATTACATATGTGCCTCGATCATGTAGGGCAGCTCACGAGGACTAATTAGTGAAGCACAAGAACGGGAGGAGAACATCACATAGCTACTGGTCATGGACCCATGGTCCAAGGGAGACTACTCACAACTCATCCGGGAGGCGTCCATGGTGGTGGAGAAGCTTCCGGTGGTGATCCTCCCCTCCGGCAGGGTGCCGGGAAGAGTTCTCCTGGTGCTCCCAATCTTGGAAGCGGCGGCGGCGGCGGAACAGAGATAAGATCGCGAAAAAGGGTTCCCGTCTCGAGGGTTTCGGGACACGATATAAATATATGCCAAAGGGGGGCATCAGCGGAGGCTCGGGGGGCCCAGGCGCCCCCCGGCGCGGCCAGGGGGGCGCGCCACCAGGGCGCCTGGAGCCCTGGTGGCCCCCCTCCGGCTGTACTTTGGCTGCTAGGAAGCTTCTGGAACGCTGATTTTTTATATAATTTTTCCGGGATTTTTCTGGCAGTTCTCGTAATGGGAAAACCTGAAATACAAAAACAGCAGAAAACAGAAACTGGCACTGGGGTGCACTAAGTTAATAGGTTAGTCCAAATATGATCAAAAGTGTATGGAAGTGTATAAATATCATAGCAATATCACCCATAAGAGGCATGGAGCAAGCAGAAATTATAGATACGTTTTGGACGTTTCAGTTGTGTAACTCCCGGATACCATAGGAATACTTTGGGTGTGCCAAACGTCACAACGTAACTGGGTGGCTATAAAGGTATACTACGGGTATCTCCGAAAGTATATGTTGGGTTGGCACGAACCGAGACTGGGATTTGTCACTCCGTGTGACGGAGAGGTATCTCTGGGCCCACTCGGTAAGACATCATCATAATGAGCTCAATGTGACTAAGGTGTTGGTCACGGGATGATGTATTACGGAACGAGTAAAGAGACTTGCCATGACGAGATTGAACAAGGTATCGGTATACCGACGATCGAATCTCGGGCAAGTACTATACCGATAGACAAAGGGAATTGTATACGGGGTTGATTGAATCCTTGACATCGCGGTTCATCCAATGAGATCATCGAGGAACATGTAGGAATCAACATGGGTATCCAGATCCCGCTATTGGTTATTGACCGGGGAGTCGTCTCAGTCATGTCTACGTGTCTCCCGAACCCGTAGGGTCTACACACTTAAGGTTTGGTGACGCTAGGGTTGTGGAGATATATGCATGCGGTAACCTGAATGTTGTTCGGAGTCCCGGATGAGATCCCGGACATCACGAGGAGTTCCGGAATGGTTCGGAGGTAAAGATTTATATATAGGAAGTCCAGTTTCGGCCATCGGGAGAGTTTCGGGGGTCACTGGTATTGTACCGGGACCACCGGAAGGGTCCTGGGGGTCCACCGGGTGGGGCCACCTATCCCGGAGGGCCCCATGGGCCGAAGTGGGAGGGGAACCATCCCATAGTGGGCTGGTGCGCCCCCTCCCATGGGCCTCCCCTGCGCCTAGGTTTGGGAACCCTGGGGGTGGGGGCGCCCCACCTGGCTTGGGGGGGTAAGTCCCCCCCCCTTGGCCGCCGCCCCCTAGGAGATTGGATCTCCTAGGGCCAGCGCCCTGTGACGCCCGAAGACCGACGTCCCAGAAGATTCCAGAAGATTCCAGATGTTCTGGGTTCTCCCGTGTGTTTCTTTTGTGCTTGTGTTATTTATTTTGCATTGCATCATGTCATCATGCCATCATGTCATATTTATTTTGCAACTCAACTTAAATAAATTGTGTGGACCTTCGGTCCATTTAAATCGAGGGAAGTGTGACTTCTCTTTATAACATATCCTCCCAATATTTAGGGAGCTATATTAAAAATATTCCAATTGTTTGGGATCACCGTAACACACTTGCAAATATTCCCCATGCCTCTTAATTCAAGTTTCACCGTCAAAAACCTTCCCTATATTTCTTTTCTCATTTATCGAGGTTCTTCCAAAAACCCTCCAACAATTTTAATTAAATTCCTTACATTTTTGTGAGTCCAGGGAATTTTACCCTATGCCCTAAGCCTATTCCTAACTCCTCCTTTCTTTTCTTTTCCTTTGTGGTTTTCTATTTTATTTGGTAAATAGCATAGGAGAAGAGCAGCCAGGCCGAGCCTCCGCCAGCCTCTTGGGCCTCCTCCTCCCTCCTAGGCCCATCAGGCCATCCTCCCTCGCAGCTCGTTCCCTCCTAACCCTAGCCGACCCCGTCCCTCTCCCGCATCGCTCCTTCTTTCTCTCCCTCGCGCCGCCAGGCGTTTCTCTCGCTCGCCCGCACCCTTTTTCCCTCGATCTTCCCCATCTCCCTCGCCGCTCTCCATCTCCCCGACCCTAGCGCCTCCATCGCTCGATCTCCCTCGCGCCGAGCATCTCCCTCCCCGCGCCAAGGCCGTCCGACGCGCCTCCATCCGCAGCTCCTTGCGCGCCCCTCCTCTCCTGCGCCTCGCCCCCTGGCGCCCCGCGAGCCGGCCGCCCCGAGCCCGACGCATCCGGCCTCCTCCATGCCTCAGCGACGGCCCCAGCCCCTCCGTCGCCTGGTGCCGCGCTCGTCTGCTCCAGGAGCCCCCAAGGCCGCAGCTTCCCCGTCCTCGCCGCGCCATGGCCCCGAGCGCCGCGCGCCGCGACCTCCTTCCACCACGGGAGCCGCACTCCAGCGCCGCCGGCCTCCGACTTCCTCCAGCGCAGGCAACGGCCAGCCCCATCGCCCCGCTGGACGCCCATCAGCCGCTGTCGTTTCCTCCATCGCCATGCTGCTGCCACGGTCTCGACGCCCCGTGCTGCCTCCCTTTTTTTTGACTATATACTGCAGGGCAAAAGCCCCACAGCCCACTTTATTGAGTTATAAAAGAATCAAAATACAACAAAGTTAGAGATACTTACAAAGGTTTAGTAAACAGAAGGGCCTAAGGTAAGTTAGCTAACCAATACATAAAGCTATCTTTGTATTTACATTTTATCCTATGAGATAAGAGAGTCATGTCATGGATAAAATTGTGCCTCCATCGCCTGAAAATAGGAGATTCATTTCTGAAGACCTTTCCATTCCTGGTAATCCAGATGTTCCAGGCAGCAGTAAAAACCACTTCAGTAAAGAATGGTTGACCAAATTCAGTCCTTGTTTTGCAAGCCATTTGGTAGGTAGTCAAACCAGGTGCAGGATCCCATGAAATTTGCAAATAGTTCCAGACTCTTTGGCTGAATATGCAGGAGAAGAAAAGATGGCTGACATCTTCATGTATATGATGAGGACATAGAACACAGGTTAGGTCATCCACATGCCAATGTCTGCGTTGAAGCATATCTCTGGTGTCTAGCCTGTCTCTAAGGAGTAGCCAACCAAACATTTTAATCTTCATTGTGCATGCACTCTTCCATATCCAAGAAAAGATAGGGTCAGAAACTATTTGTTGATGAACCTGAGTGTAGTATGATTTGGGCCTAAAGGATCCTTTATTGAAAGGCCAAATCCAGCTATCAGTGTCTTGTGAAGTACCCTGAGAGCTCAGAGCATTCTGCAGGTGTTGCAGTTCATCAAAAGCATGTGTGGATAAAGGCATATGAAAAGATCCCAGAAGATCCTGAGCCATAACTTGAGCAACAGAAAGATGACCATCAATCACATAAGAGTATAACCTGGGGTAGTAATTGCTCAATGACTCTCCATTGATGGCAGACAGCCAGGGATCATGCCAGAAAAGGATGGAGGTGCCATTACCAAGGCGAGGTTTGGCAATAGACAAGTATTTGGCAGATAATTTGAAAACATCTCTCCACCAAAAAGATCCACAAATAATAGTTGAATGAGGCACAGAATCATGGTAGTAAGAATCCCAGACCAAGCTTACCCAAGGGATATCTTGATGGTTGTAAAACTTATGGAGAAATTTCATCAACAGAGCTTCATTGTGCACTTTGAGGTTAAGCACTCCAAGACCCCCTTTATCCTTTGGTAAGCAGACCAATTTCCATGCAGCAAGAGACTGCTTTAGTGTGTCAGAATTGCCTCTCCACAAACACTGTCTCTGTATCCTTTCAATTTGTTTAAGAATGCCAATTGGGATGTCCACAAACACTGTCTCTGTAGTCTTTGGTGCTGCCTCCTTTTGTTGCTGATGTTGTTCGCCAAGGCGCAGCTACTCTGCCGTGTAGCCCATCTCCTTTTGTTGTGCTGTGTTTTTTTCGCCAAGTGCCAGGATACATGTACATCTACAAACGAGTAACGATGGCAGCCCGAAGCACCAAGTACCTCTACGATGACCCGAACATCTACATAATACGAGTACATCTACCGACGCGACAAGTTCCCACTACGTGCATGTACCACTACCGTCGCCGAGACCGCAAGTACCACTACATGGACGTGTACCCCTACGTCAACTACGACGCCGCAAGTACCACGACTACCGGATGCGCCAAGTACCTCGACGCCCGAGTGACTACTTCCTCTCCGATGACGAGTACCTCTACGGAACGACTACTTCCTCTACGACCCGTGTACGACTACTTCCACTATGTCCCTCGACGACTCGTACCCCTCCGAGAACGAATGTTTCGAAGGTATAACCCCGAGACGATGACCCGAGAACGTTTGCATGTGTGGTATGAGATGTTTCACTTGTGTGCTCCGTGCCCGTTTCGTCCTTTGTCATGCTCCTCGGTTGCCTCGTCGCCGACTCGTGGGAACCCGGTGACGGGATCATCCCGCTTTTCATCTTGTTCGACTCGCTCACGCCATCTTTCTTTTGCACCGGTCTCTCAACGAGTTACCGGAACCGAGATGTTGCGTTGCATCATTTTCGGATCGTTGCCGTGTCACCCTTTCTTCCACCACGGTGTCAATACTTCATATCTTCTTCATGTCAACTTTTAATAAAAATTGCATAAAACTTGATCGTGTCATCCGCATCATGTTAACAACATTATATGTGTGAATTGTTGTTTGCTTAAAATTACTAAACATGCATATGGGGATTTTCCGGAATTGTTGCTGTTATTTCCGGCCTCATTTAATTTGCCTAGATAGGTAGTTTATTTTTTGTTTCACCTCTTGCTATGTTAAAAACATTTAATCTTGTCTTGTAAATAAACGAGAGTCAATTAAATAACTAAAATGTGGTGTTTCGTCAATATGCAACTCGTTGCATATTGAGCTCCACTTAACTTGTAGTTTTGTTTGTGCACATTGCCATGCCATGCATAATTAAACCGGACATGCATCATACTTGGATGTGCATCGTATGCCATGTTTATGCTTGTGTGTTTACCGAGTTGTTTGCTTCTTTCCGGTTGCTTCTCTTGATAGCTTCGGTTTCGTTCCGGAGTTGTGAGGATTCGCTCGTCTATGTTGCTCCGTCTACTTCATGGATCCGTTCTTCTTCGTCGCGGAATCCCAGGCAAGATGATCATACCCTTGGATACCTTTACTACCATTGCCATGCTTAGTTGTCTCGATGCTATCGTTACATGTCGCGCTACCCATCTTTTATTGTCAGCCTCTCCTTGTTGCCATGAAACCTCTAACCTTGAAACCTTCCTAGCAAAACTACTGTTTGGCTATGTTACCCGCTTGCTCAGCCCCTCTTATAGCGTTGTTAGTTGCAGGTGAAGATGAAGTTCGTTCCAGGAGGGAACTTGTTGTTGGAATATCACAATATCTATAATTATTATTAACACACCTATATACTGGGCATGGGTGGAAGGCTTGGCCTTTTGCTCGGTGTTTTGTTCCACTCATGCCACCTTAGGCGCCGATAAACCGGCATTATGTTCCTTGATTTTGCGTTCCTTACACGATGGGTGGATGGGGACCCCTTGACAGTTCGACTTTGAATAAAACTACTCCAGCAAGGCCCAACATTGGTTTTAATTTGCTCATAATAACAACTTAAATAATTAATTAATTGCATAGGGGGTCATGTCCCCGGGTTCTTAATTCTACATAACAGGGGGGCAGTGCTGATGGTGTTGGTCCCAAACGGGGGTTATGCGGGGCCACCACGGGGAAACTCGAGGATTGGCTCATGTAGGATCACCCATCCGGTCATGGCCTGAGACGAGATACACGCGGCTACTATCAGGGTGTCGACACGCCGGGAGGTCTTGCTGGACTTGTTTTACCATTGTCGAAATGTCTTGTGCACCGGGATGCCGAGCCTGATCGGATTTCCCTAAGATAAGAGGTGATGATATTATATTTATCACTTCAGCTAATCGTGAGAGCTTGTGATGGGCTAAGTTGGGACACCCCTGCAGGGTTATAATCTTTCGAAAGCCGTTCCCGCGGTTATGTGGCAGATTGGAATTTGTTAATGTCCGGTTGTAGAAAACTTGACAGATGATCCGAAGTAAAACACACAACTGTGTGAGTAACCGTGACTGTCTCTTTTCACTTTGAGAAGAGAACACGGTGGGGTTATGTTTGACTCGTATGTAGTTCAGGATCTTTAGCGATCACTACTTTTGCGACTGTCTGCGTATATGCTCATCTTATTCTTGTACTCGTAAGCTAGCCACCATATTATGCTTAGCCGCTGCTGCAACCTCACCACCTTACCTCTTCCTACCCACAAAGCTTTGCTAGTCTTGATACCCATGGTTATGGGATTGCTGAGTCCTCGTGGCTCACAGATACTACAACACCAGATGCAGGTTCAGCCGGGATGAAGCAGGAGCTGGTTCAGAGCTTCACTGGGAGCTCGATGAAGAGAGTGGTCGTATGCTTGTGACGTTTCGACGATCAGTAGTGGTTTCTACTAGGATTCGATCTAGACCTGTGGTTTAACGTTATGTTTGGTATCTTTCATTTGGATCTTCACCCATAGCCGGGTTGTGATGTTTTGAATGATGTCTTGCTTATGTAATGTATTGTGTGAAGTGGCGAGTGTAAGCCAACTATCTCCTTTTGCAATTTAATCCCTCTTTTACATGAGTCGTGCAAAGATACCAAACTTGAGATCATTCCAGAATGGGCTTATACCTTTAAGTCGTGCCTCAACACGTAGGAGGTATAGTCCCATCCTGGGCATTACAAGTTGGTATTCAGAGCCTTCTTCGACCTAGAAGCCCCCACTGATTGATCGAATCATTGACGGTTGAGTCTAGGCACACACTTTAAAATGTTTTGAGTCCTATATATATACCGGAGAGTAGGATTTCTTTTGCTTCTCATCTCTTTTCACTCTGGTGAGGACTCCTGATGATTACTCTTATCTCTTCTACTCTCAAAAATGGCACCAATTTTTTTTTAGAATCACGCGAGTATTGTTTGGATTGTTTCAATGTCTTTGTGACGAGAACATTGTTCTCGATGCCTCCTGTCTTTAGGGGTTGTGGCAGTGTCCCGGGGAGTTGAGCTCCGAGGTGTTGTCGTCACAAATATATCGCATCAGTTCTGGAATACTTAAGACGGCCGACATCGAAAACTCTCCTATGCGGTTAGTGGCAAGATAACCCCGACATCACCCAGTACTGGGGAGGTAGCTCGGGAGTATTGCCATAGCTTGTATAGTGGATGCGTTTCGAAGGTGCGAGGTAAATGGTTTTCGGAAACAACTGGTTATGAGTTGAAGGATGGATACAGCTGGATGTAGGATTAGAGTTGAGTGCGCGGTGCTTCCCCTGTATCCCCAACACCTGATTGCATAACTGGAAACTTTCGGAAATTAATAGGTGGGTTCATCTAGTAGTTCTAGGCATTCTTCTAACGAGTGCATGATATGAAGTTCGGGGTTCTACATTGAGTGAAGTGGTTTTATGGGCTTGTTCCGATCGGGAGTTGCATCTTAAAGGGTCCTTGGCTATGCTGATCCGGGGATTGCAAAACCCTTTTGTAACACGTTCCATGAGCTTTCAGCACGAATATGCCGAACGAAGCTTCTATCTTGTATTTGTTCTATCTGCTCCTTGTTGCTTTTATTTACCTTTTGTTCTTCCAAGTGGTTTCTCGTCAAGTTGATGTACCTGTGGAATTCATTCGTTCAATCCTTTGTTCGAATGATATTGTGAAGATTATGCTGCAACATATCTATCCGTTGTTTTGTTTTGATTCTGGTATTCGAGTTGCTTCGATGTCAAATGTTGATTCCATACCTTTCCTAATCGATGTTCTCATATTTCTATGGGAGTGCTAATTCCTCTTGACCATCAAGATTTTCATGTCGAATTCTTCTCAACCGGCGTCCTTTGCTTCGAGTTAATCCGATCCTTTCATCACCTGCAAGATCAACTCTCAGGCTTTTCTCAACGGTGTATGTTTCATTCATCCCAAGTTGTCCTTGTTTTCCCCACCCTCCCACCCTTCTTCTTGGAGTCAGAAATTCTCAAATGAAGTATCCATTTTATTCATGTGAGGTTCTTCATTCTTTTCCTTCAATGTTCTTATCCGGTGATTTATCGTGAAGTTGCTCAAGAGCTTCAAGTTCATCATTCTTTTGTTCTCAAATTCTGTCGGTGGATGTAATTCAAGATTTCGGTGTTGATCTTATCCTTTTCCTCTTTTCACAATGCTTTCTTATTCCGGTGCACCAATTATTCATTCTCCTCTTGCTATTCATATTCGGAGTGCTGAAGATTCATAATTCCATTCTTAATCCGTTCAAATTATTTTTGAGGAATGCTATCTTATTCAAGCCATTTAATTAAACCGGTGCAATATCTCTTAAGCAATCTTTTCCAACGGTGATTTCTATTGAGTGGGCCCTAACCCACAGGTCTTTTTCCAGGATATTACCTGACTCTTCTAATTTTTCCGGAGTTATACTCAAATTCTTTTCAAAGTCTGACGTAAGAATGATTTCCATCAGTCATATGCCTTCTCCAAGATCGCTTTCAAATTCTTTTCATCGTTGTTTCAACCTTTTGAATTCTTCATTCCGGAGTGCTCAACAATTCTTATGGCATTTCTCGTCTTCATCCTCAACATTTGAAGACCGGAGAAGAGTTTCTCTTAAATTTTGACCCGTTCTCTTGATGAGTTGTGGTTCTAGCTTCATGCCATCCTCATTACTGTTCCGATTGTGAGGAATTCTTTTTATACCCATCCGAAGCATTTCATGAATTCTTTTCTTTGTGATCCTCCGAAGGCCATCATTTCAGAAGATTTCTTCGTTCTCAGTTTTCAACTTCGTCCTCCAAATATTCTTCATTGATGTCTCTTCGTTCGTCTCCATATTTTTACGATGGTTCTTTCAAGATTACCCTTCCGTTGTTATCGTATTAATTCATTTGTTCTTTTCACAATCCTACCGGTGCTTCGTTGAATATTTATCCAAGCTTGTGCGAGATCTCTCTTAATTCTTTGCAACGAGAATAAGTAGTATGCCAAATCCTTTGGTTGTCATCAATTTAAATTGGTGAAGGATATGCATGACATAATTCTTATTCTTATTCCTTCAAGGTGATTAATCCCTGCCTTCGGAGCTTGTTCACCATATCATATTCTCGGTTCTAAGTTGTTCATCTTGTTTTCCGGAGCTTCAAGTTATTTCTGTTATATCATTTCAAAGCTCCATCTAATTCATCGCATGTCTTGAATCTTATTCTTTTCATCTTTCACTTCTCATGCTTTCATTACCGGAGTTTTCATGGTGGTTCATCAAGATTTAATTCATCCTCGAAGTTTTCATCAAGATTCTTGTTGGAGCTCAAGCATTCTTCATCCTGCATTCCAATTGCAATCCGTTCTACCTTATCTTTCAGATGGTGTTATGTCATTCTTGACAATTCCTTCATGTTTCATGATTCACGAGTTATCAAGAATGAAATAATTGAACCCATCATCCTTATTTCTCAGGAGATCCTTTCAACCTCCCATTTTGTTGTTGGAGTTATTTGGGTTATATCTCACCTAAAAGCTTTCCCTAAGAATTGTGGCTATTATGGTGCTTATAAATGACCCAAGTTCTTCATTTATCCTCCCGGTGAGATAAGTTTTTCGTCTCCTTGTTGATCTCAATCCAATCAATATTTTCGTCAGTGGCTGGTTGTCACCTCTTAATTTTAAGATGTTTTCCATAAGCCCACATGAGCTTATTCTTTTCGTTGTTGATTTTTTCCAACAATTCTATTAATCCATCATTGTAAGGATGCTCTTCCAAATTCATTCGTGGGAGAAGTTGTCATTTTCTTCTCCGTTCTTTTCTTTACAACGACCTAGCATATATTCTTTCATTCCGGAGGTATTGCGATGTTGCTCTCTCCAAACCATCATATCGTTTTGTCGAGATCATGTTCTTTCCCTTGCTTATCATTAACCGGAGTGTTGTATTCTTCATTCAAGTTACATCATCTTATCTAGTTTGCCTCTCTTTTCAACCGGAGTGCTGTCCAAATTATTTCGTTCTTATTCCTTCTCAATCTTGGTTAATCGGAGTGGTTTTGAATTCTTTCGTCATCCGTGAGCTCTTGTTTCATGTCTTTAAACCTACAAGGTTCTCATAATGCTCCTTGTTACTCTTTTCTAACGGAGTTTTCATATTCGTTCATCTCCGTTGTTTTCTTCTTTCATTTTGGTCAACCTCTCAGGTTCTTTGGTTTCACTCGTTTGACAAAGAAGAAACTTTGTTTACCTCTTCTTTTTCGTTTCTACCCGGTGCTATCTCTAGGATCTCGGGTCGAGATCCTCTGTTAGTGTGGGAGAGTTGTGACGCCCGAAGACCGACGTCCCAGAAGATTCCAGAAGATTCCAGATGTTCTGGGTTCTCCCGTGTGTTTCTTTTGTGCTTGTGTTATTTATTTTGCATTGCATCATGTCATCATGCCATCATGTCATATTTATTTTGCAACTCTTAAATAAATTGTGTGGACCTTCGGTCCATTTAAATCGAGGGAAGTGTGACTTCTCTTTATAACATATCCTCCCAATATTTAGGGAGCTATATTAAAAATATTCCAATTGTTTGGGATCACCGTAACACACTTGCAAATATTCCCCATGCCTCTTAATTCAAGTTTCACCGTCAAAAACCTTCCCAATATTTCTTTTCTCGTTTATCGAGGTTCTTCCAAAAACCCTCCAACAATTTTAATTAAATTCCTTACATTTTTGTGAGTCCAGGGAATTTTACCCTATGCCCTAAGCCTATTCCTAACTCCTCCTTTCTTTTCATTTCCTTTGTGGTTTTCCGTTTTATTTGGTAAATAGCATAGGAGAAGAGCAGCCAGGCCCAGCCTCCGCCAGCCTCTTGGGCCTCCTCCTCCCTCCTAGGCCCATCAGGCCATCCTCCCTCGCAGCCCGTTCCCTCCTAACCCTAGCCGACCCCGTCCCTCTCCCGCATCACTCCTTCTTTCTCTCTCTTGCGCCGCCAGGCGTTTCTCTCGCTCGCCCGCACCCTTTTTCCCTCGATCTTCCCCATCTCCCTCGCCGCTCTCCATCTCCCCGACCCCAGCGCCTCCATCGCTCGATCTCCCTCACGCCGAGCATCTCCCTCCCCGCGCCAAGGCCGTCCGACGCGCCTCCATCCGCAGCTCCTTGCGCGCCCCTCCTTTCCTGCGCCTCGCCCCCTGGCGCCCCGCGAGCCGGCCGCCCCGAGCCCGACGCATCCGGCCTCCTCCATGCCTCAGCGACGGCCCCAGCCCCTCCGTCGCCTGGTGCCGCGCTCGTCTGCGCCACGAGCCCCCAGGGCCGCAGCTTCCCCGTCCTCGCCGCGCCATGGCCCCGAGCGCCGCGACCTCCTTCCACCACGGGAGCCGCACTCCAGCGCCGCCGGCCTCCGACTTCCTCCAGCGCAGGCAACGGCCGGCCCCATCGCCCCGCTGGACGCCCATCGGCCGCCGTCGTTTCCTCCATCGCCATGCCGCTGCCACGGTCTCGACGCCCCGTGCTGCCTCCTTTTGTTGTTGATGTTGTTCGCCAAGGCGTAGCTACTCTGCCGTGTAGCCCATCTCCTTTTGTAGCTGCTGTGTTTTTTTTTTGCCAAGTGCCAGGATACATGTACATCTACAAACGAGTAACGATGGCAGCCCGAAGCACCAAGTACCTCTACGATGACCCGAATATCTACATAATACGAGTACATCTACCGACGCGACAATTTCCCACTACGTGCATGTACCACTACCGTCGCCGAGACCGCAAGTACCACTACATGGACGTGTACCCCTACGTCAACTACGACGCCGCAAGTACCACGACTACCGGATGCGCCAAGTACCTCGACGCCCGAGTGACTACTTCCTCTCCGATGACGAGTACCTCTACGGAACGACTACTTCCTCTACGACCCGTGTACGACTACTTCCACTACGTCCCTCGACGACTCGTACCCCTCCGAGAATGAATGTTTCGAAGGTATAACCCCGAGACGATGACCCAAGAACGTTTGCATGTGTGGTATGAGATGTTTCACTTGTGTGCTCCGTGCCCGTTTCGTCCTTTGTCATGCTCCTCGGTTGCCTCGTCGCCGACTCGTGGGAACCCGGTGACGGGATCATCCCGCTTTTCATCTTGTTCGACTTGCTCACGCCATCTTTCTTTTGCACCGGTCTCTCAACGAGTTACCGGAACCGAGATGTTGCGTTGCATCATTTTCGGATCGTTGCCGTGGCACCCTTTCTTCCACCACGGTGTCAATACTTCATAACTTCTTCATGTCAACTTTTAATAAAAATTGCATAAAACTTGATCGTGTCATCCGCATCATGTTAACAACATTATATATGTGAATTGTTGTTTGCTTAAAATTACTAAACATGCATATGGGGATTTTCCGGAATTGTTGTTGTTATTTCCGGCCTCATTTAAGTTGCCTAGATAGGTAGTTTATTTTTTGTTTCACCTCTTGCTATGTTAAAAACATTTAATCTTGTCTTGTAAATAAACGAGAATCAATT
Source organism: Secale cereale (assembly GCA_902687465.1). Classification (NCBI taxonomy): domain Eukaryota; kingdom Viridiplantae; phylum Streptophyta; class Magnoliopsida; order Poales; family Poaceae; genus Secale; species Secale cereale. The sequence goes on from LR738711.1 coordinate 783,172,871, forward strand.
AAATAATTAAAATGTGGTGTTTCGTAAATATGCAACTCGTTGCATATTGAGCTCCACTTCACTTGTAGTTTTGTTTGTGCACATTGCCATGCCATGCATAATTAAACCGGACATGCATCATACTTGGATGTGCATCGTATGCCATGTTTATGCTTGTGTGTTTACCGAGTTGTTTGCTTCTTTCCGGTTGCTTCTCTTGATAGCTTCGGTTTCGTTCCGGAGTTGTGAGGATTCGCTCGTCTATGTTGCTCCATCTTTTTCATGGATCAGTTCTTCTTCCTCGCGGAATCCCAGGCAAGATGATCATACCCTTGGATACCTTTACTACCATTGCCATGCTTAGTTGTCTCGATGCTATCGTTACATGTCGCGCTACCCATCTTTTATTGTCAGCCTCTCCTTGTTGCCATGAAACCTCTAACCTTGAAACCTTCCTAGCAAAACCACTGTTTGGCTATGTTACCCGCTTGCTCAGCCCCTCTTATAGCGTTGTTAGTTGCAGGTGAAGATGAAGTTCGTTCCAGGAAGGAACTTGTTGTTGGAATATCACAATATCTATAATTATTATTAACACACCTATATACTGGGCATGGGTGGAAGGCTTGGCCTTTTGCTCGGTGTTTTGTTCCACTCATGCCACCTTAGGCGCCGATAAACCGGCATTATGTTCCTTGATTTTGCGTTCCTTACACGATGGGTGGATGGGGACCCCTTGACAGTTCGACTTTGAATAAAAATCCTCCAGCAAGGCCCAACATTGGTTTTAATTTGCTCATAATAACAACTTAAATAATTAATTAATTGCATAGGGGGTCATGTCCCCGGGTTCTTAATTCTACATAACAGGGGGGGCCAGTGCTGATGGTGTTGGTCCCAAACGGGGGTTATGCGGGGCCACCACGGGGAAACTCGAGGATTGGCTCATGTAGGATCACCCATCCGGTCGTGGCCTGAGACGACATACTCGCGGCTACTATCAGGGTGTCGACACGCCGGGAGGTCTTGCTGGACTTGTTTTACCATTGTCGAAATGTCTTGTGCACCGGGATGCCGAGCCTGATCGGATTTCCCTAAGATAAGAGGTGATGATATTATATTTATCACTTCAGCTAATCGTGAGAGCTTGTGATGGGCTAAGTTGGGACACCCCTGCAGGGTTATAATCTTTCGAAAGCCGTGCCCGCAGTTATGTGGCAGATTGGAATTTGTTAATGTCCGGTTGTAGAAAACTTGACAGATGATCCGAAGTAAAACACACAACTGTGTGAGTAACCGTGACCGTCTCTTTTCACTTTGAGAAGAGAACACGGTGGGGTTATGTTTGACTCGTATGTAGTTCAGGATCTTTAGCGATCACTACTTTTGCGACCGTCTGCGTAGATTCTCATCTTACTCTTGTACTCGTAAGCTAGCCACCATATTATGCTTAGCCGCTGCTGCAACCTCGCCACCTTACCTCTTCCTACCCACAAAGCTTTGCTAGTCTTGATACCCATGGTTATGGGATTGCTGAGTTCTCGTGGCTCACAGATACTACAACACCAGATGCAGGTTCAGCCGGGATGAAGCAGGAGCTGGTTCAGAGCTTCACTGGGAGCTCGATGAAGAGAGTAGTCGTATGCTTGTGACGTTTCGACGATCAGTAGTGGTTTCTACTAGGATTCGATCTAGACCTGTGGTTTAACGTTATGTTTGGTATCTTTCATTTGGATCTTCACCCGTAGCCGGGTTGTGATGTTTTGAATGATGTCTTGCTTATGTAATGTATTGTGTGAAGTGGCGAGTGTAAGCCAACTATCTCCTTTTGCAATTTAATCCCTCTTTTACATGAGTCGTGCAAAGATACCAAACTTGAGATCATTCCAGAATGGGCTTATACCTTTAAGTCGTGCCTCGACACGTAGGAGGTATAGTCCCATCCTGGGCATTACACGCCCCCAAGGCCCCTATATATAGTGGGGGGAGGGAGGGCAGCCGCAACCCCATGCCCTGGCGCCTCCCTCTCCCTCCCGTGACACCCCTTCCTCCTCCAGTGTTGCTTGGCGAAGCTCTGCTGGAATACTGCCGCATCCACCACCACGCCGTCGTGCTGCTGGATCTCCATCAACCTCTCCTCCCCCCTTGCTGGATCAAGAAGGAGGAGACGTCGCTGCTCCGTACGTGTGTTGAACGCGGAGGTGCCATCCGTTCGACGCTGGGATCATCGGTGATTTGGATCACGACGAGTACGACTCCATCATCCACGTTCTCTTGAACGCTTCCGCTCGTGATCTACGAGGGTATGTAGATGCACTCCCCTCTCCCTCGTTGCTAGATGACTCCATAGATTGATCTTGGTGAAGCGTAGATTTTTTTTTGTTTCTGCTACGTTCCCCAACACTCGCCACCTCCGCAGCGAGCCGCCGCCCCGAGCCATGGCCGCCGCAGCGCCAGTCCGCCATCACGGCGAATGGGACGGCAGTGATGTCCTCGAGGAGCACATCCACTACCTCCGCCGAGCGCGGAAACTGCCTCCTGTCGACAAGGTCGCCGTGCGCCTAGCGCCGGTGACGGAGATTAGGCCGGCGTCGCGGTTCGGCGAGCGGGTCATCTTCCGCTCGCATTTCTCGTGCGGCTTCAGCCTCCCCGCTAGTGGCTTCTTTCGGTCTTTTATGGAGTTCTTCAACATGTAACCCCACCACCTCACGCCGAACACGGTGGTGACGTTGTCCTCCTTCGTCGTCTTGTGCGAGGCGTACCTCGGCATCCTCCCCACGATGGAGCTGTGGACCGAGCTTTTCTATATGAAGCTTGGTACCGCAGTCCAAAGCGTGGCCGCCCAGTGCGGGGGATGCATCGCGGTGAAGCGCAGCGCGGCCAAAAACTATTTCCCGATGCCTCAGCTCGTGGCGTCGGTGAAGTTGTGGCAGAAGACGTACTTCTACATCTCCAACGTCGACTCCGCCCAAGATTTCATCGGTCTGCCGGACTGGGCACCCGGCCCGCCTGCCGAGCCCCGCGCCTCCTGGAAGACCTGGACCACCACCCTCATAGAAGGTGCCTCCATCGCCGTGCGGCGTCTCCGGGAGCTGAGGGACAGTGAAGGCTTGGTGTTTGCGGATCTCCTGCTTATGTTCGCAGAGCGCCGGGTGCTGCCGCTGCAGGCCCGCCCACACTTGATCTGCGATATGAGCGGGCACCGGGACCCGAGTCGGACGTGCACCAAGCTAATGCCATACAAGGAGGTGGCATACTTCGTGAACTATGTACCCAACTGCAAGGTCTCCGACTTAGGCTAGGCCTTTGGCAAGACGCCTGAAAGCACATTTGCTCTCCGGGTGGTTTTGGTAATTAATGACAACATACTCTGTGGTTGGACTAATGCTTTTATCAAGTATGTTTCAGGAAATCCAATCACATTGGTATGGCAAAATGACTGAAGAAGTGGACCCCTCAAAATGCTAAGGCAAGCATTGGCAAAAGCTCAAGACTCCATTTTTGGTTTAGTGATCCAAGATCACATTGAGTCCATAGGAAAAGCCAATACTATTAAAAGGGGATGAGGTTGTGTTGATGATCTGGTTGCTCAAGTGCTTAGTGATATGTCTCCTTTAACTATCAGCAACTTTCACTACTATACACACTCATAAGTAATCTCGGACAAACCGATTTTCCAAACTCAGTCCCACCGAGATGAACCACCTCAGCCATAAGCCAAACCCTAGAAAAATCGGTCATTCCGAGTTTGAGTTCGGTCTCACCGAAACATGGGCTGCCAACCTTCTGTAACCGTTTGTCATCATATCGGAATAACCGAGATTGCATTTTCAGTCTCACCGAAATTAGCAAGCACTTGTCTTGGCTCAAATCGGTCTCACCGAGATTGCATTTTCGGTCCCACCGAAACTGGCAAGTTCCTGTCTTTAACTCAAATCGGACTAACCGAGATGGTATTTTCGGTCCCACCGAAAACCCCAACGTTCACTATATTTGAACTTTCGGTCTGACCGAGTTTCACTTCGGTCTCACCGAGATTGCTCAATTATGTGTGTAACGGTTGGATTTTGTGTGGAGGCTATATATACCCCTCCACCCCCTCTTCATTCATGGAGAGAGCCATCAGAAAGAATTACCACTCCTACCTTACACTTTCTGAGAAGAGAACTACCTACCCTTGTGTTGAGATCAAGTTGCTCCATTCCTACCATATGAAACTTGATTTCTAACCTTCCCAAGTTGCTTTCCACTCAATCCTTTCTTCCACCACAGCCAAATCAGTGAGGAGAGTTGAGTGTTGGGGAGATTATCATTTGAAGCACAAGAGCAAGGAGTTCATCATCATCTACAACATCTATTACCTTTTGGAGGGTGGTGCCTCCTAGATTGGTTAGGTGTCGCTTGGGAGCCTCCGTCATCGAGATGTGGAGTTGAACCAAGAAGTTTGTAAGGGCAAGGAGATCGCCTACTTCGTGAAGATCTACCCCGAGTAAGGCTAGCCCTCCGTGGGCGTAGGCCATGATGGAATAGACAAGGTTGCTTCTTCGTGGACCCTTCGTGGGTGGAGCCCTCCGTGGACTCGCGCAGCCGTTACCCTCCGTGGGTTGAAGTCTCCATCAACGTGGATGTACGATAGCACTACCTATCGGAACCACGGGAAAAATCATTGCGTCTCCAAATTGCGTTTGATCTTCTCCACTTCTCTTTACTACTTGTGCAATTTACTTTCCGCTGCCCATACTCTAGAATTGCATGTGTAGTGTGCTACTTGACTTGTGTGTTGTGCAAAATCTGCCAAAATCTGTCCTTGATAAAAGACAGAATTTTTATCTTGTCGAGTAGTCTAATCACCCCCCCTCTAGACACTCTCACCCTCTTCGATCCCTCAATTGGTATCAGAGCTTTGGTCTCCATTGCTTTGGTTTACACACCATTGGAGGAAGATGGACGTGTCTACGTTTGGGAGTGTTAGCCATAGAGTGCCTATTCTTAATGGAGAGTCTTATAACTCTTGGAGGTTTGAAATGCTTAAAATCTTTAAGAAGTACAATTTGTGCAAATATGTTGAGACCCCCTATGTGCCTCCTTTTGATCCCTTGCACCCTACCATGGATGAAGAGCTTGATTTGCTTTGTAACCTTAGAACTGTAAATCTTATCATTAGAGGGTTACCCGATGATTTGCTTAAGCTTGTTACAAACTTTGAGTGTGCCTATGCTATGTGGAAGTTCTTGGAAGAACTTTATCCGGACTACTCTATGAGAGGTCTTGATGAAATTCTATACAAGACTATTGAATTTGATAAGATGCACCCCAATGATCCCAACTTTGATAAATGCTTCTTTGAGCTTCGTGATCTTATGAAAAAGAAGGGTGATCCCGCTTTCATCAATGTTTTAGTTAGAAATGCTCTTGCATTGCATTCCGAAGATTATTGTCACATTGACAAAACTAATGCAAGTACTTATCAAATTGACCTAGGTGTTGATGATGAACAATCTATGGGTCAATATGATGATGAGCATGAGCATGATGATGATTACTTCGATTCGGACACCAAGCTAGACAAGGTCATGAAGAGTCTCAATCTCATGGCAAATCTGAGAGACTACATGTCCGGCGGTAAAGAGTGGATTCTTGATAGTGGATGCACCGATCACATGACCGGAGACAAAGACATGTTTCGAGAGCTTGCAAAGAACAATGGTCCACGCAAGTATGTGACTTTTGGAGACAACTCCAAGGGTAAGGTACTTGGCCTTGGTAAGGTGGCCATATCTCATGATAGCTCTATTCAAATGTCATGCTTGTAGAATCTCTTGGATACAATTTACTTTCCGTGTCTAGATTAGCTGACTTTGGATTCAATGTGTTATTCACCAAAGTAGATTGCCAAGTCTTTCGTCGTGACAATCAAAACATGGCATTTACCGGTATCCGTAGAGGTGATCTATATATTGTTGATTTCACTAAGAAAGCCCAACCTAGAGCTTGTTTCATTGCTAAATCCTCTAAAGGTTGGTTATGGCATAGAAAGCTAGGACATGTTGGTATGCGCAATCTAGACAAGCTGATCAAAGGTGATCATATTCTTGGTGTTAAAGATGTTCTCTTTGACAAAGATAGACTTTGTAGTGCTTGTCAAGCAGGAAAACAAGTAGGTGGAAGTCATCCCGTGAAGAACATCATGACCACAAGGAGATCGCTTGAGCTTCTTCATATGGATCTCTTTGGTCCCAATGCTTACAAAAGCCTTGGTGGTAACTCCTTTGGTCTAGTTATAGTTGATGATTATTCCAGATTTACGTGGGTATTTTTCCTTGATGATAAATCGCAGGTTCAGAGAATCTTCAAGACCTTTGCCAAAAAGGCCCAAAATCAATTTGAGGTGAAGATCAAGAAAGTTCGGAGTGACAATGGAACGGAGTTCAAGAACGCCAATGTAGACTCTTTTCTCGATGAGGAAGGGATTCTACATGAGTTCTCGGCCACGTACACTCCTCAACAAAAAGGAGTTGTTGAGAGGAAGAACCGAACGCTCATAGAGATGGCAAGAACGATGCTTGATGAATACAAGACACCGAAGCATTTTTGGGGAGAAGCGGTCGAGACAGCTTGTCATGCTATCAACAGGCTTTATCTTCATAAGCTCCTCGGCAAGACATCAGACGAGCTCCTCACCGGTAACAAACCCCAAGTGGGATACTTTCGTGTTTTTGGTTCAAAATGCTATATCCTTGATAAGCATCGTCGGTCTAAATTTGCTCCTAAATCTCATGAAGGCTTTCTCCTTGGTTATGGATCAAACTCCCACACCTACCGTGTCTACAATAATTTCACCCGAAAGGTTGAAGAGACGGTAGATGTGAAGTTTGATGAATCTAATGGCTCGCAAGTAGAGCAAATGCCTATTGATGTAGGAGACAAGGACCCATCGGAAGCTATCCAAGACTTATCTTTTGGAAAGATCCGTCCCATGGAAGTGAAGGAGAGTACCTCATCTACATATGTGGAGCCACCTACCTCACGGCGAGATGAACCTCAAGGCAACATGGAGGCCTCCACAAGTGGAACTCACCAAGATGAGGAAGTGCAACAAGAAGATCCACCACAACCTCCTTCTCCACCGCCTCAAGACAACACCAACAACAATGAAGAAGAAGAAGAGGAAGATGAAGATGATGAGGAAGCTCAGCCACAACATCAACAAAAGCTATCCTGAGTTCGAGCAAGAGTCAAGAAGAATCATCCCGTGGAACAAATGATGAACGACATCAACTCCGGGAGAATTACTCGCTCTAAAACTCGCTTAGCTAACTTTTGTGAGCATTACTCATTTATCTCTAGTATTGAACCTATGAAGGTAGAAGAAGCACTTGAAGACCCGGATTGGGTGAACGCTATGCACGAAGAACTACACAACTTCGAGAGGAACAAGGTGTGGACTTTGGTAGAGAAGCCCAAGGATGATCAAAACATCATTGGAACCAAATGGGTGTTTCGGAACAAGCAAGATGAAGATGGACAAGTCATCCGCAACAAGGCTGTCTCGTAGCTCAAGGTTACACACAAGTCGAAGGTATGGACTATGGTGAGACCTATGCCCCCGTTGCTAGACTTGAGTCCATTCGCATTCTTCTTGCTTATGCCAATCACCATGATATTACTCTCTATCAAATGGACATCAAAATTGCTTTCCTAAATGGTGAAATTGAGGAGGAAGTATTTGTGAAACAACCTCCCGGTTTTGTGAATCCCAAAAAGCCTAATCATGTTTACAAGTTACACAAAGCTCTTTATGGTCTTAAACAAGCTCCTAGAGCTTGGTACAAATGCTTAACTAGCTTTCTTCTTGAAAAAGGCTTTGAGATTGGAAAGATAGACTCAACGTTGTTCACAAAAAGGGTTAATGGTGAACTATTTGTGTGCCAAATATATGTTGATGATATTATCTTTGGTTCAACTAACCCCCATTTTAGCAAGAAGTTTGGACAGCTCATGTCGGAGAAGTATGAGATGTCCATGATGTGTGAACTCAAATTCTTCCTTGGGTTGCAAATCAAGCAATCTAAGGAGGGTACCTTTGTCTCACAAACAAAGTACACCAAGGATCTCTTCAAGAAGTTCAACATGCAAGAAAGCAAAGGTATGAGTACCCCCATGCCTACAAGTGGACATAATGACTTGACAAAAGATGGAGAACCCGTTGATCAAAGGGTTTACCGTTCTATGATTGGTTCTCTACTATATCTTTGTGCTTCTCGTCCTGACATAATGTTGAGTGTATGCATGTGTGCGTGAAATCAAGCAGCCCCTAAAGAATGTCATCTTAAAGCTGTTAAAAGGATAGTGAGATACCTGATACACACACCAAACTTTGGCATTTGGTATCCTAAGAGGGCCTCTTTCGACCTTGTTGGCTATTCCGACTCGGACTATGCCGGTGACAAGGTTGATAGAAAGTCAACTTCGGGTACATGTCAATTCCTTGGTCGATCCCTTGTATCTTGGTCCTCCAAGAAACAAAATTCGGTATCATTATCCACTGCTGAAGCGGAATATATTGCTGCTGGTTCGTGTTGTGCTCAATTGCTATGGATGACACAAACGCTTAAAGATTATGGGATACATGTGAGACATGTTCCCTTGCTTTGTGACAATGAGAGTGCAATTAAAATTGGACACAATCCAGTGCAACACTCTCGAACAAAGCATATTGAAGTTCGTCACCATTTTATTCGTGATCATATTGCCAAGGGTGACATTAATCTTAAGCATGTTCGTACTGACAAACAACTTGCTGATATCTTTACAAAACCTCTTGATGAGAAGGTGTTTTGTCGCTTAAGGAGTGAGTTGAACATCATTGATGCTTCAAACTTGGAGTGATAACTCCATTGATGCATACAAGGCATGAGCTCACTTGACTAATCCTTGATATTTCTCTTATGATGATGATCATATGTCTTGGACACATTTGCCTCCTTGTATTGCATCTAACTCTTTGCAGGTACTTGGATGATCTACATTCCACAAGATTACCACACACTCAATTCATGAGTAATCTTGTCATTGACCAAGTATCTAGCCCTTTGGGATGTTGAGTTCAAGGAACAAAATTCCACATATCCTTTTTGACATCTTATACATCTAGTATTTCACTCTTGTCATCTTGGATATCCTCGAGTATTTCCTTGCTTGCCTAACCCATGTAGGAAGATGAACTACACAAGTAGAAATGGCGCTCCAACTTCACATTCAATGAGCACCTACATCGAGCTTACCTACATGAATAAAGCAACAACAAGCCCAAGGTATGTTCTTCACATCTTTAAGGAGCTTTGCTCAAAGTCATGAGTACAAGCAGCTTCATAAGATGTGATCACATCAAATGCTTAATCGAAAAATGGCAACCCCATTTTGAGCTTAAATGATGAGTATGACCTATGATCAAATGTCCTCATTTGACTCCTAAGTCAACATACTCAAACATAGGTGACCTTGTCGCCGACCTTTATCTAGATGAAGTACATATGCTTTTGAAGTCTTTCTGTTTTCTCTTATGTTCTCTCATTGAGTTTTCTTTAAATTAAAAAAAAAACTTCATCTAGGAATCTTTTTCATTTCTTTTCTTATGTCTTTTGTGAATATCCTTCTGGCTCTGATCAATCCCCGAAAATCTTTCACAAATTCATTGCAAATCCTTTGAAACATTCCTCGCAAAGTGAGCTGAATTATTTCTGTATTTCCTTGGAATTAAACTCGGCGTCACCGATTTATTTATTTCGGTCTAACCGAAAAGGGTCTACCCTAACTCAATTCGGTGTCACTGATTTATTCCAGGATATCAACTTCTGCAGCTCCACTCAATGTTTCTCTCTGCATGTTCTTATTTGCCCTATTGTGATTCTTAAGGATCCCACCTCTTTCTTTCCATCCTTCCTAACCTTCCTAGTTTGCTGTCCTTTTCGGCACTTGATGTCAAAGGGGGAGAAGACTTAGGGGGAGTAGGGGAGAAGAGAAGACTTAGGGGGAGAAGAAAAGCAATCTTATCTTAAGGGGGAGAGAATCACATCTCAAAGCTTTGTCGTGTCTTACATTGGACATCATTCTCTTTTGGCATCATTCTTTTGATTTTGCTGTTTCCATCACATCCCTGTTCTGAGAGAACTCAAAGGGAGAGGAATTTTCACAATTGATATCTTATGGAAAGCAAAATCTCTCAGAGTTCATTGAAAATCTTTTAAGTTTCGGAGACATGTTTGCTGATTCAAGCTTGTGCTCAATATGAGACACTCTTTATACATGTCCTCCCTGGCTTGGTACTCTTGATGTTCTTGCAGTTGGTTGAAGGAATACTCTTGTGTTATCTAACCTTGTTTTCCCAAGTATATCCCTTCAGGTACAATGCCAAGGAACCTCAAGGTAAGTATATACATCTTGCAGAATGTGCATGATGGTGACTTGCTTGTAAATACTTGTTTGCAAGAAATCACCATGCACATATGCATTATCACTCACTTCTTTTCATCTGCTCTGATGCATATAGCCAAGCTGCATGTAGCACATCTTGCTTATCTCTCTTGTGTGCTTGTGGTAGTCCAAAACCATAATCTATGAAAATCTTGCACACTTGTAGGGGGAGCCTGTGTACTACATGCTTGTCAAAGCTTTCGTGATAATTCTGTCTTTCTTTCAATAAGCTTTGATGTCTTGTTTAGTGTGATTTTAGTGTGTTGCCATCAATTACCAAAAAGGGGGAGATTGAAAGCACATTTGCTCTCCGGGTGGTTTTGGTAATTAATGACAACATACTCTATGGTTGGACTAATGCTTTTATCAAGTATGTTTCAGGAAATCCAATCACATTGGTATGGCAAAATGACTGAAGAAGTGGACCCCTCAAAATGCTAAGGCAAGCATTGGCAAAAGCTCAAGACTCCATTTTTGGTTTAGTGATCCAAGATCACATTGAGTCCATAGGAAAAGCCAATACTATTAAAAGGGGATGAGGTTGTGTTGATGATCTGGTTGCTCAAGTGCTTAGTGATATGTCTCCTTCAACTATCAGCAACTTTCACTACTATACACACTCATAAGTAATCTCGGACAAACCGATTTTCCAAACTCAGTCCCACCGAGATGAACCACCTCAGCCATAAGCCAAACCCTAGAAAAATCGGTCATTCCGAGTTTGAGTTCGGTCTCACCGAAACATGGGCTGCCAACCTTCTGTAACTGTTTGTCATCATATCGGAATAACCGAGATTGCATTTTCGGTCTCACCGAAATTAGCAAGCACTTGTCTTGGCTCAAATCGGTCTCACCGAGATTGCATTTTCGGTCCCACCGAAACTGGCAAGTTCCTGTCTTTAACTCAAATCGGACTAACCGAGATGGTATTTTCGGTCCCACCGAAAACCCCAACGTTCACTATATTTGAACTTTCGGTCTGACCGAGTTTCACTTCGGTCTCACCGAGATTGCTCAATTATGTGTGTAACGGTTGGATTTTGTGTGGAGGCTATATATACCCCTCCACCCCCTCTTCATTCGTGGAGAGAGCCATCAGAAAGAACTACCACTCCTACCTTACACTTTCTGAGAAGAGAACTACCTACCCTTGTGTTGAGATCAAGTTGCTCCATTCCTACCATATGAAACTTGATTTCTAACCTTCCCAAGTTGCTTTCCACTCAATCCTTTCTTCCACCACAGCCAAATCAGTGAGGAGAGTTGAGTGTTGGGGAGATTATCATTTGAAGCACAAGAGCAAGGAGTTCATCATCATCTACAACATCTATTACCTTTTGGAGGGTGGTGCCTCCTAGATTGGTTAGGTGTCGCTTGGGAGCCTCCGTCATCGAGATGTGGAGTTGAACCAAGAAGTTTGTAAGGGCAAGGAGATCGCCTACTTCGTGAAGATCTACCCCGAGTAAGGCTAGCCCTCCGTGAGCGTAGGCCATGATGGAATAGACAAGGTTGCTTCTTCGTGGACCCTTCGTGGGTGGAGCCCTCCGTGGACTCGCGCAGCCGTTACCCTCCGTGGGTTGAAGTCTCCATCAACGTGGATGTACGATAGCACCACCTATCGGAACCACGGGAAAAATCATTGCGTCTCCAAATTGCGTTTGATCTTCTCCACTTCTCTTTACTACTTGTGCAATTTACTTTCCGCTGCCCATACTCTAGAATTGCATGTGTAGTGTGCTACTTGACTTGTGTGTTATGCAAAATCTGCCAAAATCTGTCCTTGATAAAAGACAAAATTTTTATCTTGTCGAGTAGTCTAATCACCCCCCCTCTAGACACTCTCACCTTCTTCGATCCCTCAATTGGTATCAGAGCTTTGGTCTCCATTGCTTTGGTTTACACACCATTGGAGGAAGATGGACGTGTCTACGTTTGGGAGTGTTAGCCATAGAGTGCCTATTCTTAATGGAGAGTCATATAACTCATGGAGGTCTGAAATGCTTAGTATCTTTAAGATGTACAATTTGTGCAAATATGTTGAGACCCCCTATGTGCCTCCTTTTGATCCCTTGCACCCTACCATGGATGAAGAGCTTGATTTGCTTCGTAACCTTAGGACTGTAAATCTTATCATTAGAGGGTTACCCGATGACTTGCTTAAGCTTGTTACAAACTTTGAGTGCGCCTATGCTATGTGGAAGTTCTTGGAAGAACTTTATCCGGACTACTCTTTGAGAAGTCTTGATGAAATTCTACACAAGACTATTGAATTTGATAAGATGCGCCCCAATGATCCCAACTTTGATAAATGCTTCTTTGAGCTTCGTGATCTTATGAAAAAGAAGGGTGATCCCGGTCTTATCAATGTTTTAATTAGAAATGCTCTTGCATTACATTCCCAAGATTATTGTCACATTGACAAAACTAATGCAAGTGGTTATCAAATTGACCTAGGTGTTGATGATGAACAATCTATGGGTCAATATGATGATAAGCATGAGCATGATGATGATTACTCCGACTCGGACACCGAGCTAGACAAGATCATGAAGAGTCTCAATCTTATGGCAAATCTGAGAGACTACATGTCCGGCGGAAAAGAGTGGATTCTTGATAGTGGATGCACCGACCACATGACCGGAGACAAAGACATGTTTGGAGAGCTTGCAAAGAACGATGGTCCACGCAAGTATGTGACTTTTGGAGACAACTCCAAGGGTAAGGTACTTGGCCTTGGTAAGGTGGCCATATCTCATGATAGCTCTATTCAAAATGTCATGCTTGTAGAATCTCTTGGATACAATTTACTTTCCGTGTCTAGATTAGCTGACTTTGGATTCAATGTGTTGTTCACCAAAGTAGATTGCCAAGTCTTTCGTCGTGACAATCAAAACATGGCATTTATCGGTATCCGTAGAGGTGATCTATATATTGTTGATTTCACTAAGAAAGCCCAACCTAGAGCTTGTTTCATTGCTAAATCCTCTAAAGGTTGGTTATGGCATAGAAGGCTTGGACATGTTGGTATGCGTAATCTAGACAAGTTGATCAAAGGTGATCATATTCTTGGCGTTAAAGATGTTTTCTTTGACAAAGATAGACTTTGTAGTGCTTGTCAAGCAGGAAAACAAGTAGGTGGAAGTCATCCCGTGAAAAACATCATGACCACAAGGAGACCGCTTGAGCTTCTTCATATGGACCTCTTCGGTCCCAATGCTTACAAAAGCCTTGGTGGTAACTCCTTTGGTCTAGTTATAGTTGATGATTATTCCAGATTTACGTGGGTATTTTTCCTTGATGACAAATCGCAGGTTCAGAGAATCTTCAAAACCTTTGCCAAAAAGGCCCAAAATCAATTTGAAGTGAAGATCAAGAAAGTTCGGAGTGACAATGGAACGGAGTTCAAGAATGCCAATGTAGACTCTTTTCTCGATGAGGAAGGGATTCTACATGAGTTCTCGGCTACATACTGAAAGTGCAACTAATCCCCTGGTGGTTTTGGTAATTAATAACAACATATATATCATTGAACTAATATTTACTTGAGAATCATTTCAGAGAAGTTCGATGATATGGGTATGGAAATGTCTGAAGAAGTGGACCCCTCAAAATGCTAAGACAAGCATTGGCAAAAGCTCAAGACTCTATTTTTGGTTTAGTGATCAAAGATCACATTGAGTCCATAGGAAAAGCCAATACTATTAAAAGGGGATGAGGTTGTGTTAATGATCTGGTTGCTCAAGTGCTTAGTGATCTAGCTCCCTCAACTATCAGCACTCTTCACTACTTAACACACTCATAAGTAATCTCGGACAAACCGATTCTGCAAACTCAGTCCCACCGAGATGAACCACCTCAGTTATTCTTCCAAACCCTAATTTCTCGGTCCATCCGATTTTGAGTTTCGGTCTCACCGAAACTGGACTGTCAACCTTCTGTAACCAATTGACATCACTTCGGAATATCCGAGTTGTTAATTTCGGTCCCACCGAGATGGCAAGCTCCTACCTTTGACTCACTTCGGACACACCGAGATGGTATTTTCGGTCCCACCGAAAATCCCAACGTTCACTATATTTGAACTTTCGGTCTGACCGAGTTTTCACTTCGGTCTCACCGAGATGGCTCAAATATGTGTGTAACGGTTGGATTTTGTGTGGAGGCTATATATACCCCTCCACCCCCTCTTCATTCGAGAAGAGAGCCATCAGAAAGTCTACCACTCCTACCATACACTTTCTGAGAAGAGAACCACCTACCCTTGTGTTGAGATCAAGCCATTCCATTCCTACCATATGAAACTTGATTTCTAGCCTTCCCAAGTTGCTTTCCACTCAATCCTTTCTTCCACCACAGCCATATCAGTGAGGAGAGTTGAGTGTTGGGGAGATTATCATTTGAAGCACAAGAGCAAGGAGTTCATCACCATCAACAACATCTATTACCTTTTGGAGGGTGGTGCCTCCTAGATTGGTTAGGTGTCGCTTGGGAGCCTCCGTCATCGAGATGTGGAGTTGAACCAAGAAGTTTGTAAGGGCAAGGAGATCGCCTACTTCGTGAAGATCTACCCCGAGTAAGGCTAGCCCTCCGTGGGCGTAGGCCATGATGGAATAGACAAGGTTGCTTCTTCGTGGACCCTTCGTGGGTGGAGCCCTCCGTGGACTCGCGCAGCCGTTACCCTCCGTGGGTTGAAGTCTCCATCAACGTGGATGTACGATAGCACTACCTATCGGAACCACGGGAAAAATCATTGCGTCTCCAAATTGCGTTTGATCTTCTCCACTTCTCTTTACTACTTGTGCAATTTACTTTCCGCTGCCCATACTCTAGAATTGCATGTGTAGTGTGCTACTTGACTTGTGTGTTGTGCAAAATCTGCCAAAATCTGTCCTTGATAAAAGACATAATTTTTATCTTGTCGAGTAGTCTAATCACTCCCCCTCTAGACACTCTCACCCTCTTCGATCCCTCAACGCCGTACAGCCGCAGCAACCAGCCGCCTGCGGTGAGCTTTCTTCTTTCTCAATTCTTCTTTCTTCTCTTTCCGTCTGTCACAGCCGTCTGATCTTGGTGCCGTCTGCAGATCTTCCCCGGCCAGCCGGCGCCGGGTTCTGACCAACCAGGCCGCCCTTTGGAACCAGATTGCTCCGAGAGCGACACGAGCGACCCCGATCTTGGGGCCGTCGCCGTGGAGGAGGAAGAGGTGACAGGCGGCGGGGGCCAGCCAGCAGGCGGCCTGCTAGAAGGCGGCGTCGAGAGCTGGCCGGACGAGGAGGAGGAGGAGAAGGAAGCGCCAATCCGCGTCCGAGAGGCGGATCCGCCTGGGCGTGGCAGCCAACGGGCGGGACCATCAGTCGCAGCTGGCGGCGTGAAGCGCCGGTCCTCTACGGGGCCGTCTGGCACCCAGCCCAAGAGGCTCCGGCTGTCGGCCGCTGCCACCAAGCACCGAGAGGCGGCCGCCAAGGCGGTCCTTCCTAAGCTCCCCAAGCCTTGGCTGGGCGTTTCCGGGTAAGTACTTTGTTTCTTCCTTTTCTTCGATGTTTATCTCATTCTGTCGTCCCCAATTCGGCTGACTTGCTGTCTTCCTTGGGATGCCCACGCAGCGCGCCGCTCTCTCTCTCGCGGGCGCCAGTGGGCTCCATTGTTATGAGCACGGATGCCCCCCTACGCCCTGCCGCGTGGATCCCGCCGCCGCACTTCGGGAAGCAACGGAGAGAAACGCCCGCGAGGCGCGCGAGGAGCAGGAGGCCGCGGACAGTGAGCGGGCGGTAGCTGATGCTGCTGCCAGGGCGGAGGCCGAGGCAACCACTAAGGTTCAGGCGAACGCCACCGCCCGAGCCCAGGAGCAGGAGACGGGCTCCCAGCAGCCAGCGGGCCGCACCGTCTGTCTAAGTGCCGGCTGCTGACGAGCAGCCGGCTCTAAACAACGAGGGGTGTGGCCGCGTCGCCATGGATACAGAAGCGCCGCCCCCGCGCCGCCTGCTGGGACGCAGGGCAGCCGGCCTGCAGGAGCTGAGGCGCCGCTGGCTGAGGGCGTGCTAGTGACAGGTCCGTAGCCGTCCCCCCAATTTCCTGCCCGCCCACGCCCTGTGACGGCGGTCTCCGCGCCGCGGCGGGTAGAGGCCGGCGGCGCCAGCTCGTCCACGTCAGACAGCGGTGCCACCAGCGCGGCACCACTAGGCTGGACGCCCGAAGGCATCGATGCGCTGATTGTCGCGTCGTGAGACGTCCTCGACCGCTTCAACTCCCTGAGCAAGGTCGTGCAGACGGTGATGCGGGAGTTCGTGGCTACGCGAACTTATGTTCGGGTACGTTGACTCCATGTTTTTTTTTCTTTTATTCCTTCAATTACTTCTATGGGGGCGCGTCAGCGCACCCACTGGGTGTAGTCCCCGAGTTCCGAGCCGGCTGCTGAGCAGGCGGCTTGGAACTCCAAGGTGTACCTTGCAGGCTAACTTGTGTCTTGCTATAGGATTACCACAACCTCCGGGTGGCCTCCTTCAACGCCGCGCAACTGCGGACTGCCCTGGCAGACAGTCAGGGTGAGTGTTCCTCTCCTCCTTGCGGGGGCGCGTCAGCGCACCCGCTGGGTGTAGTCCCCGAGTTCCGAGCCGGCTGCTGAGCAGGTGGCTTGGAACTCCAAGGTTATCTTTTTCCTGATGTTGATGTTCTTCTTCTTCTCTTGCCAGCGGTCGCGGCCAACCTCCGCAACCAGCTGGGCGAGGTCCAGTCAGAGCTCGCCGCCAAGGAGCGGGAGCGCGATCTTGCCGCCCAGGACCGTGACCGCATGGCCAAGGAACTGGCAGACCAGGCGGCAACGCACAAGGCGGAGCTCGGGAAGTTGTCAGACGCCAAGATGCTCCTTCGGGCAGAGTTTGAGACCGAGCGCTCGAACTGGGCCGAGAAGGAGGCGGCTCTGCCAGACGGCTATGTGGCCATTGCAGACATGGTCGACGGTAAGACGTCCGCCCCTCTTTCTTGTGCTTGTCATCTGTTACAGCCATCTCTCTTTCTTCTGATTATTTATCTAGCTCTTGCAGAGTTCTTCCCGGGCCACTCTGTGGCCGCCAGGCAGGCCATCGAGGCCCAGCGTGACGAAAGGCGCAAGGCGGGCCGGGTGATTGCGCCCAACGCGCCCAGGACTCCGGTGGAACAACTTCTTGCTGTCAAGGCGCGCCTCCAGCCGGCCCACCGCCTGCTTCGCCGTCTGCAACGTGCTGGTGCTCAAGTGCTGTCCGCCCTCTGGCCAGGCGTTCCAGTACTCCGCACTCCCAGCCAGACTGCTGACTGGTTGGAAGTGGCCAGCCACCGCTTCGAGGCCTGGAAGGGCACCGCAGCAAGGGCTGGTGCGCGGACCGCCCTGGAGTTTGCCAAGGGCTGGTACCCGGACCTAAATCTCACCCAGATGAAGACCTTCCACGTGGAGGCTCAGCCCGAGCTGGCCGCGGTGCAAGGAGATCTCGCCAGACACGCCGCCGCCCTTGCTGAGTATGCCGACACCGCCATTTTCGTCCCAAAGCTGGATGAGAATGGTCATGTGGTGCCACCCAGCAATTTCGGGCTGGACTTGGCGGCGTCGGAGGAGCTGGACGAAGAGATTGCCTCCAGTGATGAAGGAGAGGAGGAGGGAGACAGCGACGAGGAGGCCAGCTCCCAAGAGGCGGATCCGTCTGCTGGTCATCAGCCTGACCAAACCTCGACAAGCGGATCCGGCGGGGCGGCGCCGCCTGCTGCAGGAGGCAGCCAGGCCGTGACCCGTCAGGCGGCTCCCCCAGCAGCCGGCTCTGTCATGCCACCCACTTCGCCTGCTGCGCCTTAGGCGTCATTCTTGTATCGTTTGATTCTTGTTTCTTCTTAAGACTTGGTAGGATTAGTCCGAACAATTCCACCCACTGGGTGTATTAGTAAGCTACTGCTGGAAGGCGGCCCTTGAGGCCTTTTTGCTGTAGACATTTTTAATGCTGCATGTGTTTATGCAATTGGCCGTGTTCTAGGATTTAGCACCGTTCTTTGTTCCTTAGGGCGATTTTCTTTTGTTGTCTCCTTTAACCGCCGTCCTGTCAGCCAGACAGCCACTCTGTGGTTCTGTGGCTGGGTTAGGTACTTAGCTGTTTTCCGGATAAGCAAGTATCCCGCCCTATGGAAGGCGGCGTGGCTAAGCCAGAAGCCGGCTGGCCGACTGCATAACAGCCGGCCAATTTGTATGAAGGGTCGTCTTGTCCTATGTTTATTTTCCTTAGCCATTTTTCATATGGGCACCGCTTCTTGCCTTTAACTCCCGCCAGTCGGACAGTCGCGTTCTGCGAGTCTATGACTGAAGGCGGGAGAGGGCTTGGATGCCATCACATTACTTGTCCGACTATTTTAAGGAAAAAAAATTAAACATAGGGCTAGGCGGCCAGTCCCCGGGCCGTCTGCTGGGCTCCGGTGCCGGACAAAGGAATGAATAACACTCATTCACAGGCATAATTCTTATCATATAGATAAAGGGTTGGGCAGTCCCCGAGAACTCCTCGGGGGTCCCATTGGTTCTCAAAATAAAGTAGATAGCGCGACACATACTGTCTTTTAGCTATAAAAGCGATGAAGTAGGTTTGCATTCCACGGGCGCTCCGACTCCTTTCCCGAGTCGTCTCTCTTGCATGCTCTTGGCTTCTGGGCATCGATAAGGTAGTAGGCATCGTTGCCTAGTACCTTGCTGATGATGAACGGTCCTTCCCAAGGAGCCGAGAACTTGTGCTGGCCGCTGGATCAGCCGGAGCAGAAGGGCCCCCTTGCGGAAGGAGCGTGGCTTGACTCATCGGCTGTGATAGCGGCGGAGACCCTGCTGATAGATGGTGGACCGGCTGAGTGCTACTAGCCGGGCCTCCTCTAGCAGGTGCACGCTGTCTTCTCATGCCTCTTTGGCTTCGGCTTCTGTGTACATGGTGACGCGAGGCGAGTCAAACTCAACATCTGTTGGGATGATGGCCTCGGCCCCATAAACGAGGAAGAAAGGAGTGAAGTCGGTTGAATTGTTCGGAGTTGTCCTGAGGCTCGAGAGGACATACGGCAGCTCTTCGATCCAGCAGCCGGCTGATCGTTCCAAGGGTTCGACCATCCGGGGCTTGATGCCGGACAGGATAAGGCCGTTAGCGCGCTCAACTTGGCCGTTGGACTGTGGGTGAGCAACGGATGCTAGGTCCAGTCGGATGCCCTGTGTAGCACAGAAACAGGCCAATGCGCCTTTGGCAAAATTTGTGCCGTTGTCGGTGATGATGTTGTGCGGTATGCCATACCGGACTGTGATGTCTGTGATGAATGTCACAGCAGTTGGGCCGTTGAGTTTCTTGATTGGCTTTGCTTCGATCCACTTGGTGAATTTGTCCACTGCCACGAGTAAATGCGTCAAGCCGCCTCGGGCTGTCTTGAAGGGGCCCACCATATCCAGCCCCCGGACGGCAAATGGCCAAGTGATCGGAATGGTCTTGAGTGCAGAAGCCGGCAAGTGTTGCTTGGAACTAAAGCGCTGGCAGCCATTGCACTTTTTTACCAACTCTTTGGCGTCGTCCAAAGCAGTCGGCCAGAAGAAACCGTGGCGGAAGGCTTTGGCAACGAGAGATCTTGAGGCCGCGTGGTGGCCACATTCTCCTTGATGAATGTCCTTCAGAATAGCCAGACCCTTTTCTTCTTCCACACAGCGCTGGAAGACGCCTGTTGCACTTCTTCTGACAAGCTCTTTGTTGACAATTGTGTATGCTGAAGCTATGCGTTGAACTTGTCGTGCCAAAGTTTCGTCTGCTGGCAGCTCTCTTCTGAGCAGGAAGCTCAGGATTGGCTGTGGCCAAGACGACGCTGAGACTCCTGTTGTTTCTGCCAGGGAGACCAATGCGGTTGGGCTGGGAGGCGGAGGGCTGGAATGAGCTGCCTGTTGTGCTTCTGAAGTCCCTGGGCCGGCTGCAGCAGTCCCCGAGCCGTCTGCTGGAGCTGGCGCTTCTTGGCCGCCTGCTGGAGCAGTCCCCGGGCCAGGAACCGGCGCACTGATTGCTGGGCCGTCTGCTGGAGTTGGAGTATCAAGGCCGCCTGCTGGAGCAGTCTCCGGGCCGGCTGCTGAAGTTGCCGGGCCGTCTGCTCCAGGATCGGCTGGTATGAAGATTGACTCCGATTCCCTTGAAGGCTTGATAGACGGCTTGCACAGGCATTGGAGGGACACGCTGGCTGGTATTGCTTGGCGGGTGGAGCCGATTCGTGCCAAGGTGTCGGCTTCCATGTTGTCGGCTCGTGGCACGTGGAGGAACTCGCAGCCGTCAAAATTCCCACTAATCTGCTGGACAAGGAAACGATAACTTGTCATATTTGCGTCCTTGGCGTCCCAGTCCCCAGATGACTGCTGGACAACCAAGTCTGAGTCACCATAGCACAACGCTCAGCGGATGCCAATCTCTTTGGCCATCCGGAGCCCGTGGATGAGTGCCTCATACTCGGCCACATTGTTAGAGGCGGCAAAGTGGATTTGCAGGGTATACTTGAGCTTGTCACCCTTGGGAGAGGTGAGGACGACGCCGGCTCCCAAGCCAGTGCGCATCTTTGACCCGTCAAAGTACATCCGCCAATGGGTTGAGTCTGGAGCAGGCGGCAGGTACTGGGTCTCGGCCCAGTCGACGAGGAAGTCGGCCAATGCTTGTGTTTTGATGGTAGTGCGGGGCTGGTAGAAGATGGTGAATGGGGCCAGCTCAATGGCCCACTTGTCCACTCTTCTTGAAGCATCTCTGTTACCCATGATCTCAGCAAGCGGAGCCGTGCAAACGACCGTGACCGGGTGCTCTTGGAAGTACTGCTTGAGTTTCTTGGCGGTGAAGTACACGCCATAGCACATCTTCTGGTAATGGGGGTAGTTCTGCTTGGAGACTGACAGCACCTCGCTCAAATAGTAGATTGTCCTTTGGACGGGCAAGGCTCTGCCGTCTTCTGGGCGCTCGACCACAATGACCGTGCTGACCACCCGGCTGATGGCGGCTATGTAAAGGAACATGGGTTCCTTGTCTGTTGGCGCTGCCAGAACAGGCGGGGTGGATAGCAGTTTCTTGAGTTGCTGGAAGGCTTCATCCTCCTTGTCGTTCCACTCGAAGCAAGTGGTTTTCTTCATCAGTTGGTACAGGGGGAGTGCCTTCTCTCCCAGCCGGCTGATGAAATGACTGAGGCATGCCAGGCACCCTGTGAATTTTTGGACATCTCGCACACGAGTCGGCCGCTCCATTCTTTCAATGGCCTTGATCTTTGCAGGGTTGCACTCGATGCCGCGTTCAGATACCAGGAAGCCAAGGAGCTGGCCTGCTGGTACCCCGAAGACGCATTTCTCCGGGTTTAGCTTGATCTGGAAGCGCGCAGGTTTTCAAATGTCTCTTGGAGATCCTCCAAAAG
This sequence comes from Secale cereale, assembly GCA_902687465.1. Classification (NCBI taxonomy): domain Eukaryota; kingdom Viridiplantae; phylum Streptophyta; class Magnoliopsida; order Poales; family Poaceae; genus Secale; species Secale cereale. The sequence goes on from LR738711.1 coordinate 783,194,720, forward strand.
AGTTCCTCTCTTCTCCGTCTTCACCACGATATCATCCACGTAAACGTGGGCGTTTCTGCCAAGTTGCTTGAGGAGACACTTCTGCATGCAACGCTGAAAGGTGGCGCCGATGTTTCTCAGGCCGAATGTCATGGTCAGGTAGCAGAAGGCCCCAAATGACGTGAGGAAGGAGGTCTTCAGACGGTCAACCGGATCGAGTTTGATCTGGTGGTACCCGGAATAAGCATCAAGGAATGACAGCAGCTCGCATCCGGCTGTGGAGTCAATCACTTGATCTATTCGCGGCAGAGCAAACAGATCTTTAGGGCAGGCTTTGTTGAGGCTGGTGTAATCAATACACATGCGCCATTTGTTCTTCTTCTTCAGCAATAGGACTGGGTTTGCGAGCCACTTTGGGTAGAAAACTTCCATAATGAAGCCGGATGCTAGCAGGCGGGCGACTTCTTCCCCAACAACTCTTCTTTTCTCTTCTGATAGGCGGCGGAGCGGCTGCCTGACAGGCTTTGCAGGTTCTCTCACATGTAGCTTGTGCTCGGCGAAATCCGTCGGGACACCCGGCATGTCTTTGGGGGACCATGCAAAGATGTCCCGATTCTCACGGAGGAAATCGACGAGCTCGCTTTCCTATTTGCTATCTAGGTTTGACCCTATGACAGCAAATCGCTCTGGGTGAGATGGGTCCAAGGCAATCTTCTTTGTCTCCTTGGCCGGCTGGAACGAGCCTTGCGGCTCCGCCTCCCTGGGGTCGGCTGGTATGGCTGGCTGCTCGCCAGCCATTGCCACCAGCCGTTCCAGGCGGCGCTTTTCTTCAGCCACGACAAGGGACTCGGCCAGACGGCTGCTGGCAATCGCACATGCGATGGAATTCTCATAGTCCCCGGCTATGGTGATTATTCCCCTGGGACCCGGCATCTTCATCTGGAGGTAGGCGTAATGGGGCACTGCCATGAACATTGCAAGAGCAGGCCGGCCCAGGATCACGTGATAGGGACTTTCCAGGTTCACCACTTCAAACCAGACTGGCTCCCTCCGGAAATGCTTCTTATCACCAAACAGGAGATCAATCTTGGCCTTGCCGATTGGTGAGCAAGAGAGGCCTGGCACAATGCCGTGGAACACAGTCCTGGTAGGCCGAAGTTGTTTTTCTTTGATGCCCAACTTCTCCATGGTGTCACGGTACATGATGTTGATGCTGCTGCCGCCGTCTACCAGCACTCGGGAGAAACGACAGGCCCACCTGTCGGTGGAGAGAGTTGCATCCAGAACCAAGGCATAGGCCCCTGGTGAAGGCATGACAGCCGGGTGATCTTCACGGCTCCAGTTGACGGGCCTCTCAGACCAGTGCATGAATTCTGGGGCTTCGATGGCAACGGTGTTGACTTCTCTGTGCTGCTGGCGCCGGCTGTGCCTATCGTCCGCTTGGCTTGTGAAGACGACATAGGCTCCGTTTTCTTCTGGGAACACGTCCTGGACCTGGCCACCCGGACGAGCAGCCGGTGGCTTGGGAGGCGGGGCCACCTGCCCAGCAGGCGGCGGTGGCAGAGCTTCTCCTCTGGCAATCCGTGTGAGCCAATGACACTTTCATGTGGTGTGATTGGAAGGCTTCGCGCCACTGTGGAACTTGCAGGGGGCGTCCAGAGTTTGGTACAAGGAGAAAGCTGGCTGCCAGGCTGGCTTGCCGCCCTTCTGGCGCTTGGGCCCTGCTTGTGCCTCTGGCTGCTGGCCATCAACTGCTGCCACCAGCCGGCTGTTGGTAGCCGGCGCGTGGGTCTTGCGTTTGTGATCGTTCGGCTGCTGGCGTTGGCTGGACTCTCCAGCCGACGTTTTGGGAGTTGGGGGAGTCATTTTCCCAGAAGCATCTACTTGCAGCTCGGTCTTCATGGAGGAGTCAGCGGTGGCGTATTTGTCTGCTATGCTCAGCAGCCCGTCCAACGTGGCAGGCTCGTCGCAGAGGAGTTTGTGCTTGAGCAGGGTGCCTTCTCTGCACCCGGCCGTAAAATACTCGATGGCTTGTACCTCGTGCACTCCCTCGCAAGAGTTTCGCAGCTCTGACCAACGCGTCAGATAATCGCGGGCAGACTCATCTGGGCCTTGAACACATAAGGAGAGCTGGCGCGGCTTGGGAGGACGCTTGTAGGTGCTGGTGAAGTTGCGAGTGAAGGCGTCGGTGAAGTCCAACCAGCCGTTGATGCTGTTGGGTTTGAGGCTATTCAGCCACGTCCGGGCTGTGCCCTGGAGCATGAGTGGCACGTACTTCACCGCAACACGCCTGTTACCGGTTGCTATGCTGACGGCTGTGGAGTAATCCACCAGCCAGTCCTCTGGCTTCACTGATCCATTATACTTGGGGGTATCTCTGGGGAGCGAGAAGCCCTTGGGGAAAGGCTCGTTACGGATGCGGGGGCCGAAACAGGCCGGGCTGAGGTCATCTTCTTCTTCGACCGCCTGGGACCGAGCCAGTTGGTCAAGGCGGTGGCGGGCGTCGTTCTCCCCAACTCCCTCGCGGCGGCCCAAGCGGCCTGCTAGAGAGGGGTGGTCGACGGGCGGAGGAGACACACGCCTCTCCCGTCGAGGAGGAGGCGGGTGTTCCTCTCGTCGCTCTACGGCCCTTGGGCGGCCGTCTTCGTCGCGCTCGATTGTGATGCGAGTCTGTCGGCTGCGGCTAGCAGCCGACTCTGAGTCTCGCCAGTTGGGGGCGCCGACTGTTGGAGAGCGGGACGTGGCTCCTTGCTCCCACCGAAGGGGGCGGTTATCTGCCTGTGCGCTGGCCTCTGATGCCCGGCGACGGGCCTCCTGCTGCGCAGCAACCGCGTCGAGGAGCTGGCGGGCACGCTGAGTCATGCAGCGAAGCTCGTCTCCCTCCAAGTGGCCCATCTCATCGACTGACGCCTGGGCAGCCCTTAGGTTCTCTGACGGAGTGAGGTACACGAGCCGTGGGCCCCCCAGCATGTCTGCCAGCACCCCATCGCGATCGCGAACTGCACCAGCCCGGCTAGGTTCGCCAGCAGCCGGCGTGCCGCCTATGGCACGGTCCATCTCGCGGCGGTAGGCTTCAGTGAGGCGTCAGTAAGCGGCCAGCTTGTTGGCGCTGTCGAGGAGCGAGACGCGAAGTGCCTCCAGCGTCACGCCGTCTGCCCCCGCCGCAACGGGTGCGACGAGGTTTTGTAGGGCGGCCTGGAGCGGGTCTTGGCCCAACCCGCCGGACGGCTCGTCGTGGTTGGTGGCGGGCACCTCCGTGACGGTGCTGGCGGTGCTGCCTCCTGCTAGAGCGAGCAGGGGGTCGTCGATGATCACCACATGCTCGGGGAAGGAATCGACGGGCTCCGCGTCGAGGTCGATGATCATGTCTATTGGTGGGTGAGAAGAGCCCACTGACTCTACGTCAAAGGCGCGCTCGTCGATGATGTGGAGCTTGTCGAGGAGCTCGATGAGGCAGCTCTCCGGAGCTACTGGCTCTATCGTCGGAGAGGGCTCGTCATGAATGTGGACGCCACCGAGAAGGTCGGCGAGTCCGCTCGCGGCGCATGCGGCCTCGGCGCCGCGAAGCATCCCGGTATCCACGCCCGCGGGCGTTCCAGGCTAGCTGTGCTCGCCAGGGAGGAACAAAGTTCCCGTCCAGAACATGTCTCCGGACGACGGTGCACCTTGCCCCATGGTGGGCGCCAAATGTCGGGGTTTTGGGGCGACGTATGCCAACGGGTGGCTTATCATGCATGGGGACAATAGAGCATCGCCGGATCCTGGAAGCAGGATAAGGCGGAACTTAGGACACCTACGAATCTTACCCAGGTTCGGGGCTCTCCGTGGAGATAACACCCCTAGTCCTGCTCTGCGGGGACTCCGCGTCATGACTAATGTCACTAGGGTGGCTATAAGGTTGATCCTTGAGGTGTGTCGTCTAGAGGAGGAAGAAGAGCAAGGCTAGCTCACTACCTTCACTCTAGGGAATTGGGATGGTAGCTAGGGTTTCTCTCTCTCTCTCTCTCTCTCTCTCTCTCTACGTGTCTCTCTTCCTTCTAGAGTTCAACGTTCCAACCCCTCCTCATGGAGGACCCTGGGGGGTTTATATAGGCCTACCCCCAGGGGTACAATTGTAATCTCGGCGGAGTGGTCCCCGGCTATCAGCGTCTCCTGGTGCCGGCCTCACCGCCTGTCTGCTGGGGCCCACCATTTGTGCGCCCACGTGATTGCCTTTCACTGTAGGCGTGCTTCTGCTGACGGCAGCATTATCAGGAGGGAAGTGGCTACAGTGCCGCTGTCTCCTGCCGTACACTGCCACCACGTCCTGTCTTGTCATCTTGATGAGGTTCAGACTTCTAGGGTGGGGTTCGCCGTCTGCTACCAGGCGGGCCGCCTCTCCCGGCCGCCTGCCATGGGCGGCTTGTTTCTGACTTACCCACTGGCCGGTGGGGCCAGCCGCCTGCTGGTCCCGTCGTCTGTGGGTAGTGGGATCGTGGCTTCCTTTAACCGAAACTTGGTCACTGGCAGCGTGGCTACAATGACGCGCCGCTTAAGAGGCGGCCATAGGGTACACATTCACTGTAGCCACGCCCCTACATATTCTCTAAGGACGTGCTCAACTGTAGCCATGCCTCAGCTGCGCGGTGGTCCCCCTGCACGCATCCCGAGGGAGAGGCGTGGGACCGTCTGCTAGCTGCTGCCTGTGGAGCTGCCGCCTGTTTGGGCCCGTGCCGCCTGCTGGCAGCCGGCTCCTAGGGTAAGCTGTCCTAGGAGGCGGTCCGATGAGCAGACGGCTGGGGGGTAACAGGCGGCCCCAAATTGTCTTAAAATACCATGGGTGGTCGATGAGGACACCCGTGGTCAATATCTCCGACAGTATTATAGTACAAGACTAGGCCACCGGCCCGACCATCACTCTCTACTACAGTCATCGAATCAAAAGATAAAAGACAACACACCTCATCTGCTTTACATTTATTCAAGTGTGACTCTGAGAGAAAGATCAAATCAGCCTTGGTACGCTGCTGGAGCTCCAAGAGCTCACGAACTGTCGTGGGGGAGAGCATACCACGACAGTTCCATCGTAGGATCCTCATTTGGCCCGACGGTCCTCCTCCTCGGAGGCCGCCGATGCGCCATCATCTCCAACCGACTCCCTCCTCTCTTGCATGTATGCCTCCTCCTCCTATGCTTCCTTCGCTACATGTGTGACTATACCATCCCCATCCCTCACAGTGTCAACTCTACCCATACAGATTCTCTTGGAAGAAACACTCATGTCACCATACAACACACACTCATAGCTATCCATTTCCCTCTCAAAAGAAATTTTTTGGTCACTCCCTATTGGTGGAACCCCAAAAGGATTACCCCTCTTTTTCCCTATGACCTCTTTTCGAGCACTCTCAGCTTTCTCATCCCCTCCCTTCTTTTTACCTTTCCTCTCCTTTCTTTTTGCGTGGCCCTGCATAGGATTCTTTTTAGCAGTAAAAGTAAACACTCCAGACTCCTTGGCCGTAGCTGGGCTAGCTAGCCTCGCAGCCACAGCTCCTGTAAGTGCCTCAAGCACCCCAGGCTCAAATAAAACCTGATTATGCATGTTATAAGTTGCAGCTGCATCAGAAACTGCATCAGCTGCACCCTTCGAGTGGTTCCCCTGGCCCTCCTGGCCAACAGGACACTCTAGATTGGCATCAGCAGCAGCCATCACTTGTGAATATGGGGGCGCTCCCAGGTGCAGCCACACATGGCCCTCCTGGCCTTGGTGCAGTGGTGGTGCAGTGTCACCCAAGCGTGCACCCTGGTCCTCCTGACCAGGGCAATCACCCCGCTTAGAATGCAGGGACGCCCCGTGACGGCCCTCCTGGCCAAGTGGCAGCACCCCCCTGATGGGTGCACTCCTAGTCGTCAATCCTTGGCCCTCCTGGCCAAGGCTAGCGTGCTTGAGTGGTCTGCGATCCGGGTCCTCCTGACCCGAAGCAGCTACCACGGGCGCCGGCAACGAAGGCACCCGCCCCCGACCCTCCTGGCCGAGCGAGTGGCCTCCCTGGACTGGTCCTCCAGTCACTAGGAGAGCCGAAGTCGTGGATGATGTTGCACCTTTTTCTTTCACGGTGAAGCTATTTACAGCCTTAGTGACCTTGACCACCATACCTTCAGTTACCTTGGAGGTATTTTTGTTACTATAGCATGTGTACAGCAGATTTCTTCTACTAGATGTGGTGCCTTTCCAGTAGGCCTCTACACTGAGATTTTTTCCAAAAACAGGTACTCTACTCTCTTTAGGAATTCTACAGAACCTTTCCGGCATATGGCCTACAAGACCACAACACTCACAATACGACGGCAACTTTTCATAACGAGCATCAAATTGGAGTGCTTTCTTGCTGCCTAAGGGAGTGAACTCTACCCTACTCTTGATTGGCTCATGCAGCGGGATTTTTACGCGTACACGCAAATACTTCTCTACGATCAGGTTATCCTGATGGGAGACTGTTATCACTTTACCGAGTTGGTCCCCTAGAGACGAACCCACCTCTACTGTTTTAAGCTCAAACGGTAGGTCACGAACCTGGGCCCAAATAGCCATGGCACCAAGATCCACCTCCGTCGGGTTACCCTTGCCGTCGAACTCAGCAAAAATGATCCCGTCGCGCTTATGGTGCCACGGCTGGGCCTTCAGCACGAAGCGTCTGTCCCCGTCGGCGGAGAAGTTGAGGATGAACCTCCCGTCGTCGTTGTCCACCTCCTGAACGGTGACCTCGCCTTGCAGCCTCCAAGCTGACGTAGCACGGAGGTCATCGACGAGGATGCGTGGATGTACTTGGAAAGGCAATAGAAATCGCCCTACCACTAGATAGCCACTAATAGCCCTCCTCGCGGCCTCCATGTTGATGATCAGCGGGGAGCCATCCCCGCGAGGCCGCCTTGACACCTTCATCCCCTTACCCTCAGGTGAAGGAGCCCAAGCAGAAGAATCCCTCCCCATGGTCGCTGGTACATAACCTGAACCCTGACCCACTTCCTTCTCCGCCACCCCTCTCTTCTCCATCTCCCTCTTTCTCACTATCACAACCCGTCGAGGGAAGAACACTAAGAGGGAAGCCAGGAATTCTAGTTGTGACAGTTGAGCTGGTGACCCGAGACTCATCCCTCTGATGAAGATATAGAGTTTCCCCTCTCCCAAAATCACCACAACCAGAGCGAGAGTTATGCACTTAACAAAAATTAAAGGATCATAATTGTGTAGTTTCCATAATAAAATCCCACCAATTTCTCTATTTTCCTTTGCTGTACAAGAAACACTCCTCCTCCCCTGATTTCTCTCTTCCTCATCCAAATCTCTCAAAGAGTAAATTTTGCTATAATCCTGAGCATTAATATTAGTTTCCGAATTACTAGCATCCACAATCGGGGCAGCTATCCCAGACAGGATCAAGGCCATAGAATCACCACATGGTCGTACCTCTGATTTGTTGCCGTTGAAGCCGCCCGTCTTCACCCTCCCTGCCCGATCAGATATAGACTTTGCCGGATGCACGCGCGGCATCTCCTCCGCACGCCTCTTCATCTGCTTCCAACATCTCTCTCGGTTTGGAGATTGCCGGAGGATCCGCATTGATTCTGCCTTGAATTTTTCCCAATCCGGCGCGACCGCTGCGCCCCCGATGGAAATCCCCCTCCTGATGGGGTCGAGATACGCCGGGGCCTCCGCCTGGGGCGCCGCAGATGCCCCTCCCCCGATGGCGACTCGATCCGCCGGGGCCTCCGCAGGATTCACCGACGCCATCGCTCCCCCCTTTCTATCTCCGTCGCCGCTAGATCGCCTTGCGATCGCGGGAGCTCCCGGTTTTTTTTTTGCAAAACTGCCCCGCTTACAAATAACTTACGGTTTTTACGTAACACAAAACGTGGATACATGGGATTGGATCAAAGGGAGTATTGGGAGGGGCGAGTGAATTTGTTAGGCAGGATACGTAGGATTGGTTAGACATTGTATGTAGGTGCATTTTCGCCAAAGCCCATAGCAGTTTTGGGGACATGTGTATGGCGACGATGCCTCTCATACGATCTTGTGTATGGCGACATTTGATACAGTGGACGTTGTTCTCTTCCTCGGATGCGCTACTACCTGTGATTTGCTTCTTCAGGTTACAGTGCCACTTGCACTGAGCTTCAGTACCTCACCTCGGCAGGGCCGAGACAAACAGATACGGACTGTGGTAGTGTGGCGGTGTAAACAACAACCAAACCGGCGGCAAATGGCGTCGTCATCCAGCAACATGGAGTGCATCTGATTGGGGTGAACGACTCTTTGGGTTTATTTCTCCTGCAAAGAACATCCAAATATAATCTTTTTTTTGTGCCACTGCCTCTGTTTTGAACCAAATCATGCAAACTAGACACCGGTGGTGGATATGTTTCGAAAACATTTTCCCACTGATATGTACTCTACTACTGTAACTTCTCTGGTGCATTTTTACACCTTGTGTACTGCACCTTTAGACCGTCGTGTGCTCATAACCAGCCACGGTTCAAAAGAACTCAAAGCAGTACATTTCGCTAGTGTTACAAAAACGTCTTACATTACGAGACAGTGGGAGTACATTTCAGGAGTGAAACGCACCATAAGCCCTGAAACTATGCAAGTGGTACGGTGAGCAGCCATCTTGGCGCCAAAGAGGAAGCAGTGCATGAAGCAAAAGGAAATGACATCACTGTTCTCCAGAGTCCTGTTCTCCACCAAGGAAATCAGAAGCCGCACAAGAGCCTGAAACCAAAGCTCTCAGCTTTGTGCTGGTGAGAACACATCCGAATCTCAGACCGGAACAAAGAGTAGCAAGGCATGTTTCACAAGCAGATAGATAATGCTGCAACAACTATAACTTATTTTTAGCAACCACCAGCAGAGCAGATAAAACAGCATCTCGTGCATTGCATGTTATGATGCACGGCGTCTAGGATAAGCAGGTTCCACTGACCAGCATAGTGTACAACATCCCAGATAAGCAGGTTTCACTGACCTAGCAATGATGTGCATAGGAATGCAGTCGTATTGTACGAATCTGGTTTACTAATTTTCAGAATTTTGTTTGGCCCAAACGTATTTTGGCCTAGTTGGTCATTGAAAGCCTACATGGCTTTAAAAACAGAGTCAAGAGGCAGAAGCAATATCAAGAAACCAAACCCCGTTGAAGTATTTCATGTGAATTCTTCACATTCCAACGTCTTGTATCCTACGGTTGTTCACCTGAGTCAGAAATATTCAGGGTAACTTGCACTTTTTGAAAGGAAAAAACAGAGCAAATTGCATGCCGCTATGCATTTACATGAAAGAGCGGCCCATGTCAAGAAAGCTCTGATAACTTTAAAATGTGTCCAGCAGATTTACATACTAGGCTGGTGGCAGGGCCTCCGCACACAGTTAAATAAAAGTGCAAGTGCTAACACAGCACATGCTAGGCTCCCGCTGATCTACACACTGAAAAACACTGGGCAAGGATACGCCAAAAAGGAACTCCCAGGCTTGCAAAAGATTCTAAACCGTAGAGGCAAAACTTACGAGGGACACCATATTAAAATCTATGAGACAGAGTATTCTGGACGGAGTCAGAAAGCGGCCGAGCATGTTCTCCTGAGTTGATACTTGGGTTCTGGTAGAGGCACCGCGCAAAGCATCATGTTCAACTCCTGAAGATAGGGCAGAAAAAGGTCAGCATGTCAATATTATGCATGGAAGATTCGCTAATACTACCATCAGAGTGGATAGCATTTGCCTCAAAGCAGGATTAGACAGGAAATAAGCATGAGAAATTTGTTGAGACGTTGTTAAATTGAGCCCTGGTGCCACAACCCGCATCAGTGGTACAGGACTACCATGTACTACTATCTTTTCGCCACACAAGAGATGAATAATGTACTGAAATTATGAAGTACCAGAAAATGAAATGTGAGTTCTATAAACATGTTTCAATCTGACAGATCCCTCCTAATCTTAAAGCACCTAAAATAGATCATTCCACTCAATTTTTTTTTTTTGATTTGGTGCAGTAATCAAATCATTCCACTCAACTATCACTTACAATCATAGTATAACTAATGCATCTCTACAATTAAAACCTAAACCCACAAAATGGTGCAGTAATCAAATCTACACTTCCGAAGAAGCAGACAGTCGATACATGATACATCTCCGGATATCCCTCACTCACAAATAAAACGATGGTGGCAATATAATCTTTTGGATAAACTTATGATGCAGAGACTGGAGAGAAACTCGCTTTCCTTCGCAACACCACACTATTTCTAACATCACATACCATGTTAGCACTGTGATATTATTTTTGAGTCACGCACTTGAAGTGTCCCTGAAGGATCTACGCTCTCTAGGAATATAGCTCTGGGAGAGCTCCTGTGTTTTATTCTAGGAGGGGACCTTGTATTTGTATGTCAGTGAAAGGTCGCGGTAAGGGCCCCTCCTGTCCCTGCAACAGATGTTCCTGGGTTAGTCAAATTCCTCCCTGCGCCGCGTGTCGTTTCGCTCCCCTCCTCCATTTTCCCCTCGCCCAGGTTTCTCTCTTTGACTCCCATATGTTTCCAGGAATATGGTAACTAATCCTGCAGATTAACGGAGCACCAGGTACATAACATCCTGCTGATCGTAACCTGACATGTCCATGGTAACAAATCCTCCCTCTCTCTAAAAAAAGAACAATACTCTTGTGTAGAAATTCATAATCAGGAGTATCTCACATAATGCATAACCCTGTTGATTATATATGCATTCACATATAATCAGATTTATATCTTTTTTCAGGGCAATCAGGACTATACAACTCTTGTAATATGCATTTCCCTTTTATCACGCTTTATACATTATCAGGTATTCAGGTCTATGTCATCCCAAAAATCTGCAGCAGACAGTTCCTGGTTCCTACCTCTCTATTGTAACTTATAACTGAAGTACACTCCTACCTTTAGAGCTAGACCGCAGAATTATTGTGTTAAAATTTCTAATGCAGGGAGCAGATCAGAAGCGTTTACTAGAATATCCATGAAATAAAATGAGCCCCTATTGTCTTATAGTTTTTCTTTTTCTACCATGTACTAGCATAGTGCGGCCTTATTTGGTTAGCATGAAAATTGAGGTAAATACAAGGTAAAATCCAATATCCAATAGAAAAGTGGTTGCCTCGTGGTTCATTGTACATTAACCTATTAATTATATAAACCAACAGGTCGAATTGTCCATTGTACACCAGATTGTAGTTCTCCCAGACTAAAACGCAGTAGTCTGACAGTCTGACTTCTACTGAAAAATGCAGCATTATTTGAGAGCTCCTGTGTTTTATTTGCTCCCACATAGTAATGGCTGGGCCCCAGTAGTGGAAGCAAATACATAGGATTATAGAACTATGATACTCTCATACCCGTACACCAGAAATTGACACTATGAGCAATCACATTTATTCCCTACTACTTATCAGGTAGTCCGACTTCTACTGAAAAGTTCAGCATTTCAGTAAACTTGTATTCAGAAGAAAATACCTTTTGCTTCTTTAGCCTCTCATTCTCCTCTTCTAAACGGGATACCTTGTTTTCGAGCTCATTGGTGTAGGCCTGATGCAAATACAAGGTAAGTAATACTGAACCTAAGACAATTATGGAAAACTAAAGTAAGCATGTTGTAACATTTTTCATGGAAAACTAAAGTAAGCATGTTGTAACTTTTTTCAGATCACAGATCACATGAAAAGCCAAATTCAAACAAGTACCATTGATAACCCTTCATGAATGTTGATCTATAGTTAGAGCAAATAATTAGAGGAAAAAAACAGAGGTCAAATATACCTGCTTCCTAGCCCTTGAACGGGCAGCCGACTCCCTATTCTTGATCATCCTCTTCTGCCTTCTCTCCACAAACTTATTCGGTACATCTCCTGATACACCACGCTTTCTCCCAGGTGTCTGTGAATCAGAGACTGGACTGATTGGTGATGTACTCTGGCCATCAGAGTAAGCAGACCCCAGAGTGGCACCAGGGACAACAACATTCAGCGGTTGAGGGACAAACTGAATGGGCATATAAGCAGCTGGCACAATTTGCTGTCCATGCTGATGAGTGTCAATGGCTGCAGCTGCAATCTGCTGCTGGTAATGGCCTAACCACTGTGCCCCAGATGTCAAATCGGCGGCTCCGGCTGCTGTGGCACCTGTCCCCACCAGACCCAAATTGCCAGCATCGCTCGTGTCATTGAGAAATCCTTGGGTGACAACCCCAGCTTGGACCAAGAAATCCTCGAGTGTCATCTCCCCGAGTGTGGGCTGCCTCTCCCGCTTGCGCCGACCACTCCCCTGGACACTCCTCTTGGGCGCATCCTGGATGCCCTTCCAAACCTCATCCACCGTCTTCTTGCTGAGCTCCGTCGGCATCGTGATGCTGCCCTGGCGCAAGAGGCTTGAACTCGGCACATACTGGCTGGTGGTCGCGCCATCAGGCTCCATGTCGTCAGGAAACACAGTCCTGAGCAGCTCGTCCAGGTTCATACTCTGCAGGGGCTCTCCCAGATGGTTCTGCACCTCGTCGAGGGTGAGGCTGTACAGAGACCCCTGCCTCGCCAGGCTCTGCACCTGCCCGCGCTGCGACGTGCCGGCGTCGCCACCGCCACCAGCGCCGCGCCCGGGCTGCGACGCCATTTTCCGACTCCCCATGGGCACGCAATCCTACCTCCGCCCGATTTCCACCGCGGCGAGACCTCGGGGTTCAGGGGCGGATCTAGGGTGTGCCGGATGCGCGCCGGCGCGCCTAGGAACTCCGGAGGTCAGTGTGGTGTAACGAATCACCGGGTGAAAACAAGCTCGTACCTCAGAGCCCAATGGCCAGAGATTGAGGGCGGGGTGGACTGGGGACAGCGGGGGCGCGATGCGGCGGTGGGGAAGGACGGGAACGGCGGTGGTGGCGACGCGCGTGTGAGGTGGAGGGGTTGGGGGCGGGATTGTGGCGGCGGGCGGTGGCGCTAAGCTACGGCGTACGGCGCGGCGGCGGGAGAGATTTCAAGGCGGGCTGGGTCGGGTTGGTAGGTTGCTGTGGAGAGGAGGAGAGACTTCCAGGAGAGACGAAGGTATTGGACTGTGGCGTGGCAGAAATACATAAACAGATCTTTAACATCACACTGGTTAAGAGTTGCAGAAAGTCGAGAGGTCAGTGATGGTGACCAAGTTACAATGTTACATGTAATCATTGTCAGCGGTCTTGCTAGTCTAGTTTAGTTAATGAGATTGACCGTGTTTCATGTAAGATAAAAAGGTTGCCACTAGTTTTAATAAGGGTCTACTCCATCATAATATCTATACCTAATAATAAAGCACGGAACGAGTCCGTCGGGTTCACCGTCACAATACGCTTTCACCCAGTCGTAATACGCTTTTATGATTTGTATATATAAAATTGTAATATAAACGAGGTGGTACTATTCACCACGCGGCGCCACCGAACGAGAAGCCCACGGCCGATGACGATAGTAGCGAGGGCGTCGCCAGCCCGGACACCCCGCTTGCCTTCCCCGAGGACAACGAGGCGGCGGTGAGGCCAAGGCCAGCGCACAAGACAAGGTGAGCCACCGGGCCGCGACATCTGCGCCGGCCCGCCTCCCTCCGCCAATTCGGTCCGCTTCGATTTTGATTTCTCGCTGCTCCTTGACGTGTTCGTCCTTCCCTCTGCCTCTGCTAGGCCACCGAGGTTGCATATGTCGTGGGATGTGGAGGTGGATGGCGAATGTGAAGCACCGAAGATTGACAACCCCAACTCCCCAAGTGTGAAGAGGCATCTGGTTGTGGTGAATGGAAGAGGCCGATGAAGCAGAATCTACAAAGGCAAGTGGCTTGCGCCCCTGATTGACAACCCCAGCTACAAGGGAATCTGGAAGCCCAAAGATATCCCCAACCCTGAGTACTTTAAGCTTGACAAGCCTGACTTTGATCCAATTGCTGCTATTGGAATTGAGATCTGGACAATGCATGATGGCATCCTTTATGGCAATATTCTTTTTGCCGATGATTAGAAGGTAGCCACCTCTATCCTGGAGAAGACATGGGAGCCCAAGTTTGATGTTGAGAAGGAAAAAAGCACATGGCTCAGTGGATCATCTAGCCTCCCACTTGGCAAGGTGCAGCGGCCCTCTTCTTGTGTCCATGTACACAACAAACAGTCTCTATTTGCAGGTCCCACTGAATTGCAACGCCTCAAAAGCTATCGAGCAGTTGGTTTCCAAGATTATTGTGCCAGCGTACCGTTTATGTAGAGGAGTGAGAGAACGAGAAACAGCCTCAGTTTCCGCTTCCTTGGCGCCCGAGCACTGTCGGAGTTCAGAGCAAGAACAACACTTGTTCCGAGCTATTTCGAGCCACGACACGACGCCAGCGGTCGTCTGGCATGTGCTCAGGAGGAAGAAAGAGTCCATGTTCAGTTTAACATAGTCATCAGCTGACCTTTTTTACATTGCAGAGCACGGTCCTTGTTCCTGATCGAGTGCAAGATTGGTAGTTGGCACATTTGCTGTTTTTCTTTGTCCTCCGTGGCAAGTGGCAACACACGCTTTATCTCAGTAGCTCTGAATAAAAATAACAGATGCACCGATCATTTTCTTCAGGAGTTTTAGGCTCTGTGCTATGGTGAGGTAACATCTAAAATACATTTATTGTGATTTTTACCATCAAGCAATCTCTGCTCTCGTGGTTTCCTTTTTTGAGGAATTGGCAGTGATCTGCCTATTAATTTAGAGGAAAAGGTGTTACAACGTTAGTGTTACAGGATTAGGCTGAAGCTAAAATGAAGCGCTAGCAAAGAAGAAAACTAAAAGTAAAATTAGTCAGGCTCGGGAGGGGTGTCATTTTCACTATCAGAGCTCCAGTGCATGGTCGTTGTTGGCATGAGGATGTCTTGTTTGATTAGGTGCAAGACCTTTGCTCTTGTGGTTTCCACTGTGTTATGAATCAGGACGAATTAATAAACTTAATAAAGGAAATACATGGTTATTGTTTTCTGATTGCTCTAACTTTCTTTGAACTCCATACATTTTCCTCTTTTTCTTATGTCCTGCTTAGTTAGTATGCAAGCAGAAGCTTTCTTCTCTATGCTGTTACTTCTTACTGATTTTTTTATAGATCCTCAAATTTTTATTTTATTGGCCAGCAAATAATAATTGGTGGATGTCATTTTCCATGGTTCAGTTTTTGCTTTTCTGGTTTATCCATGTCGATCGTCCATGTTGCAACTCTCCTGAGTTCTGGAAAAAATATTACAGTGCTAAAAAAACATTCTTCTACGCTCTCTCAAGGTACAACGATTACTACTATCGGCAGAACTAATACGCGCGGGGGGGGGGGGGGGGG
>LR738711.1:783210080-783222062 GCA_902687465.1 Secale cereale
CGATGGAGGCGCCAGAGCGGAATGAAGTGGTCATATGAGATACTCCATAACTTCAGTCCATCAAATATCGGTAACATATTTCTATCACACAAGAAATTGCTAATCTATACCCTTCATTTTTTTTGGAGATGTGATAATACTTTTAGTCATAATGTGTTGCACTACAAGTTCACTTGGCTCCCCGTAAATAATTTGACAGATGAGAGAGTTCAAGTTATTCCTAAATAAAGTGAGGAATTTGTGCAATCATTAAATCTTAACTAACTAGGGTTCTGAACGTAGGGCCCATTAGACAAACATGACATGAAGTGTTGAAATATTTATCTACATATTCGTTCTTTAGCTACTTAAACAGCGTCAATGATCTCCATTATGCGTGCTCCAAATAGTTATAGTTTATGATAGATAAAGACATGGATTATTAGTAGTTCATCGTACATTTAGCTACATATTCATTCTTTAGCTACTTAAAGATTTCAGCGTCAATGATCTCCATTATGCGTGCTCCAAATAGTTATAGTTTATGATAGATAAATACATGAATTATTAGCAGTCCATTGCAGTGACTATTGTCCCTCACAAATTAGCAACCCACAATAATGTTCCGAACACATGGTAATAAATTTCATAATAATTATCCAGGCAACTACCAATTCCATAATAATTCATCTTAGCCTTTATTTCTCATGCACTAGGATTCTACACTACACCTTAGAATCTTTGTTAAGTCTGAACTGTGTCAGTCACTGATTGAGTTTACCGGTTAGCTCCACTGATTTGTGTTACATTGTTTAAGTTCACGATGGAGTCTTATTAGTTGGCTTCAGTGTGATCATGTAATTTTACTTGATGGGGTCTCAAATATACCATCTATCATAGTTATGTCGTTGACTTATTATATTGATCCTTTCTTGATGTAAGGTATCTTGATGTGTAGGCTTTCAATACTAGATGGGATATTTGACTCATTGTTTATATCCGACTGTTCTTTTCTCATACTTATGGTTCAAAGTGTTCATTCGTTATGTTGATTTTTTAGTTGTACCGTAACTATGTCGGACACAAGTAAATTTGTAACTTAGTTTGGATCTGAAGTGTTATAACATTCTAAAGACTAACAAACTTCTACTCCCTCCGTTCTGATTTACTTGTCGTGGTTTTCGTTCAAATCATGACCTTCTTTCAGATGGTCATAAATTAGGCTCTTTTTCATGGCAACTCTGAGTTACATCAACTGCTTCACTTTTTAGGGTTTTTTTCGCTCCTGCATCTCATGAGTACTGAGAATATGTGTTTATCAACTTAACGATAACCCAGTACTTTACAATAATCTTATATGTTGTCCTGGTCACTTGAAAAGCATGTTGTGTTCTCCATGAGGTGAGGTTTTGCCACAATTAGGAAATCGAGTGGCATGGAGGACTGGAATGACGCGGAGGGGCACCAGCAGTGGAGAGGGCGAGGAGCAGCTCGAAGTGGCATGCATGCGTACAGAGGGAGTTGCTTGCGTTTTCTGTACTTTTTGCGATTTTTGTCAGGGATAGTCACTCGAGCGATTGCAGTAAACTTACAGATTATAGACTAACATTTCTTCTTAAATATCTCCTTAAAGTTCTATACTAAAGATAGCGTTGCACTGGGTCATTCAACACTGAAGGTGAATGTTGCACCTAGGCCGCTTGGGTTCTGAACATGCAATAAAAGGAGGAAACCTTAGCTAGAATTAGAGATCTTGCTTCAAGAAAAATGTTGACAATATGCTTTGACGCATCATTAGCTCTCACATGAAAATGAATCTGATGGAATTGCAATATTTCTTCAATCACATCATTAGTAGATGACAAAGCCTTGAGGCTACCACTAGGAATGAAGCAAAATTGTGAAGATGACTGGTTAAGGAAATAGCAAGACTTGCACCATTGACTTTGCTTACTATTGGCATGAATTTAAAATTCTGGTTTCAGTCTTTCAGTAGATGCAGGACTTGAGTGTGAGAAATCGACTCAGAATAATGACCCTAAGTCGAAGAAATCATCACAGTGAGGACGAGCTTGAGGTTGCAGTGGTGGAACCAAAACAGATGATCATGGCCTCAGTCTACATGTATGCAACCCACAATTAAAAGTATTGAATTATCATTTCTAATTTTTAAGTGCAATTAGTGATCAATTTTATTTGATTTTAACTAATAAGGTTGGTTGTACACCATTTACAATCATTACATGTATTATGTTATGTTATCAGTGACTTGATTTCAAGGCCGTAATTTTATTACCCGTTGCAACGCACGGGCAGTTTTCCTAGTAAATCATAATATAAGACGTTATTACATTCAATATGTAAGTACGTATATTGGATGTAATTCGCAAAAAAAAAAGCATATTGGATGTAATAACGTTTTATATTACGTGACCGAGGAAGTACTTAGTATTTTAGATGCGTCATATGAAATAAATATTAAATATTAATGTGGACGAGAGAGAAATCAGAAAAAAAAAAAAGCTTGTCAAGCTGATAGCTCAACATTGTCACAACGTAAAGGATACTGACCGGAGGCACCCGACCCGCTCGGGACCAGATGTCTTCAATCGTCACTTGAAATTTTATTATATGCCCTTAGTTAGGCCATAAGCCGTCCTCTTTCTAAAGAGATTGATTTGGGTATTGATATATTTATTTGCATCACTATTTTTTGCTATAATTTATCTCATTCAATGATATAATGCACAATAAGCTGCAATTCTAATGAAAATCATATTCTACTTCCGAGCTCAAATGAGCTTGGAATGAGCAGTAAATTTGAAGAAAAAAAATCAAAACATATTCAAAAATTTCTAAAATATTTTGGTGGCCAACATCTACAAATTTTCTGGATGCTTGCAAAATTTCATCATGAAAGAACATTTGTGGAAGACGTGGCAAAAATAACAAAATTAGCTCTAAAAAATGCTTTTGAAATAGCAGCATCAGTTTTTCTTTTTTGCCACGACTTCCACGAATGTTGTTTCATGAAAAGAATTGCAAGCATCCAGAAAATTTGACAATGTTTCCAAGAAAAGAAATTCAGAATTTTTTGAATTGCTTTTCAATTTTTTTTAGAATTTACTATTCACCCGAACTCATTTGAGCTCGGGCAGAGAAACATCACGTGTGCTATTCTAATGTCTTTTCTCCCTTGAAATGCAAGGTAAACACAAAGAGGAAAATTACCAGACAACTGGAAATCTAGACCAAAAATACAACAGAAGAAAAGGCAATTTTCGGAGCTCCGAATGCAGCTGAGATTTTACTGAATTGTTTCCAGAAAATATGAAGTTAGATGCCAAAAGATAGGTCAAAGGGGACCACCAGGGTGCCACGCGACCATGCCACGCGGGTGGGGCCTGAGCCATGCCATGTGGACGCTTGGGCCCTTGGTGGCTTGCCTCGAGATGCCCTTTGGCCATAAATTCCCATTTGCCCTAGAAAAGATCATAGAAAAAACTCGGGACTTTTCGCCGCCGTCTGCGAGGCGGAACCCAGGTGCAACACTTTTGCTCTTCGCCGAGGCAATTCTGTCGGGGAAACTTTTCTTCGGGAGGGGAAAATCAAGGCCATCATCATCACCAACACTATGTTCATCGTCAGGATCATCATCTCCATCAACATCTCCACCAGCAATATCTCATCTCCAAACTCTAGCTCATCCCTTTTGTTCAATCTTTGTATCAAACCTCGGATTGGTAACTAAGAGTACTTTTATGTGTTGATTATACCTTATAGTTGATGCATATGAGATTTTTCTGTGAAAGACTGTTGTGTTAAGATTGTTCGTCATATATTATAACTACTGATCATGATCCATATGATGTCTTGTGATTAGATCCATTAGTTCTTGAGGGCATGTGAGATGTCTTGCTGCTAGTCGTCATGTGAAGTTGATTACAGTTTAATGTTTTGATGATATGATGTGTTGTTCTTCCTCTAACGGTGTTATGTGAAGATCGACTACATGACACTTCACCATCTTCGAGCCTAGGGGAAGTCATTGTAAAATTAGTTTGTAGATGATGGGTTTCGGGTGTGATAGAAACATAAACCTAGTTTGTGAATTTTTCTGTGAGGGGTTGTTTTGGATCCTATTATTTAATGCTATGGTTAGATTTGTCTTAATTACATCTTTTTATTTGCAGTTACTTGCATGGAGGGTATAATCATAAGTGAAGGAAATATGCCCTAGAGGCAATAATAAAGTTGTTATTTTATATTTCCTTTTTCATGATAAATGTTTATTATTCATGCTAGAATTGTATTGATCGGAAACCTTGATACATATGGGAATACATAGACAAACACCGTGTCCCTAATGAGCCGATACTAGACTAGCTCGTTGATCAAAGATGGTTAAGGTTTCCTCACCATGGACATGAGTTGTCATTTGATAACGGAATCACATCATAAGGAGAATGATGTGATGGACAAGACCCATTTGTTAGCTTAGCATAATGATCGTTCAGTTTTTCTGTTATTGCTTTCTTCGTGTCAAGTACATATTCCTCCGACTATGAGATTATGCAACTTCCGGATACCGGAGGAATACCTTGTGTGCTATCAAACGTCACAACGTAACTGGGTGATTATAAAGATGCTCTACAGGCATCTCCGAAGGTGTTTGTTAAGTTGGCATAGATCGAGATTAGGATTTGCCACTTCGAGTATCAGAGAGGTATCTCTGGGCCCTCTCGGTAATGCACATCATAAGGCTTCCAAGCAAATGACTAATGAGTTAGTATCGCGATGATGTATTACGGAACGAGTAAAGAGACTTGCCGGTAACGAGATTGAACCAGGTATGAAGATACCGATGATCGAATCTTAGGCAAGTAAAATACCGATGGACAAAGGGAATAACGTATGTTGTCACTATGGTTCGACAGGTAAAGATCTTCGTAGAATATGTGGGAGCCAATACGAGCATCCAGGTTCCGCTATTGGTTATTAACCGGAGAAGTGCCTCGGTCATGTCTACATAGTTCTCGAACCCGTAGGGTCCGCACGCTTAACATTCGATGACGATTTGTTATTATATGAGTTATGTGATTTTGTGACCGAATGATGAGATCACGGATATGACGAGGAGTCTCGAAATGGCCGAGAGGTAAAGATTTATATATAGGACGATGGTATTCGGATACCGGAAGTGTTCCCGGGCTGCGATGTCATTTTCCGACTCCCCATGGGCACGCAATCCTACCTCCGCCTGATTTCTGCCGCGGCAAGACCTCGGGGTTCAGGGGGAGGATCTAGGTTGTGCCAGATGCCCGTCAACGCGCCTAGGAACTCCGGAGGTCAGTGCGGTGTAAGGAATCTCCGGATGAAAACAAGCTCGTACCTCATAGCCCAATGGCCAGAGATTGAGGGCGTGGTGGACTGGGGATAGCAGGGGCGTGATGCGACGGTGGGGAAGGACGGGAACAGCGGTGGTGGCGATGCGCGTGAGAGGCGGAGGGGTTGGCGGTGGGCGGCGGCGCTAGGCCACGGCCTACGGTGCGGCGGCAGGATTTCAAGGGCGGGCTGGGTCGGGTTGGTAGGTTACTTTGGAGAGGAGGAGAGACGAAGGTATTGGACTGTGGCATGGCAGAAATACATAAACAGATCTTCAACATCACACTGGTTAGTTGGAGAAACTCGAGAGGTCAGTGATGGTGACCAAGTTACATGTAGTAATCATTGTCAGCGGTCTTGCTAGTCTAGTTTAATTAATGAGATTGACCGTGTTTCATGTGAGATAAAAAGGTTGCCACTAGTTTTAATAAGGGTGCTTACAGCGGTACTACTAGTACTAGTAGAATGGCCATGCGTTATCACGAGTTTCTGAAATATTTTGCTAAAGTTACATAAATATAATGCATGTGGAGACAATATCACACGGTCACAATTGTATAATAATTGAAGTCCACTAAAAATGGGAAATTGACAATGTATACATATAAAGTGATGATTCAACTAAAAATCTATTACAAATTATCGAGATCTACTTGATGCGCTTAAGAAATTCTTGCACAATATTAGGAAAGTTGTCTTTAGCTTCATTCGCATGATGTTTGAGCAAGTATAATAAACTTGCTTCCGCAACTCATACCCATCCTGCAAAAGCAATATATGTAGTTGGCACGAATACTTCACGTGGAAGTCTAAACACATGTGTAACGAAGAATACTCACCGCGCAAAACGGCTTCGCCAAGTCTTTACCGTTCCACAAGAGCATAAAATGAGAAATAAATAGCCAGACAAATCCCTGTAATTTGCTAAATTGTTATTACATTAACTATGGTGATAAGAAAAATAAATGTCTGTATTCTAAATTTATTACCCGTCTACACTTATTGGAATAAAATTAGGAAATAAATGTTACCATTTTGATATATCGGAATGCCATCATGATTGCTTTATTTCGAGTGCTTTTTTGAATTCCCTCGCAAAACTTTTAAATTTCACTAAGTGTCTCATAATTTTCATCTCGGACGACTGTGTTGTATGAATAGGGTCTAGAATAGATACACGACGTGCCTCTTTGTCAACGACGTACAAGAGTATCGAGTGATGGATTCGTATGAAAGATAAATCTACAAGTGTTAATTATTAGAAACAACAATAAACCATGACAAACAATGGACAAAAGACCTTACTTATCATGCTGCACGATAAGATGTTGTTGTCTATTGTCGTGGTTCTAAGTCTGATAGTAAGGGTAGGGGGTACGAATGGAGAGGCAAGGTTCTAGCTATGGCGAGGTTGTACACAGAGTGTTAGCGAGTTCAGGCCCTTCTCGGAAGAAGTAACAGCCCTACGTCTCGGTGCCCGGAGGCTTGGTCGACGGATGTGTGTATGCGTGTGTTACAGAGGTGCGAACCCTTGTTCTGGAGGAGGGGGTGGCTTATATAGTGTGCCAGGACCCCAGCCATGCTCCACGCTACCAAGGGTTTAAAGGTACATTAAGGCAGGCGTTACTGATAACGCCTGCAGTAAAGGACAATTAAGATATTTACTACAGAGAGTAAACATAGGACCGTTGCCGTTCCAAGAGGTCCTTGGTATTCGGAGGTCGAGTGCCCGGTCTGGTCGAGTGGAATTGGGTCGTCCTGCGTATGTGGGTCGGTCGAGTGAAGTGTCTCTTTGGACTGTCTCAGTCGACTGTCTCCACCGCCATGGGTCTTGTCTTTTGATCTTCTAGGGTAGTGACCTTGGGTGGGGTACTTTGGTCAGGCATATGACCCTACCCTAGGTCTGTAACCTCGTCAGTAGCCCCCGAATGGATTGGGGCTTGAGCAAGGGGGTGCTGAGGGAAGCTCTGGTCTTGGCTCGACGCCCTTGGGTCATATTGTTTCGGAGCTCGTGACTTGGGCAGGCTCCCTCAGTTGTGTCTTGGTCGCCTCGATCGATTCTGAAGCCATCAATGAATTAGTTGCCTCTCGCGTCGACTGGATGTCTTGCGTCGATTGAGCTCCTTGCGTCGACTGGGTTTTGTGCTAGGCGACGGGCGCCGTGAGCGCGTGCCGTTTTCGACGGGATCGGTTGCCCTCCGGCCACCGGATTCGGCGGGGCTTTCGAAATTTGGGGGAGCGCGCGGGACGGGACGTGCCGCATCGATCGGAGGGGTACGGTTTGAACGCCTCGATTCCCGCGCCTTCTTTTTTGCCATGTATCGCGTCAGCGCCTGTTACGGGATCAGATAGGATTGCTTGGGGCCACCGGTCAGCCACTCGACCGAGCCATTATAAAGGCGCGCCGAGTCCGCCGCGGGGGGCACTGTGCGCCTAGTCTTCTCCCGTTCGCCTTGGCTTCTCTGCAGCGCTCTTGCTTCTCCGCCGCGCCTCCGCTTCTTCCTATTTCTCTCCGCGGCGACCGCCGTCTCGCGAGCCATGGGCAAAGACAAGACTGCGGCCATGGAGCGCTCCAAGAAGGCGGCGTCGGGGAAGGGGAGGCGAGCTGGCCGGGTCGGCTCGTCGTCGAGGTCCGGACTCCCCGCTGGATGGATCCAGGGGGATTGGATCCGGTCCACCGTCGTGGTGGAGGATCTGGAGGAGCTGGAGGAGGAGGGGCTGATCGTCGGCGGCTCCTGGCGGGCGCCGGGGGGAGAGCTCGAGCCCCGGCCGCAGGAGGGCGAGTGTGTACTCCACGCCACCCACGTCAACCGAGGTTTCTCTACACCCCCGCACCCTTTCTTCCGTGCATTTCTGATCTTCTTTGGTGCCCAGTTGCATTACTTTACGCCCAACTCCATCGCCTTCCTCTTTGCTTTTGTTTCTATGTGCGAGAACTTCCTCGGTTGCCGACCGCACTGGGGCTTGTTCAAGCACATCTTCACTTGCCGCTCATAGACCGTCAAGAGGGTGAACCCGAGTGACGGCAAGACGCACGTCCTCCAGGCGTGCGGCGGGCTCGGGATTCAGCTTAGGAATAGGAGCGCCTTCCCTCCCATGAACCTCCCAGAGTCGATTTGGGGCTGGCAGTCGACCTGGTTTTATTACAAGGTCAGTCCGACTCCGGGCCAGTCGACTGGTCTTCCTCCATTTACCCTAGGTCGAGCCAGCCCACCTCCTTCGATGGTAGTGAGTAAGGCCGAGAGGGCCGAGGTAGACATGTTGATGGAGAGGGTCGTCCAGCTAGTCCGCGAGGGGGTCACGGGGATGGACTTGTTTGAGGTGTACCTCACGCGGAGGATCCAGCCGCTCCAAGCCCGGGACCACCCGATGTGGCTGTACTCCGGCACTGACGACTCGTCGCGAGTCCACCCGGAGGCGGCCCACCCGGAGTACGTAGTGCGGTGTTTGAAGAGCATCACCGGGAACAAGGACAACCCCAGGGGGTCTGGGAGGATCATCCCATTCGACGCCGACCACCTGCCAGATAAGGTTAGCCTTCTGCTTCCGAGTGACGTATCTGTCGACTGGTTTGCGGTCTTTATTGATGGTTCTGACTGGTATTTGGTCGAACTTCTTTTCTTTGCAGATCTATACAGAGATGTACTCGCTGCCCAACGGGGACTTGGGCCAGGAGGGCGAGGAGGGCACGGGCGACGCCGCTGAATGGAAGTCGGAGGAGGAGACCGAGGAGAGTGAGGATTACAGCAGCGGGGAGGAGGTCGATTCACCTCCCCGTGCCGAGCGCCGATCCAAGGAGAAGAACGACCCAGGGGCCGCACGACCCCAAGTGGGTCCCTCGGGGTCCCGGACACCCAAACGCACTCGCACGACCACCCCCGAGCCGGCTGAGAAGACGCCCAAGCAGCCCAAGGTCACCACCACCAAGCCCCGGAAGGCCCTGCAAAGGATTAAGGTGGATGTACCCATCGCCTCCACGTAAGTGCCACTTGGACTTGTTTCTTTCTGTTTCTTGGGGGTCGAGTGCAGTTTCGGTCTACTCATCTTTGGACTGAATCTTTCAGAGCTGCCACTTCCACGACCTCGATGGACATCGACCGGGGTCGAGACGACGAGGAGATCGCGGATGCCGCGACATCTCGTGCCGGTATGGGCTCTATGAGACTTGTCTTATCCTTCTTCTCTTTCGCGGGTGTTGGTCGACTGACTTGATTCCCTGCTTGTCCTGAAGCGCCGCGCCTCGTCATAGAGCTGTCGGACGACGACGAAGACGAGGAGCAGTTGGGAGAGGACCGCCGGCGCACAAGGAAGAAGGGCCGGAAGGCGCCTTCTGGCTCGGAGGCCCAGCGACAGGAGGATGCGGCCCGAGCCGCGGTCTCTTTCGCCGTCCCTGTGTCGACCGTGCACGCAGTCGACCCATCGTCTGCGCCGAACGTCGACCCAGCGCCCGCCCCGGTTGTCGACCCAGCGTCCACTCCAGCCGTCGACTCAGCGCCGGTTCGTGCCGTCGATCCAGCGCCTGCGCCCGCGGCCGGCTCGACGCCCGCTGCTTCATCTGTCCTCTTCTCTACCTACCGCCTCCCGGAGGACCCTGTGGGGGCGGCTCAAGAGGCCGTTCGCCAGGCGGAGGTGATGATGGGGAGGACGAAGCCGGTGTATGAGGCTAGCATGGCGGCTTACGACGCCAGCTCCGCTCTTCGGGCCAACGTCCAGGTACGTTGTCTTTATTGGAGTAGTCTTTGACTTCGAGAGAAATCTGCTTGTTTTGTTTTGTGAGGTACCACACCCACTGGGTGTTCTTCTTTCCCTGTCTTCTTTGAGCTCGCGCCGGGCTGTCCTCGGTTGAGTGAAACCAGTGGGGGCACGCTCAGTGCACCCACTGGGTGTAGTCCCCGAGACCGTGGTCGACTGCTGGCGGTCGGCCATGGTCTTACTATAGAACTTCCATGCTGTTGGTTGTTTTTTTGGCTCACGCCGGACTGATCTTGGCCGAGTGAAACCAGTGGGGGCACGCTCGGTGCACCCACTGGGTGTAGTCCCCGAGGCTGCGGTTGAGTGTTCTTACTCGACTGTAGTCTTATAATCTTGCTTTGTCGTGTTGATGCAGAAATCTTGCGAGTTCGGGGCCAAGTTTGCAGATCTTGAGCAGAAGCAAATCCAGCTTAATCTTGACTTGCAGTTGGCTCGGGACCATCTGAAGAAGATGCAAGACGATGCGGCTGGTAACTTACTTCTGTCATTTGTCGACTGACTTTTTGCTAGATGGGCCTTGTTTTCCTTCATGTTCATCTGTCTAGTGGCGGCTTTGGTAGGTCAACTGAGGGCAGCTTTGGAGAAAAAGGATCTTGACCTGGCGGCGGCGCAGCAGGCGGCTCAGGAGAAGTCGGAACTGGCGGCGAAGAAGCTGGCTTCCGTGGGTGCGCTCAAGGCGGAGATTATCCGACTGAGAGGCTCACTCGACGCAGCCAACCAGGAGGTGTCTCAGCTGAAGAAGTCCAAGGCCGTCTTGAACGACAAGTACGAGGCTCTCTTTCGGAAGAGGCTCGATCTTGAGGCGTATCTAGGCGACATCACCAAAAAATGGTACCTCGTGCTCGAAGGTATGTCTCCTTTGGATTGGTTAAAATTGGACTGGTCGACCCGTATCTTATCCGCTGACTCGACTTGCTGTTCTTGGTGTAGAGTTCTGTCGTAACTTCGAAGAGGAGACTGGACGGGTCGAGCCTGGCTTGGACCCCACCAACTCCATCGTGAAGGACGAGGTTTCCATGAACATACTGAGGCTGGAGTCCCGCCTTACTGCAGCCACTGATTACCTGGGGCGTCTGAAGGCAGTGATGGCCCGAATCGACGCTGCGCTCTGGAGGGGGACCGTGCAGGAGAATGACCTCGAGTCCTTGATGACTCGACTCAACGAGATCCCCGACCGAGTGCAGGAATGGAAGAAGTCGGCCGCCCGGGGAGGAGCAGACGTGGCGCTGTCTTTGGTCCGTGTGCACTGCAGGGAGGTGAAGGACAGGAAGCTTGCTGCGCTAAAGGTCGCAAACACGAAGGAGCTCCAATTCCAGTCGTTCATGGAGACTTTCTTGGAGGCCGCCACTCGTATCGCCGATGGGATCGATCTGGACGAATTTGTTGCGCCTGCAAGCCCGCCTCCTCCCGAGCCATGACTTTGATACATTAATCTTATTTGCCGCGTGGATTTGTACTCGTTAAACTCTGGTGGGTCTATGGCCCAAGTACTCTTGCCCGATCTTTGCGTGGCTTTTATTTGATTTTGGTCCTTTGGTTCGTCGCTCTTCTTCCGATCGTCTGAATCTTTGAGTCGACTTCTTCGGCTAAGTTCCCCCCCGAGTGAGAGGGTCGCTCTTCACTCGGAGTAGATGGTTGTAACTTAGGCGAGTCACGGGGTCGCAGCTAAGCCCCCCGAGTGAGAGGGTCGCTCTTCACTCGGAGTAGAATGTTTATAACTTAGGCGATTCCAAGCTACGTTGTACTTGTGGCAGAGTTCGGAGGACCGAGCCGCTTTGTACTTGTGGCGTGGTTCGGAGGACCGCAGCTAAGCCCCCGAGTGAGAGGGTTTCTCTTCACTCGGAGTAGATAGTTGTAACTTAGGCG
>LR738711.1:783222487-783254925 GCA_902687465.1 Secale cereale
TGTACTTGTGGCGGAGTTCGGAGGACCGCGCCGCTTTGTACTTGTGGTGTAGCTCGTAGGACCACAACTAAGCCCCCGAGTGAGAGGGTTGCTCTTCACTCGGAGTAGAATGTTTATAACTTAGGCGATTCCAAGCTACGTTGTACTTGCGGCGGAGTTCGGAGGACCGAGCCGCTTTGTACTTGTGGCGTAGCTCGGAGGACCGCAGCTAAGCCCCCGAGTGAGAGGGTTGCTCTTCACTCGAAGTAGATTGTTTATAACTTAGGCGATTCCAAGCTACGTTGTACTTGTGGCGGAGTTCGGAGGACCGAGCCGCTTTGTACTTGTGGCGTGGCTCGGAGGACCGCAGCTAAGCACCCACCGGGGGATTTAGAGGACCCCAATTGTTAGGGGATCATTGCTATCTTGTCTTTAAAACGAACTGGGAAATCTTTATTACAGCTCGATCGTCGAGCGTTTCAAGTGTAAAAGCGCCGGAGCAGGTCCGCATTCCACGAATGAGGTTCGTCTTTCTTCTGGGCTACATTGTAGAGGTGGTACGCTCCGTTGCGCAGCACTTTGGTGATGATGAACGGCCCTTCCCAGGCCGGGGCGAGCTTGTGTGGGCGCTTCTGATGCACCCGCAGGACCAGGTCTCCTTCCTGGAATGCTCGGTTTCTTACGTTGCGAGCATGGAATCGACGCAGGTCCTGTTGATAGATGGTCGACCGGATCAGGGCCATCTCTCTTTCTTCTTCCAGAAGGTCGACTTCATCTTGACGAGCTTGCTCTGCCTCGGCTTCGGAGAAGAGTTCTACTCTGGGGGCGTTGTGTAACAAGTCGCTCGGCAGCACAGCTTCGACTCCATAGACCAAGAAGAAAGGGGTTCGGCCAGTCGACCGATTCGACGTCGTCCTCAGACCCCATAGGACAGAGGGCAGCTCAGTTACCAAAGCTCCGGCGGCATGCTTAAGGTCACGCATGAGCCGTGGCTTTAGGCCTTGGAGAATCAAACCATTTGCTCTTTCCGCCTGTCCATTCGACTGCGGATGCGCCACGGAGGCATAGTCGACTCGTGTTCCTTGGGAAGCACAGAAAGCTCTAAATTCATCCGAGTCGAAGTTGGAGCCGTTGTCCGTGATGATGCTGTGGGGGACCCCATATCTGAATATGAGCTCTTTGATGAAGCTGATGGTGGTGCTAGACTCGAGGTTCTTGATGGGTTTGGCCTCAATCCACTTGGTGAACTTGTCGACTGCCACCAGAAGGTGGGTGAATCCGCTCCTGCCTGTCCTGAAGGGGCCGACCATATCCAAGCCCCAAACAGCGAAGGGCCAGACTATTGGGATGGTTTTTAGGGCGGATGCTGGCTTGTGTGACATGTTGGAGTAGAATTGGCAACCTGCGCATTTATCCACAATATCCTTGGCCATCCCGTTGGCGCGGGGCCAGTAAAATCCGGCCCGGTATGCTTTGGCCACGATAGTCCGAGAAGAGGCGTGGTGGCCGCAAGTCCCCGAGTGTATTTCATCCAAGATCAGTCGACCTTCCTCTGGATCGATGCAGCGCTGGGCGACTCCAGTGACGCTTTCTCTGTAGAGCTGACCTTGAATGACTGTGAACGCTTTGGATCGGCGGACGATCTGGCGCGCTTCTTCTTCGTCTTCTGGGAGTTCTTGTCTGAGTAGATATGATATATATGGCACAGTCCAATCAGGTGTGATCACTAGGACCTCCATGATCAAGTCGACCACGGCAGGCACTTCGACCTCGGCCGGATCTGTCGCGCTGACTGGCTGCGGGGGCTCTTCCGTGAAGGGGTCTTCCTTGACAGAGGGAGTGTGCAGATGTTCCAGGAACACATTCTTGGGTATGGACCTCCGAGTCGACCCAATTTTTGCGAGATCGGCGGCTAGCTGATTCTTTGCCCTGGGCACATGATGGAGCTCTAAGCCTTCGAACTTCTTTTCGAGTTTCCGCACCGCACTGCAATAACTGGTCATTGCCGGGCTCCTGACGTCCCATTCTTTCATTACTTGGTTCACCACTAGGTCGGAATCGCCGTAGACCATCAGGCGACGGACGCCGAGTGAGATGGCCATACGCAACCCATACAAAAGTGCTTCGTATTCAGCCTCGTTGTTTGATGAATCAAAATGGATCTGAAGGACGTAGCTGAGCTTGTCGCCCCTGGGAGAGATCAGGACCACGCCTGCACCGGATCCGTTCAGCATCTTGGACCCATCGAAGAACATAGTCCAATGGTCCGACTGGACTTGAGTCGGAAGCTCTTGTTCTATCCACTCAGCCACAAAATCCGCTATGGCCTGAGACTTGATGGCTTTCTTCGCTTCAAACTTGATATCTAACGGAAGAAGTTCAATCGCCCATTTTGCCACTCGACCAGTTGCATCTCGGTTGTTTAGTATCTCTGATAATGGGGCGTTCCTGACGACTGAGATTGAATGATCCGAGAAATAATGGGCAACCTTTTTTGCAGTCAAGTAAATCCCGTACACAAGCTTTTGGTAATGTGGATACCTTTGCTTGGAGGGAGTCAAAACTTCGGATATGTAATAGACCGGGCGTTGGACTTTGTATGCCTTGCCCTCTTCTTCCCGCTCGACCGTGAGTACAATACTGACGACTTGTCCGGTGGCAGCAATGTACAGCAGAAGAGGCTCTCCGCTGACTGGGGCAGCGAGCACCGGCTGGGTGGACAGCAGGGCTTTGAGCTCTTCAAACGCTGCTTCGGCCTCGGGATTCCACTCGAACTTGTCGGATTTCTTCATGAGTCGGTAGAGAGGCAGTGCCTTCTCCCAAGACGAGAAATGAATCGACTCAATGCGGCCAAGCAACCAGTAAGCTTCTGGACGTCGTGTATATGCTCGGGGCGTTTCATTCGGAGGATGGCGCTGACCTTCTCTGGGTTGGCGTCGATTCCCCGTTCGGTAACGAGAAAACCGAGCAACTTGCCACCAGGAACTCCAAATGTACACTTCGACGGGTTGAGCTTGATATTGTAGCTTCTGAGGTTTGCGAATGTCTCAGCGAGGTCAGTCAGTAGGTCGGAACCTTTCCGTGACTTGACCACGATGTCATCCATGTACACCTCGACGTTCCGACTGATTTGCTTTATTAAGCACTTCTGGATCATGCGCATGAAGGTGGCGCCGGCATTTTTGAGACCGAAAGGCATGGTGACATAACAAAAACACCCGAAAGGGGTGATGAAAGCTGTCTTTATCTCATCGGGCCCATACAGACGAATCTGATGGTACCCGGAATACGCGTCTAGAAAGGACAAACGCTCACATCCCGCAGTCGAGTCGACTATCTGATTGATGCGGGGAAGAGGAAAATGATCTTTCGGGCAGGCCCGATTGATGTGCTTGAAATCGATGCACATGCGGAGAGACTTGTCCTTCTTGGGGACCATGACGACGTTGGCGAGCCACTCGGAGTGGTATATCTCGCGGATAAACTCTGCTGCTAGGAGTCGAGCCACTTCTTCGCCAATCGCCTTTCGCTTCTTCGCAGCGGATCGACGGAGATGTTCCTTCACAGGTTTCACCTTCGGGTCGACTCGCAAATGGTGCTCAGCCAGCCCCCTGGGCACACCCGGCATGTCTGATGGTTTCCATGCAAAGATGTCCCAGTTCTCACGGAGGAACTGGATGAGCGTTTCTTCCTATTTGATGTCGAGTGTGGTGGAGATGTGGGTCGGCGCCGCGTTGGGGTCGGTGGGGTGGATGTGCACAGGTTTTGTGTCTCCTGCCGACTGAAAAGCTGACTCGGAAGCTGGCTTCTTCGCCCTTAGCAGGTCGCCCGGATCCACTTGCTTTTGGTACTCCTCCATCTCTACTGCTGCCATTTGCTCGTCGGCGATCTTCGAGCCTTTCTGGAAGCATTCTTCCGCTTTCTGCCGGTTCCCAGTGATGACTATGACGCCGTTGGGCCCCGGCATCTTCAGCTTGAGGTAGACGTAACATGGTCGAGCCATGAACCTAGCGTAGGCGGGCCTACCCAGGATGGCGTGATAAGCGCTGTTGAAGTCCACCACTTCGAACGTCAGCTTCTCCTTTCGGTAGTTCTTGGACTCACCAAAGACGACGTCGAGTGATATCTGGCCGAGCGAATCGGCTTTCTTCCCGGGGATTACCCCGTGGAACCTCATGTTACTTTCCCTTAGCTTGGACATCGGAATGCCCATATCCCGGAGGGTTGCTGCATACAGGATATTCAAGCCACTGCCTCCATCCATCAGAACTCTGGTCAGGCGCGTGCCTTCGACTACTGGGTCGACCACCAACGCCTGCCGCCCAGGGGTGGCGATGTGCGCTGGATGATCGGACTGGTCAAATGTGATGGAGGTCTTTGACCATTTCAGAAACGTGGGGGTCGCCGGAGCAACCATGTTCACTTCTCTGTTGATCATTTTCAGTCGACTTTTGCTTTCGACGTCCGCGAAAATCACCAAGGTGGAGTTGATGCGGGGGTATCCTTCGTCCCCTTCTTTGTCTTCGGACTCTTCTGATTCCTTATCTTTCTCAGTCGACTGATCCTTCTGGAAACTCTGGATCAAGAGTCGACACTGCCGAGTGGTGTGCTTTGGGTACACCAAGTTTCCCTCTTCGTCTTTCTTTGTGTGTATGGGACACGGCTGGTCGAGCATATCATCTCCAGCCTGACCCTTTCCTTTCTTGGGGGCCCAGGAGCCTTTGGGCTTCCCTTTGCCCTTCCCTTGATTAACCACCGCAGCCTCTCCCTGAGCGGCTGGGTCGGCCTTACGCTTGTTCTTTCGATTGTGATTCTGGTCGTCCTGCCCGACTGGTTTCTTGCCGCTACAGAGCCGATCAGCCTCTTCGCCGTTGGCGTACCGACTGGCAATCTCCATCATCCGCGACAGGGACATGTTGCCTGTTCGGCCAAACTTCAGATTCAACTCTCGGTTGCGCCCGCCTTCCTTGAAAGCGCACACCGCCTGGTGCTCGGAAACGTTTTCCACCGTGTGATGCAAAGTGGTCCACCGCTGAATGTAGTCCCTCAAAGTTTCACTCGGCTTCTGCGTGCAGTGCTGAAGCTCCGCGAGTCCAGCAGGTCGCTTGCAGGTGCATTCGAAGGTCCGAATGAAAACTCGAGCGAGCTCTTCCCAACTATATATGCTCCTGGGGGCTAACAGGTTGAGCCACGCCCGAGCGGAGCCTCCCAGCATCAAGGGGAGGTGTTTCATGGCCACGTCGTCGTTGCCGCCTCCGATCTGCACGGCCACTCGGTAGTCTTCCAGCCAAGTGTCCGGCTTCGACTCACCGGTGAACTTGCTTACTACTGCCGCCAGCCTGAAGTTCGGGGGGATCTCCGTGACCCTGATTGCGCTGCAGAAGCATTCGGGCCCGGAGGCCGGCGCTCGGCTGCCGCTGGGTTGGTCTTCGCCCCGCTCGTCCCTGGATGCCCGGTTACGGTCGACCCGACCCTGCACAAGGATGGATCTCGCATCGAAACCTGGCCGCCGGGGATCCGGGGGAATCCTACGCTCGTCGTCCCGCAAGCGCCTGCCCACGTGCCGCTGGGGCGAGTGTGACCCACTCCCCGGAGGAGGGGTAGGCGCTCGACGGCGGTCGTAGCGTCCGTGTCGACGATCGAGTGGATCGTCGTTCTGACCCAGGTGCCGGTCATGCCACGGACCACGTTCCTCGCGCCTCGGGGGCGATCTTGGACTGTGGGCCGACCATACGGTGTCTGCAGTCACCGATCTGCTGTGAATCCTATTGCGCGACTGAGAGACAGCCGCGTTTTGCTCTTCAGCCGTTCGGAGCAAAGCTCGGATCTGCTGAAGGCCTTCCCAGCTTCCGACTGGGAGGGTTGAATCGACTCCGCGATACAAGCCGCGACTTCGAGGTTTTGGATTGGTGTGCGGAACACCTGAGTCTCGCGCTGACGCGATTGCCGCGGCCGTCGACTGGACTTGGGGGCCAGTTGTGACGCCCCCGATTTGACCGTACACTAATCATGCACGCAAATGTGTACGACCAAGATCAGGGACTCACTGGAAGATATCACAACACAACTCTAGACACAAATTAAAATAATACAAGCTTTATATTACAAGCCAGGGGCCTCGAGGGCTCGAATACATAAGCTCGAATACACAAGAGTCAGCGGAAGCAATAATATCTGAGTACAGACATAAGTTAAACAAGTTTGCCTTAAGAAGGCTAGCACAAAAGTAGCAACGACCGAAAAGGCAAGGCCTCCTGCCTGGGACCTCCTAACTACTCCTCGAAGCCGAACTCCATGTTGAAACATCATCGGGATCCTCTGGCTTCTGGGCTCCACCATCTGGTTGCGTCATCCGAGAAGAAGGGACAAAAGGGGAAAAAGGGGAAGAGAGCAACCGTGAGTACTCATCCAAAGTACTCGCAAGCAAGGATCTACACTACATATGCAATGATATCTGTGTAAGGGGGTAATATCTGTGGACTGAACTACAGAAAGTAGAATAAGAGGGGGATAGCTAATCCAATCGAAGACTACGCTTCTCATAACCTCCATCTTGCAGCAGAAGATGAGGGTAGCTAGAAAGTAACAAGCATCCTCGCTTCTCGCAGCCTCCGTCTTGCAGCAGTAGAAGGGAGTAGATGGTAAGTTCACCAAGTAACATCGTATAGCATAATCCTACTCGGCGATCCTCCCGCACATCACCCTGTGAGAGAGCAACCACCGAGTTGTATCTGGCACTGGTAAGGGTGTGTTTTATTAAGTATCCGGTTCTAGTTGTCATGAGGTCGGAGTACAACTCCGGGTCGTCCTTTTACCGAGGGACTCGGCTATTCGAATAGATTAACTTCCCTGCAGGGGTGCACCACATAACCTAGCACGCTTGATCCCATTTGGCCGGACACACTTTCCAGGGTCATGCCCGGCCTCGGAAGATCAACACGTCGCAGCCCTACCTAAGCACAGCAGAGAGGTCAGCTCGCCGGTCTAAGTCCTAAGCACACAGGGGTCTGGGCCCATCGCCCAATGCACACCTGCACGTTGCGAGGGTGGCCGATGAGCAGACCTAGCAACCTCCATTACTAAGGAAGTTACGTTACGCGGTCCAACCCGGCGCGCGCCGCTAAACCGCTGACGTCAAGAAGGCTTCGGCTGATACCACGACGTCGAGTACCCATAACTATTCCCACGTAGCTGGTTAGTGCGTATAAACCAAATGGCCAGACTCAGATCAAATATCCAAACTCGTTAAGCGTGTTATTATGAAATAACCGCGGACAACGACCAGGGCCAGGCCACCTCTCCACTGGGTTTCTCAACCTGCCCTGTCGCTCCGCCACAAAGATCCACTCGGGGGCCGTCGGGAACTCAGGCCCACCACTACCTGGATGGAGCCACCTGTCCTTTCAACCCCCATATCGGAATCACTTGCGGGTACTCAAAGAGCCGACCCGACTTTAGTCACATCATGTATCATGTAAAGTGTATGTAGTATATACCCGTGATCACACCCAAGTGATCACGGCCCGAAAGAATAGCAGGGCAGATGGACAAGGGTGTAGGGCCACTGATGGAATACTAGCATCCTATACTAAGCATTAGGATAACAGGTAAAGGTATCAACAGTGGTAGCAACAATGACAGGCTATGCATCATAATAGGAGTTATCGAATCAACAACAATAGTAAACTAATGCAAGAGTAAGAGGGAGGAGAATAGGCGATATCTGGTGGTCAGGGGGGGGGGCTTGCCTGGAAGCTCTACAGAAGAAAGGAATCTACGGAAGCATAGCCGTAGTCGAACACCGAAGCATCAATGGTCTCGGGGTCTATCACAGTATCGGAGTCTACCGAAAATAAGCAACGAAGGGGAAACAAATAAATAACAGAGCAAACAATAGCATCACAAAGCATAACATGGCAAAAGGCGGTGCTACGTGTGACCTAACGCGGTGCTTGGTGAAACAGGCGAAGAGGAATAACATCCGGGAAGTATTCCCGGTGTTAGGCATTTTCGGGCAAAGGAAACGGAGGGGGAATGTTGCATGTTCGGTATGATAGAGATGTGTGGCGGACGAACGGACCGCGTATTCGGATTCGTCTCGTCGTTCTGAGCAACTTTCATATATAAATTATTTTCATCCGAGTTACGGATTATTTTATATGATTTTCTAAAGTTTATAACATTTTCTAGAATTAATTATTTATTTAAATCTAACATTATCTAGAATAGTGCCTGCTGACGTCATCATGACGTCAGCATGATGTCAGCGGTCAACTGTCTGTTGACTGAGTCAAACTGACACGTGGGGCCTACTGTCCTACACTAAGACTAATTTAAACAGATTAATTAATCTAACAGTAATTAGGTTAATTAAGATTAATTAATTAAGTTAATTAAGTTAATTAATTAATATTATTTTTTAACATATTTTTTTATAAACTCCTTTTTTTTAATTAAGGGGCTGGGCCCCACTTGTAAGTGGCCCAGGGGGCCTAAACGGGCGCGGGTTGCGGTTGCGGGTGTGGGTGCGCGCCCACACCCGAGGCCATGGTGGGGCGCCGGTGGGCGGCAGCCGCGGCGAGCCGGCCGCAGCTGCCGGCGGCGGCGGGCAAAGGGGGGGGTCGCGGGGCGGCAGAGCAGGGAGGGCGGACGAGGCACCGGCGAGCGGGCGAAGGGCCCCGGCGGCCCGAGCCAGCCGTAGTGGCGGGCAGGCGCGGTCGGAGGGGAGGGCGGACGACGCGCCGGCGGCAGGGG
Organism: Secale cereale; assembly: GCA_902687465.1. Lineage (NCBI taxonomy): Eukaryota > Viridiplantae > Streptophyta > Magnoliopsida > Poales > Poaceae > Secale > Secale cereale. The sequence continues at coordinate 783,231,221 of LR738711.1, forward strand.
GCGGACGCGGTCGGCGCGGCCAGCGGGGTGAGCGCCGCGGCCGGGGCGTGTGCAGAGTGGGGCGGCGGGGCGTGTGCAGAGTGGGGCGGCGAGCGCGAGGGGACCAAGGCCGGCGGCAGTGCGTAGGCGGGTGCGCCGGCGTGGCCGTGGGGCGGGGAGTCGACGCGCACGGGCGTGCTCAACCACGCGCGGTCCACCGCGGGTGGGGCGCGGTGAGCGCGCCGAGCGTGGCGAGGCCGTGGCGGGAGGCAGCGGTTGGAGCTCGCGGTAACTGTGTTAGAGGACGGAAGCAATTCTCGGAGCAAAGGGGAAATAGAGAGGAGCTCACAGCGAAGCGGAAGAGAAGCTCGGGGAGGCCGGGGAGGAGCTGACGGTGGCGAATCGGGCGATGGTGTCGCGGTGGTCGTGGAGGTGGGAGGCGATGGGAAGTCGCCGAGGCCGCCTCCCGGCTCCGATCCAGTGGTGTAGACGACGAAGGCGCGCCTCCTGGACAACTCCTCGTGGCTCGGGGACGACTCTGACCGCGAGAACGACGACGGTGGTCGTGGACAACGGCTCGGGAAGCTTCGAACGGACGAACGCCAGCGATAGGAGGAAGGATAAGGGGCTAGGGTTCGTCCGCTGGGTCGGGCTCCAGCTTAACTAGGTTGGGGGCGTCGGCGGATGGCTGACACGCGCCCATCGGCGACATGGACGGGTGCGCCAGCTCCAGGCCATGGCTTTGTCTCCCTCTGTACAGAGGTTGAGGAAAAGGCCCTGGTGGTGGGCTGGGCCTGGTACAGTAGAAGGGTTGGGCTAAGTGCACCGGGGGGTTTTCCTTTTATTCCTTTCCACTTTTATTTTCTGCTTTTCCTTTAGTCTTCTATTTTATTAAGTTTTGTAAAATACCAAAGTTGTACCTAATTTAGTTTTGATAAACATGCCACTGCCCCAATAGTTTTGGGCAATTGAATAACTTAGTTAATATTCTATTAATGAAAAAGGCAGTTATATTTTGTCTAAGCTGCAGTTTATTTTAGTAAGGGCATTTAAATATTTTATAAAAAGTTGATTCCTTTACCAATAAACATTTGCATTTATTTTCACATTTAGAACATTTTAGTTTTCATGTTTGAGATCTCTTACTGTTCGGCTTCAGTTTAAATTTTAATTTTAATTCTGTTTGAATCAACGCGTGTTTAATTAACGGTAACCGTGGTGACGTGGCATCATTAACAGAGAATTACTGTAGCGTGATTACCCGGGCGTTACACCAGTCGGCGGGCCTGTTCGTCGAGTGAACGTTGGATGTTTTCCAGGCGCGCGCGCTCGGCCAAGGTGGCAACGCGCGTGGCTTCGAGAGCCAAAGCTTCTGGGGAATCCCCCACGATGGGGGTGAAGAGTGCATCTCCGTTGCGGCGACAAAGCTCAGCTCTTTGCTCGGAGGTGAGGGGTTGAGGGATGTAACCGTCGTTGTCGTGCGCCCGATCGCCACCGCTGCCACCGTTCTCCCCACGAGGAAAACCTGGCGGGCTACAGCGCGAATCGACCATGAGGATTTCCGCCGTGGGATCGCTGCTCCTGCACTCGGAAACGGAATCTTCGAGACCGGTCGACTGATCGGCCGGCCCGTAAAGGTAATCGTCGGGCTCAATGGCCGCGACTTGTGGGGTGGCCGTTTGACGGGCCACCGCATGTTTCACCCACCGCTGGAGCCGTGAACGACCGGATCGCTTACGGCGGCGTCCAGCGGGGATGGCGGACGATGAGTACCGGGTCGACGGCTGCAGAAGGAGGACGCCGCCGGCTTCGGCGCGAAAGTGTGTGGCTCCGCGGGCGGGTAGAGCCTTAACGTCGAGAGGGGCTTCCTGGAGCCACGCGGAGTCGTCGGCGACGAAGACCAGCGCGCCGAGCCGGATCTCGTGGCCCGACGCCAAAGCGCCGCCTAACACCATGATGAAAGTGGTCGGGGAAGAGATCGCAACTTCACCAAATGTCGCTAAGACGCCTTGCCCCACGATGGGCGCCAACTGTCGTTGTTCTAAGTCTGACAGTAAGGGTAGGGGGTGCGAATGGAGAGGCAAGGTTCTAGCTATGGCGAGGTTGTACACAGAGTGTTAGCGAGTTCAGGCCCTTCTCGGAAGAAGTAACAACCCTACGTCTCGGTGCCCGGAGGCTTGGTCGACTGATGTGTGTATGCGTGTGTTACAGAGGTGCGAACCCTTGTTCCGGAGGACGGGGGTGGCTTATATAGTGTGCCAGGACCCCAGCCATGCTCCACGCTACCAAGGGTTTAAAGGTACATTAAGGCAGGCATTACTGATAACGCCTGCAGTAAAGGACAATTAAGATATTTACTACAGAGAGTAAACATAGGACCGTTGCCGTTCCAAGAGGTCCTTGGTATTCGGAGGTCGAGTGCTCGGTCTGGTCGAGTGGAATTGGGTCGTCCTGCGTACGTGGGTCAGTCGAGTGAAGTGTCTCTTTGGACCGTCTCAGTCGACTGTCTCCACCGCCATGGGTCTTGTCTTTTGATATTCTAGGGTAGTGACCTTGGGTGGGGTACTTTGGTCAGGCCTATGACCCTACCCTAGGTCTGTAACCTCGTCATCTATCTCAGGCCAGCTATTAAACAAAGTTGTCAACATCTGAATAGATTCCTTATCGCAAAACTTTTGATCTGGTGTCGAATCCTGCATCATGGACTGAGTAAGAAACTATTTAGAAACATGTTGATACTAATGATTGGTGGGTAAACAAATTACTGTTGAGCAATTGATAAAAAAGCGCAAAGTTATGACGACATCCAAGGCAATGATAATGAATATAGGCATCATGTCCGTGACAAGTAGACCGACTCCTGCCTGCATCTACTACTAATACTCTACTCATCGACCACTATCCAACATGTATCTAGAGTATTAAGTTATGAAAACAGAGTAACGCCTTAAGCAAGATGACATGATGTATAGGGATAAACTCATGCAATATGATATAAACCCGTCTTTTTATCCTTAATGACAACAATATAATACATGCCTCGCTACCCCTTCTGTCACTGGGTGAGGACACCGCAAGATTGAACCCATCACAAGGCACCTCTCCCATTGCAAGAAAAACCAATCTAGTTGGCCAAACCAAATCGATAGATCGAAGAGAAATACAAAGCTATCTTAATCATGCGTAAAAGATTTCAGAGAAGAATCAAATAATATTCATAGCTGATCTGATCATGAATCCACAATTCATCAGATCTCAACAAACACACCGCAAAAAAGATTACATTGAATAGATCTCCAAAAACATCGAGGAGAACATTGTATTGAAGATCAAAGAGAGAGAGAGAGAGAGAGAGAGAGAGAGAGAGAGAGAGAGGAAGTCATCTAGCTACTAGCTATGGACCCATAGGTTTGTGGTAAACTACTCACACATCATCGAAGGGGCAACAAGGTTGATGTAGATGCCCTCCATGATCGAATCCCCCTCCGGTGGAGTAACGGAAAAGACCCCAAGATGGGATCTCACGGGAACAGAGACCTGCGGCGGTGGAAAAGTATTTTGGGTGACTTCTCTAGGGTTTCTGGAATATTTGGGAATTTATAGGCCAAAGAGTCGGTGCAGGGGACTCCCGAGGGGCCACAAGTCTAGGGGCGCCCCCCGGGGTGTGCCCCTACGGCTTGTCGCTTCCTTGTGGCTCCCTTGGCCCCCACTCTAAGTCTCGTAGGTGTCTTCTGGTCCAAGAAAAATCATCCAAAAGTTTTATTCCGTTTGGACTCCGTTTAATATTCCTTTTCCGGGAAATCCAAAAACAAGGAAAAACATAAACTGGCACTAGGCACTGGGTTAATAAGTTAGTCCCAAAAATAATATAAAATAGCATATTAATGCATATAAAACATCCAAAATTGATAATATAATAGCATGGAACAAAGAATATTGATACGTTGGAGACGTATCAAACATATCCAAGCTTAATTCCTGCTGGTCCTCGAGTAGGTAAATGATAAAAATAGATTTTTTGATGTGGAATGCTACCTAACATATTTAGCAATGTATTTTTCTTATCTTGGCATGAATGTTCAGATCCATATGATTCAAAATAAAAGTTCATTGACATAAAAACAATAATACTTCAAGCATACTAGAAAACAAATTCATGAAACTTCAAAAATAACATGGCCAAAGAAAGTTATCCCTACAAAATTATATAGTCTTGTTATGCTCCCTCTTCTTAACACAAAGTATAAATTATGTACCGCCCCAATGTCAGCCAAGCATTTGTTTCATAATTTTTAGCGCGCTTCAGCTTTCTCAACTCTACAACTCTAGAACGGGAATCTTCTTTTTTAGTTTTTCTGTTGGGGAACGTAGTATTTTAAAATTTTCCTACGATCACGCAAGATCTATCTACCAGATGCATAGCAACGAGAGGGAAGAGTGTGTCTACGTACCCTCGTAGACCGGGAGCGGAAGCGTCAAGTGACGCGGTTGATGTAGTCGAACTTCTTCACGATTCAACCGATCAAGCACCGAACGTACGGCACCTCCGCGTTCAGCACACGTTCAGCTTGATGACGTCCCACGAGCTCTTGATCCAGTTGAGCTTCATGGGAGAGTTTCGTCAGCACGACGGCGTGGTGACGGATATGATGTATTCACCGGCGCAGGGCTTCGCCTAAGCTCCGCGACGGTATGACCGAGGTGTGTTTCTGTGGAGGGGGGCACCGCACACGGCTGGAACAGTTCAACTTGTGTGTCTTTGGGTGCCCCCTGCCCCCGTATATAAAGGAGCAAGGGGGGAGGCCGGCCGGCCCTTGTTTGGTGCGGCTAGGGGTGCAATCCTACTAGGAATAGGATTGCAATCCTATTCCTAGTAGGAACCACCAAAGAAGGAAGAGAGGGAAAGGAAAAGAGGGAGAGGTGGCGCCCCCCAATCCTAGTCCAACTAGGAACCCTAGGTGGGGCGCCGGCTAGCCCTATGGGCTGCCTCTCTCTTTCCCTTAAGGCCCACTATGGACCATCCCCCCACGTAGGGGGTTCCGGTAACCCCCTCCGGCAATCCCGTTAAATCCGAAACTTTTCCGGAACACTTCGGGTGTCCGAATATAGTCGTCCAATATATCAATCTTTATGTCTCGGACATTCCGAGACTCCTCGTCATGTCCATGATCTCATCCGGGACTCCGAACTACCTTCGGTACATCAAAACTTATAAACTCATAATACCGATCGTCATCAAACGTTAAGCGTGCGGACCCTACGGGTTCGAGAACTATGTAGACATGACCGAGACTCATCTCCGGTCAATAACCAATAGCGGAACCTGGATGTTCATATTGGCTCCTACATATTCTACGAAGATCTTTTATCGGTCAGAACCGCATAACAACATACGTTGTTCCTTTTGTCATCGGTATGTTACTTGCCCGAGATTCGATCGTCGGTATCTCTATACCTAGTTCAATCTCGTTACTGGCAAGTCTCTTTACTCGTTCCGTAACACATCATCTCGTGACTAACTCATTAGTCTTTTGCTTGCAAGGCTTATTGTGATGTGTGTTACCGAGAGGGCCCAGAGATACCTCTCCGACACTTCGGAGTGACAAATCCTAATCTTGATCTATGCCAACACCACGAATACTTTCGGAGACACCTGTAGAGCATCTTTATGATCACCCAGTTACGTTGTGACGTTTTATAGCACACAAGGTGTTCCTACGGTATTCGGGAGTTGCATAATCTCATAGTCATAGGAACATGTATAAGTCATGAAGAAAGTAATAGCAGAAAAACTAAACGATCATAGTGCTATGCTAACGGATGGGTCTTGTCCATCACATCATTCTCCTAATGATGTGATCCCGTTGATCAAATGACAACTCATGTCTATGGCTAGGAAATATAACCATCTTTGATCAATGAGCTAGTCTAGTAGAAGCATACTAGGGACATACTGTTTTGTCTATGTATTCACACATGTACTAAGTTTTCGGTTAATACAATTCTAGCATGAATAATAAACATTTATCATGATATAAGGAAATATAAATAACAACTTTATTATTGCCTCTAGGGCATATTTCCTTCAGTCTCCCACTTGCACTAGAGTCAATAATCTAGCTCACATCGCCATGTGATTTAATACCGATAGTTCACATCGTTATGTGAATAACACCCATAGTTCACATCGCCATGTGTCCAACACCCAAAGGGTTTACTGGAGTCAATAATCTAGTTCACATCGCTATGTGATTAATACCCAAGAGTAATAAGGTGTGATCATGTTTTGCTTGTGAGAGAAGTTTAGTCAATGGGTCTGTCACATTCAGATCCGTATGTATTTCGCAAATTTCTATGTCTACAATGCTCTGCATAGAGCTACTCTAGCTAATTGCTCCCACTTTCAATACGCATCCAGATTGATACTTAGAGTCATCTGGATTTAGTGTCAAAGCTTGCATCGGCGTAACCCTTTACGACGAACTCTTTATCACCTCCATAATCGAGAAACATTTCCTTAGTCATCCAGTTACTAAGGTATATTTTGACCGCTGTATAGTGATCTACTCCTGGATCACTATTGTACCCCCTTGACAAACTCATGGCAAGGTACACAACATGTTTGGTACACAACATGGCATACTTTATAGAACCTATGGCTGAGGCATAGGGAATGACTTTCATTCTCTCTATATTTTTCTGCCGTGGTCTGGCTTTGAGTCTTACTCAACTTCACACCTTACAAGTCAGGCAAGAACTCCTTCTTTGACCGATCCACTTTGAACTACTTCAAAATCTTATCAAGGTATGTACTTATCAAAAGTCTTATCAAGCGTCTTGATCTATCTTTATAGATCTTGATGCCCAATATGTAAGCAGCTTCACCAAGGTCTTTCTTTGAAAAACTCCTTTCAAACACTCCTTTATGCTTTTCAGAAAATTCTACATCATTTCCGATCGACAATATGTCATTCACATATACTTATCAGAAAGGTTGTAGTGCTCCCACTCACTTCTTGTAAATACAGGCTTCACCGTAAGTCTGTATAAATCTATATGCTTTGATCAACTTATCTAAGCGTATATTCCTACTCCGAGATGCTTGCACCAGTCCATAGATAGATCGCTGGAGCTTGCACATTTTGTTAGCACCTTTAGGATTGACAAAACCTTCGGGTTGCATCATATACAATTTCTTTAATAAATCCATTAAAGAATGCAGTTTTGTTATCCATTTGCCAGATTTCATAAAATGCGGCAATTGCTAACATGATTCGGACAGACTTAAGCATCGCTACGGGTGAGAAAGTCTCATCGTAGTCAACTCCTTGAACTTGTCGTAAACCTTTCGCAACAAGTCGAGCTTTGTAAACAGTAACATTACCGTCAGCGTCGGTCTTCCTCTTAAAGATCCATTTATTTTTCGATGGCTTGCCGATCATCAGGCAAGTCAACCAAAGTCCACACTTTGTTTTCATACATGGATCCCATCTCAGATTTCATGGTCTCAAGCCATTTTGCGGAATCTGGGCTCATCATCGCTTCCTCATAGTTCGCAGGTTCATCATGGTCTAGTAACATGATTTCCAGACCTGGGTTGTCGTACCACTTTGGTGCGGAACGTACTCTGGTTGATCTACGACGTTCAGCAGAAACTTGATTTGAAGTTTCATGATCATCATCATTAGCTTCCTCACTAATTGGTGTAGGAATCACTGGAACTAGTTTCTGTGATGTTCCACTTTCCAATTCGGGAGAAGGTACAATTACCTCATCAAGTTCTACTTTCCTCCCACTCACTTCTTTCGAGAGAAACTCCTTCTCTAGAAAGGATCCATTCTTAGCAACGAATATCTTGCCTTCGGATCTGTGATAGAAGGTGTACCCAACAGTTTCTTTTGGGTATCCTATGAAGATTTACTTCTCCGATTTGGGTTCGAGCTTATCATGTTGAAACTTTTTCACATAAGCATCGCAGTCCCAAACTTAAAAAAATGACAGCTTAGGTTTCTCGTCAAACCACAGTTCATACGGTGTCATCTCCACGGATTTAGATGGTGCCCTATTTAACGTGAATGTAGCTGTCTCTAATGCATAACCCTAAAAGCAATAGTGGTAGATCGGTAAGAGACATCATCGATCGCACCATATCTAATAAAGTACGGTTATGATGTTCGGACACACCATTACACTATGGTGTTCCAGATGGCGTGAGTAGTGAAACTATTTCACATTGTTTTTACTGAAGGCCAAACTCGCTAACTCAAATATTTTACCTCTACGATCATATCGTAGAAACTCTTATTTTCTTGTTACGATGATTCTCCACTTCACTCTGAAATTCTTTGAACTTTTCAAATGTTTTAGACTTGTGCTTCATTAAGTAGATATACCCATATATGCTCAAATCATCAGTGAAGGTCAGAAAATAACGATACCCGCCGCGAGCTTCAACACTCATTGGCCCACATACATCAGTATGTATGATTTCCAACAAATCTGTTGCTCGCTCCATAGTTCCGGAGAACGGAGTTTTAGTCATTTTGCCCATGAGGCATGGTTCGCAAGCACCAAGTGATTCATAATCAAGTGATTCCAAAAGTCCATTACTATGGAGTTTCTTCATGCGTTTTACACCAATATGACCTAAACGGCAGTGCCACAAATAAGTTGCACTATCATTATTAACCTTGCATCTTTTGGTTTCAATATTATGAATATGTGTATCACACGATCGAGATCCAACAAACCATTTTCATTGGGTGTATGACCATAGAAGGTTTTATTCATGTAAACAGAACAACAATTATTCTCTAACTTACATGAATAACCGTATTGCAATAAACATGATCAAATCATATTCATGCTCAACGCAAACACCAAATAACACTTATTTAGGTTCAACACTAATCCCGAAAGTATAGGGAGTGTGCGATGATGATCATATCAATCTTGGAACTACTTCCAATACACATCGTCACTTCATCCTTTAACTAGTTTCTGTTCATTATGCAACTCCCATTTCGAGTTACTACTCTTTAGCAACTGAACCAATATCAAATACCGAGGGGTTGCTATGAACACTAGTAAAATACACATCAATAATCTGTATATCAAATATACCTTTGTTCACTTTGCCATCCTTCTTATCCGCCAAATATCTAGGACAGTTCCACTTCTAGTGACTATTTCCTTTGCAGTAGAAGCACTTAGTTTCAGGCTTGAGTTTAGCTTTGGGTTTCTTCACGGGAGTGACAACTTGCTTGTCATTCTTCTTGAAGTTCCCCTTCTATCCCTTTTCCCTTTACTTGAAACAAGTGGTCTGGTTAACCATCAACATTTGATGCTCTTTCTTGATTTCTACCTTCGCCGATTTCATCATCGTGAAGAGCTCGGGAATTACTTTCGTCATCCCTTGCATATTATAGTTCATCCCGAAGTTCTACTAACTTGGTGATAGTGTCTAGAGAACTTTGTCAATTACTATCTTATCTGGAAGATTAACTCCCACTTGATTCAAGCAATTGTATTACCCAGACAATCTGAGCACATGCTCACTGGTTGAGCTATTCTCCTCCATCTTGTAGGCAAAGTACTGTCAGAGGTCTTATACCTCTCAACACGGGCATGAGTATGAAATACTAATTTCAACTCTTGGAACATCTCATATGCTCCGTGGCATTTCAAAATGTTTTTGAAGTCCCGGTTCTAAGCCGTAAAGCATGGTGCACTAAACTATCAAGTAGTCATCATACCGAGCTTCTGTCAAAACGTTCATAATGTCTACATCTACTCCTGCAATAGGTCTGTCACCTAGCGGTGCATCAAGGACATAATTCTTCTGTGCAGCAATGAGGATAATCCTCAGATCACGGAACAATTCCGCATCATTAATACGAACATCTTTCAACTTGGTTTTCTCTAGGAACATATGAAAAATAAACGGGGAGCAACATTGCGAGCTATTGATCTACAACATAGATATGCTAATACTACCAGGACTAACTTCATGATAAATTAAAGTTCAATTTAATCATATTACTTAAGAACTCCCACTTAGATAGACATCCCTCCGGTCATCTAAATGATCACGTGATCCAAATCAACTAAACCATGTCCGATCATCACGTGAGATGGAGTAGTTTCAATGGTGAACATCTTATGTTGATCATATCTACTATATGATTCACGCTCGACCTTTCGGTCTCCAGTGTTCCGAGGCCATATCTGCATATGCTAGGCTCGTCAAGTTTAACCCGAGTATTCTGCGTGTGCAAAACTGGCTTACACCCGTTGTATTTGAACGTAGAGCTTATCACACCCGATCATCACGTGGTGTCTCGGCACGACGAACTTTCGCAACGGTGCATACTCAGGGAGAACACTTATACCTTGAAATTTAGTAAGGGATCATCTTATAATGCTACCGTCGTTCTAAGCAAAATAAGAAGCATAATAAGATAAACATCACATGCAATCAAAATATGTGACATGATATGGCCATCATCATCTTGTGCTTTTGATCTACAACATAGATATGCTAATACTACCAGGACTAAGTTCATGATAAATTAAAGTTCAATTAATCATATTACTTAAGAACTCCCACTTAGATAGACATCCCTCCGGTCATCTAAATGATCACGTGATCCAAATCAACTAAACCATGTCCGATCATCACGTGAGATGGAGTAGTTTCAATGGTGAACATCTTATGTTGATCATATCTACTATATGATTCACGCTCGACCTTTCGGTCTCCAGTGTTCCTAGGCCATATCTGCATATGCTAGGCTCGTCAAGTTTAACCCGAGTATTCTGCGTGTGCAAAACTGGCTTACACCCGTTGTATTTGAACGTAGAGCTTATCACACCCGATCATCACGTGGTGTCTCGGCACGACGAACTTTCGCAACGGTGCATACTCAGGGAGAACACTTATACCTTGAAATTTAGTAAGGGATCATCTTATAATGCTACCGTCGAACTAAGCAAAATAAGAAGCATAATAAGATAAACATCACATGCAATCAAAATATGTGACATGATATGGCCATCATCATCTTGTGCTTTTGATCTCCATCTCCAAAGCACCTTCATGATCACCTTCGTCACCGGCGTGACACCTTGATCTCCATCGTAGTATCGTTGTCGTCTCGCCAACTATTGCTTCTACGACTATCGCTACCGCTTAGTGATAAAGTAAAGCAATTACATGGCGATTGCATTTCATACAATAAAGCGACAACCATATGGCTCTTGCCAGTTGCCGATAACTTTACAAAACATGATCATATCATACAAAACCGTATAACTCATCATGTCTTGACCATATCACATCACAACATGCCCTGCAAAAACAAGTTAGACGTCTTCTACTTTGTTGTTGCATGTTTTACGTGGCTGCTACGGGCTTAGCAAGAACCGTTCTTACCTACGCATACAAAACCACAACGATGTTTCGTCAAGTATGTGCTGTTTTAACCTTCACAAGGACCGGGCGTAGCCACACTCGATTCAGCTAAAGTGAGAGAGACAGACACCCGCCAGTCACCTTTAAGCAACGAGTGCTCGTAACGGTGAAACCAGTCTCGCGTAAGCGTACGCGTAATGTCGGTCCGGGCCGCTTCATCTCACAGTACCGCCGAAGCAAAGTATGACATGCTGGTAAGCAGTATGACTAGTATCGCCCACAACTCATTGTGTTCTACTCGTGCATATCATCTACGCATAGACCTGGCTCATGATGCCACTGTTGGGGAACGTAGTATTTTAAATTTTTCCTACGATCATGCAAGATCTATCTACCAGATGCATAGCAACGAGAGGGAAGAGTGTGTCTACGTACCCTCGTAGACCGGGAGCGGAAGCGTCAAGTGACGCGGTTGATGTAGTCGAACTTCTTCATGATTCAACCGATCAAGCACCGAACGTACGGCACCTCCGCGTTCAGCACACGTTCAGCTTGATGACGTCCCACGAGCTCTTGATCCAGTTGAGCTTCACGGGAGAGTTTCGTCAGCACGACGGCGTGGTGACGGATATGATGTATTCACCGGCGCAGGGCTTCGCCTAAGCTCCGCGACGGTATGACCGAGGTGTGTTTCTGTGGAGGGGGGCACCGCACACGGCTGGAACAGTTCAACTTGTGTGTCTTTGGGTGCCCCCTGCCCCCGTATATAAAGGAGCAAGGGGGGAGGCCGGCCGGCCCTTGTTTGGTGCGGCTAGGGGTGCAATCCTACTAGGAATAGGATTGCAATCCTATTCCTAGTAGGAACCACCAAAGAAGGAAGAGAGGGAAAGGAAAAGAGGGAGAGGTGGCGCCCCCCAATCCTAGTCCAACTAGGAACCCTAGGTGGGGCGCCGGCCAGCCCTATGGGCTGCCTCTCTCTTTCCCTTAAGGCCCACTATGGACCATCCCCCCTCGTAGGGGGTTCCGGTAACCCCCTCCAGCAATCCCGTTAAATCCGAAACTTTTCCGGAACACTTCCGGTGTTCGAATATAGTCATCCAATATATCAATCTTTATGTCTCGGACATTCCGAGACTCCTCGTCATGTCCGTGATCTCATCCGGGACTCCAAACTACCTTCGGTACATCAAAACTTATAAAATCATAATACCGATCGTCATCAAACGTTAAGCGTGCGGACCCTACGGGTTCGAGAACTATGTAGACATGACCGAGACTCATCTCCAGTCAATAACCAATAGCGGAACCTGGATGTTCATATTGGCTCCTACATATTCTACAAAGATCTTTTATCGGTCAGAACCGCATAACAACATACGTTGTTCCTTTTGTCATCGGTATGTTACTTGCCCGAGATTCGATCGTCGGTATCTCTATACCTAGTTCAATCTCGTTACTGGCAAGTCTCTTTACTCGTTCCGTAACACATCATCTCGTGACTAACTCATTAGTCTTTTGCTTGCAAGGCTTATTGTGATGTGTGTTACCGAGAGGGCCCAGAGATACCTCTCCGACACTTCGGAGTGACAAATCCTAATCTTGATCTATGCCAACACCACGAATACTTTCGGAGACACCTGTAGAGCATCTTTATGATCACCCAGTTACATTGTGACGTTTGATAGCACACAAGGTGTTCCTACGGTATTCGGGAGTTGCATAATCTCATAGTCATAGGAACATGTATAAGTCATGAAGAAAGCAATAGCAGAAAAACTAAACGATCATAGTGCTATGCTAACGGATGGGTCTTGTCCATCACATCATTCTCCTAATGATGTGATCCCGTTGATCAAATGACAACTCATGTCTATGGCTAGGAAACATAACCATCTTTGATCAATGAGCTAGTCTAGTAGAGGCATACTAGGGACATACTGTTTTGTCTATGTATTCACACATGTACTAAGTTTCCGGTTAATACAATTCTAGCATGAATAATAAACATTTATCATGATATAAGGAAATATAAATAACAACTTTATTATTGCCTCTAGGGCATATTTCCTTCATTTTCATCAAAGATTTGATTATTGCCAAGCAAATGCCTTAATAAATAGTCACTATTGTAAAGGATCTCATCTATAACCGGTTTTTCATGATTCATACCATAAAAAATCAAAGATCTCTCTAGCCTCTTGTATTATGTAATCAAATTCATCCATGAGGACAAGTGCAACTATCTTTTTAGCTCGAGGGTCCTTTATAACTGGAAATTCATGAAACAATCTTTGCAAAGTGGGGTGGGTACGGATAAATCTCTTCTCAAGTTTAAGAACAAGTGCGGGAATAGCCTCCGCATAAGTTTTGGTTCTCTTGAGTATAGGAGTATCATCACAAGGCAAAGCCCCAATATAATTAAAGAAATATTGGATGCCACCTTTTCCCATAATGTTCCCTTGTCCCACAAAAAAAGTTTTAGAATCCAGATTAATAGGAGCTCCAATGTTAGGAGTCATTTCTTCATCCAGTTCTGCCTTACCGAAGTCGCTCATGGTAAGAAGTAAGCAAGCGGGAGAAAAAGGTCTAAAGAAAGAGGGCAAATAAAAAAGGCAAATATTTTTGTGTTTTTTCTGAAAATGTCTTAGAAGTCGAGGAGATGAAAACGAGAGGCAAATGGAAAATAATTTAAGTGCAAGAGATGAGAGTTTATGACAAGTACTTGGTAGGCTTGATGTAGAACCTCCTCGGCAACGGCGCCAGAAATTCTTCCTACTACTTCTTGAGCTTGCATTGATTTTTTCCTTGAAAATGAAAGGGTGATGTAGTAAATTAGATATAAGTATTGAGAACCAAGGTATCAATCAAGTAGGAGGCACAAGCAAGTCTCCAATCTATGCACCTACATAAACTAACAAACACTCGCACACAACACGGAAAAGGGGTTGTCAATCCCTTCACAGTCACTTGCAAGAGTGAGATCTGATAGAGAGAGATTTAAAATAAAATTAAAAGCCAAAATAAAGTAAACACAAAAAAATTGCAGCAAGGTATTTTTGGGGTTTTGGTTTTATAGATCTAAAAATATATGATGGAAAATACACCCGGGGCCATAGGTTTCACTAGAGGCTTCTCTCTCGAAGAAAGCATACAGTGGGTAAACAATTTACTGTTGAGCAATTGATAGAAAAGTGCGAAGTTATGACGACATCCAAGGGAATGATCATGAATATGGGCATCACGTTTGTGACAAGTAGACCGACTCCTGCCTGCATCTACTTCTATTACTCCACTCATCGACCGTTATCCAGCATCCATCTAGAGTATCAAGTTATGAAAACAGAGTAACACCTTAAGCAAGATGACATAATGTAGAGGGATAAACTCATGCAATATGATATAAACCCCATATTTTTATCCTTAATGGCAACAATACAATACGTGCCTCGCTACCCCTTCTGTCACTGGATGAGGGCACCACAAGATTTAACTCATCACAAAGCACCTCTCCCATTGCAAGAAAAACCAATCTAGTTGGCCAAACCAAATCGATAGATCGAAAAGAAATACAAAGCTATCTTAATCATCCATAAAAGAGTTCAGAGAAGACTCAAATAATATTCATAGATGGTTTGATCATAAATCCAAAATTCATCGGATCTCAACAAACACATCGCAAAGGAAGATTACATCGAATAGATCTCCAAGAACGAGAGAGAAGAAGCCATCTAGCTACTAGCTATGGACCCGTAGGTCTGTGGTAAACTACGCACACATCATCGGAGGGGCGGCAAGGTTGATGTAGATGCCCTCCGTGATCGAATCCCTCTCAGGCGGACTACTGGAAAACGCCTCAAGATGGGGTCTCACGGGAACAGAGACCTGCGGCGGTGGGAAAATATTTTTGGCGACTCCTCTAGGGTTTCTAGAATATTTGGGAATTTATAGGCCAAAGAGTCGGTGCAGGGGACTCCCGAGGGGGGCACAAGCACACGGGGTGCGCCCCTACGGCTTGTCGCTTCCTCGTGGCTCCCTTAGCCCCCACTCCAAGTCTCGTAGGTGCCTTCAAAAATCATTGTAAAGTTTTATTCTGTTTGGAATCCGTTTGATATTCCTTTTTTGCGAAAGCCAAAAACAAGGGAAAAACAGAAAACTGGCACTAGGCACTGGGTTAATAAGTTAGTCCCATAAATAAACTTCTCCATCCCAAATTACTTTTCGAAGGAATTGATGAATCTAGACATATTTTAATTCTAGATACATCCATTTCTGTCCATTTTTGCGAAAATTAATTCCGGACGGAGGGAGTATAAAATAGCATATTAATGCATACAAAACATCCAAAGTTGATAATATAATAGCATGGAACAATAAAATATTATAGATACGTTGGAGACGTATCATTCACCCATTTTGTTCAATCTTTGTATCAAACCTCAGATTGGTAACTGAGAGTACTTGTATGTGTTGATTACACCTTGTAGTTGATGCTTAGGAGATTTATCGGTGAAAGATTGTTGTGTTAAGATTGTTCGTCATATATTATAACTACTGATCATGATCCGTATGATGTCTTTTGAGTAGATCCATTAGTTCTTGAGGGCATGAGAGAAGTCTTGCTGCTAGTAGTCGTGTGAAGTTGGTTACAGTTTAATGTTTTGATGATATGATGTGTTGTTCTTCCTCTAGCGGTGTTATGTGACGGTTGACTACATGACACTTCACCATCTTCGTGCTTAGGGGAAGACATTGTGAAATTAGTTTGTAGATGATGAGTTGCGGGTGTGATAGATACTTAAACCCAGTTTGTGAAGTTTAATGTGAGGGATTGTTTTGGATCCTATTGTTTAATGCTATGGTTAGATTTATCTTAGTTACCTTGATTGTATTTGCAGATGCTTGCATGGAGGGTATAATCATAAGTAGGTGTTTTTTTAAGCAAGGACAATATATTAGCTCCGGTCAATCCACACAACACTTATCAAATCAATGAATTATAACTTCATGAATCATGGTGAAAGTAACTTGACGAGATTCCCGTATGTCCTGAAGAATGTTTTAGCTATTATAAGAAACACCATCGGCTTGACCTTAGCATACATAAGGATTGGGCCACTTGCTGCACTCTTTTACTTTTCTTACTATTTTCCTTGTTACAAATTATCTTACTATCGAACTATCTTTACAATATTTACCAGGAAACCTTGGTGAAAACTACTTCTCAATTCCTTCAGCCCCTCGTTGGTTTTGACAAACTTACTTATCGAAAAGGCTACGATTGACCTCATATACTTGTGGGTCATCAGGTAACACCAAGTTTTTCCATGAACTTGCTTAACACCAACTTTTGTTAGTATGCTCTTTTGAGTTCGCCAAGATCTCTCAGTGAGCAATCAAATGTCACCTCGGGTTCGGTGGTCAGTCGAAATCTTTTTGTCTAAGACATAGTTGGTTTCTGCAATGCTATCCGGAGCACTCGTGGGCTACTGACGAGGGAATGCCCACCGGGGAGGCCCACAATGACATACAACCTAGTGAAGGAAATTCGCAGGCCGCTCCTCCACCACCGGCCTCGGCTGCTGTCAGGGATATTACTACTGGGTATAAACTGCCCAGGAGGGGCCGGTTTATGCCTGTCAAGATTATTTCTTCTGAAGCCCAGCGGATCATGGAGCATGACGCTTTGTACCAGAAAGGCTTAGAGCCCAAGAGGTATTTGGGCCCATGATTTGTAAACCGCCATACGACGTGTAACTTGTGATGTAAGGTAGGAAAGATAGAGACCGAGCCAGAAACGTTTATGAGTCGGCCTCGGGACTTTGTAAATCGGACCGGGCGTGACCTCGTGTATATAAAGGGATGACCCGGCGACGGTTCAGAGGTAGAGAACAACAACTCGAGACACAGGCAAAGCGTATTCGCTCCGTGGTCATCGAAACCCTAGCAATATTACACCAAACTAGACGTAGGCTTTTACCTTCACCGAAGGGGCCAAACTAGTATAAACCCCTGCGTCCTTGTCCGTTTTAACCCCTTAAAGCTAACCCGTAGCGATGGCCTCACGACTAAGTCCTTTCGCTAGGACATCTACCGTGACAAAACCATGAAAGTTGGCGCCCACCGTGGGGCTATCGCACGATGGTTTCGAGTTCTTGAAGGGAAGCTTTGAAGGACTCAAGGGCTATGTAGTGGGCCGGATGACTAAGAGTCGTCGCGGCAAGATCTACATTGACGATGCAGGCTGGGGCCCCGAGGCCGATTCAATCAAATACGGGTACCGGGTCCCCTTTGGTGGCATCCACGTCTTCATCGGCAAGATCGGCGAACCGGGCCTTGAGCCGGACATTTTCCCCAACATCGTCGAGCCTGCTCAGCGTGCGAGACCTGCCCGGATTCGGCCCATCGTGAAGCATGTCTTCGTCGGAGCGGTTCATGGAGCGCAAGCTGAAGATGGATCGAAATCTGGTGGTGAGACCGTTGTCTATTCCGGCGATGAGTCGTCCTCTGGAGAAAAAGAATCTTTATACTTGCTACAGGATGGTCGGTGTGGGGCTGTTCTGAAGGTGACAGTATTCCGGATCCCATGGATCCGCTAAACCGGGTCGCAGTATTCATGGCCGGATCACAACCTGTGCAACAGTCTTCAACTGTGACGATGTTGACATCGGATCTGGCGGCAGCGGCGGCTAGGGCTGGTGGCCCAGTTCAGTCACCGGTTCAGGTGTTAACTGCCTTAGTTGATAAGTTGATGGCATTGTTAACTGCAGAGGTGGCCTAGGCCGATAAGGAACAACATGATGCGGAAGTTGCTCAGGTGAAGGGCCAGATGTTGGGGAACGTAGAATAATTCAAAATTTTCTACGCTTTCACCAAGATCCAACTATGGAGACATCTAGCAACGAGCAAGTAAGAGTGCATCTACATACCGTTATGTAGATCGCGTGCGGAAGCTTTCAACGAAGCGTGGATGAAGTAGTCGTACTCTTCACGTTCTTCGTCACCGATGATCTAGCGCCGAACGGACGGCACCTCTGCGTTCAACACACGTACGGTGCAGCAACGTCACCTCCTTCTTGATCCAGCAAGGGGGGAGGAGAAGTCGTCAGAGATCCGGCAGCACGACGGCGTGATGACGGATGCAGTGGAGATCGCAGCAGGGCTTCGCCGGGCGCCCTGCGTTGGAGTATGGAGGTGTGACGGGAGGGGGAGAGGCGCCAGGGCTTGGGTGCGGCTGCCCTCTCCCCCCCACATATATATAGGGGGCCAGGGGGGGCGCCAGCCCCCTGCAGATCCAATCTGCAAGGGGGGACGACGGCCAGGGGGGAGTCCTTGCCCTCCAAGGCAAGTGGTGCCCCCCTCCCCTTAGGGTTTTAACCCTAGGCGCATGGGGAGGTGGGCCCCCTAGTGGTGCGCCAGCCCAGAGGGCTGGACACTTCCCCTCGCGGCCTAGGGGCCCCACCGGGATGGGTGGCCCCACCCGGTGGACCCCCGGGGCCCCTCCGGTGGTCCCGGGACGCTCCCGGTGACCCCCGGAGATCACCCGCTGGCCGAAACTGGACTTCCTATATATCAATCTTTACCTCCGGACCATTCCGGAACTCCTCGTGACGTCCGGGATCTCATCCGGGACTCCGAACAACTTTCGGGTTTCCACGTGCATTTATCTCTACGACCCTAGCGTTACCGAACCTTAAGTCTGTAGACCCTACGGGTTCGGGAGACACGTAGACATGACCGAGACGACTCTCCGGTCAATAACCAACAGCGGGATCTGGATACCCATGTTGGTTCCCACGTGTTCCTCGATGATCTTCATCGGATGAACCACCGTGTCAAGGATTCACTCAATCCCGTATGTTATTCCCTTTGTCCATCGGTACGGTACTTGCCCGAGATTCGATCGTCGGTATTCCCGATACCTTGTTCAATCTCGTCATGGCAAGTCTCTTTACTCGATCCGTAATCCATCATCCCGTGACTAACTACTTAGTCACTTTGAGCTCATTATGATGATGTCTTACCGAGTGGGCCCAGAGGTACCTCTCCGTCATACGGAGTGACAACATCCCAGTCTCGGTTCGTACCAACTCAACAGACACTTTCGGAGATACCCGATGCGTACCTTTATAGCCACCCAGTTACGTTGTGACGGTTGGCACACCCAAAGTACTCCTACGGCATCCGGGAGTTGTACAACCTCATGGTCTAAGGAATAAATACTTGACACCGAAAAGCTTATGCATTACGAACTATACGATCTCGTGTTATGCTCAAGTTTGGGTCTTGTCCATCACATCATTCTCCTAATGATGTGATCCCGTTATCACTGACATCTCATGTCCATTGTCAGGAAACCGTGACCATCTGTTGATCAACGAGCTGGCAACTAGAGGCCTACCAGGGACTCATTTTGGTCTGTGTATTCACACATGTATCGTTGTTTCCGTACAATACAATTCAAGCATGAATAACAGGCAATTATCATGAACAAGGAGATATAATAATAATCCTTTTATTATTGCCTCTAGGGCATATCTCCAACAGTCTCCCACTTGCACTAGAGTCAATAATCTAGTTACATTGTGATGAATCGAACACCCATAGAGTTCTGGTGTTGATCATGTTTTGCTCGTGAAAGAGGTTTAGTCAACGGGTCTGCGACATTCAGATCCGTATGTACTTTACAAATATCTATGTCTCCATCCTGAACATAATTCCGGATGGAGTTGAAACGACGCTTGATGTGCTTGGTCTTCTTGTGAAACCTGGGCTCCTTGGTAATAGCAATGGCACCAGTGTTGTCACAGAAGAGAGTCATCGGGCTTGACGCGCTTGGAATGACTCCTAGGTCGGTGATGAACTCCTTCATCCAGACTCCTTCCTGCGCTGCTTCAGAAGCAGCTATGTACTCCGCTTCACATGTAGATGCTGCCACCACGCTTTGCTTGCAACTGCACCAGCTGACTGCCCCTCCATTCAAAATATACACGTATCCGGTTTGTGACTTAGAGTCATCCAGATCTGTGTCGAAGCTAGCATCGACGTAACCCTTTACGACGAGCTCTTTGTCACCTCCATAAACGAGAAACATATCCTTAGTCCTTTTCAGGTACTTCAGGATGTTCTTGACCGCTGTCCAGTGTTCCGTACCGGGATCACTTTGGTACCTTCCTACCAAACTTATGGCAAGGTTCACATCAGGTCTGGTACACAGCATGGCATACATGATAGAGCCTATGGCCGAGGCATAGGGAATGACACTCATCTTTTCTCTATCTTCTGCCGTGGTCGGCGACTGAGCTTTGCTCAATCTCATACCTTGCAAAACAGGCAAGAATCCTTTCTTTGACTGATCCATATTGAACTTCTTCAATATTTTGTCAAGGTATGTACTTTGTGAAAGACCAATAAGGCGTCTCGATCTATCTCTATAGATTTTGATGCCTAATATGTAAGCAGCTTCTCCAAGGTCCTTCATTGAAAAACTTTTATTCAAGTAGGCCTTTACATTTTCCAAGAATTCTATATCATTTCCCATCAGCAATATGTCATCCACATATAATATGAGAAATGCCACAGAGCTCCCACTCACTTTCTTGTAAATACAGGCTTCTCCATAAGTCTGTATAAAGCCAAACGCTTTGATCACCTCATCAAAGCGAATATTCCAACTCCAAGATGCTTGCACCAGCCCGTAGATCGAGCGCTGGAGCTTGCATACCTTTTAAGCGTTCTCTGGATCGACAAAACCTTCCGGTTGCATCATATACAACTCTTCCTTGAGGAAGCCGTTAAGGAATGCTGTTTTGACGTCAATTTTCCATATCTCATAATCATAGAATGCGGCAATAGCTAACATGATTCTGACTGACTTTAGCATCGCTACGGGAGAGAAACTCTCGTCGTAGTCAATCCCTTGAACTTGTCGATAACCCTTAGCGACAAGCCGAGCCTTATAGATGGTCACATTACCATCCGCGTCTGTCTTCTTCCTAAATATCCATTTGTTTTCTATGGCGTGCCTATCATCAGGCAAGTCCACCAAAGTCCATACTTTGTTTTCATACATGGATTCTATCTCGGATTTCATGGCTCCAAGCCATTTATTGGAATCTGGGCCCGCCATCGCTTCTTCATAGTTCGAAGGTTCACCGTTGTCTAACAACATGATTTCCAGGACAGGGTTGCCGTACCACTCTGGTGCGGAACGTGCCCTTGTGGACCTTCGAAGTTCAGTAGTAACTTGATCTGTTTCTTCATGATTATTATCATCAACTTCCTCCCTTGTCGGTGCAGGCACCTCAGGAACAGTTTCCTGCGCTGCGCTACTTTCCGGTCCAGGAGGGGTGACTGTCACCTCATCAAGTTCTACTTTCCTCCCACTCACTTCTTTCGAGAGAAACTCTTTCTCCAGAAAGCATCCATTCTTGGCAACAAAGACTTTGCCTTCGGATCTGTGGTAGAAGGTGTACCCAATCGTTTCCTTTGGGTATCCTATGAAGACGTATTTTTCCGATTTGGGTTCGAGCTTTTCAGGTTGAAGTTTCTTGACATAAGCATCGCAACCCCAAACTTTTAGAAACGACAGCTTCGGTTTCTTGCCAAACCAAAGTTCATACGGAGTCGTTTCAACGGATTTCGACGGAGCCCTATTTAAAGTGAATGCGGCAGTCTCTAAAGCATAACCCCAAAAAGATAGTGGTAAATCGGTGAGGGACATCATAGATCGCACCATGTCCAACAGAGTACGATTTCGACGTTCGGACACACCGTTACGTTGAGGTGTTCCGGGCGGTGTCAATTGTGAAACAATTCCACAGCTCCTAAGGTGTGTGCCAAATTCATGACTTAATTATTCACCCCCACGATCCGATCGCAAGAACTTTATTTTTCTGTCACGTTGATTCTCAACCTCATTCTGAAATTCCTTGAACTTTTCAAAGGTCTCAGACTTGTGTTTCATCAAATAGATATACCCATATCTACTCAAGTCATCTGTGAGGGTGAGAACATAACGATAGCCTCCGCGAGCCTCAACACTCATTGGACCACACACATCGGTATGTATGATTTCCAACAAGTTGGTTGCTCGCTCCATTGTTCCGGAGAACGGAGTCTTGGTCATCTTGCCCAAGAGGCATGGTTCGCACGTGTCAAATGATTCATAATCAAGAGACTCTAGAAGTCCATCTGAATGGAGCTTCTTCATACGTTTGACACCAATATGACCAAGTCGGCAATGCCACAAGTATGTGGGACTATCATTATCAACTTTACATCTTTTGGCATCTACACTATGAATATGTGTATCACTACGTTCGAGATTCATCAAAAATAAACCATTGACCAGCGGGGCATGACCATAAAACATATCTCTCAAATAAATAGAACAACCATTAGTCTCCGATTTGAAAGAGTAGCCATCTCGCATAAGACGAGATCCAGAAACAATGTTCATGCTCAAAGCTGGTACTAAATAACAATTATTGAGGTTTAAAACTAATCCCGAGGGTAGATGTAGAGGTAGCGTGCCGACGGCGATCATATCGACCTTGGAACCATTCCCGACGCGCATCGTCACCTCATCCTTTGCCAGTCTCCGTTTATTCCGCAGCTCCTGTTTTGAGTTACAAATGTGAGCAACTGCACCGGTATCGAATACCCAGGAGCTACTACGAGTGCTGGTAAGGTACACATCAATAACATGTATATCATATATACCTTTGACGTTGCCGGCCTTCTTGTCTGCTAAGTATTTGGGGCAGTTCCGCTTCCAGTGACCCGTTCCCTTGCAATAAAAACACTCTGTCTCAGGCTTGGGTCCATACTTTGGCTTCTTCCCGGCAACAGGCTTGCCAGGCGCGGAAACTCCCTTGCCGTCCTTCTTGAAGTTCTTCTTACCCTTGCCTTTCTTGAACTTAGTGGTTTTATTGACCATCAACACTTGATGTTCTTTCTTGATGTCAACCTCCGCTGATTTCAGCATCGAATACACCTCGAGAATGGACTTCTCCATCCCCTGCATATTGAAGTTCAGCACGAAGCTCTTGAAGCTTGGTGGGAGCGACTGGAGGATTCTGTCAACGACCGCTTCATCTGGGAGATTCATTCCCAGCTGAGACAAGCGGTTGTGCAATCCTGAAATCTTGAGGATGTGCTCACTGACAGAACTGTTCTCCTCCATCTTACAGCTGTAGAATGCGTCGGAGACATCATATCTCTCGACTCGGGCATGAGCTTGGAAAACCATTTTCAGCTCTTCGAACATCTCATATGCTCCGTGGTGCTCAAAACGTTTTTGGAGCCCCGATTC
>LR738711.1:783256189-783269838 GCA_902687465.1 Secale cereale
AGTCCCGGTTGCTGCCCCCAACCGGGACTAAAGGCCCCTCCTTCCCGCCCTTTGGGCTGCTGAAAAGGGACCTTTAGTCCCGGTTGGTGGCAGCAACCGGGACTAAAGGGGGGTATTAGTCCCGGTTTCAACCACCAACCGGGACTAATACAGCTCCTATATAACCAGGACTTGCGAAATTTTGGGCAGTTTCCTTCTTCCTCTCCTTCCCCGCCCCCGACGCCTCCCTCTCCTTCCCCGCCCCCGTCGCCCCGTCGCCGTCGCCGTCGCCCCCGTCGCCCCGTCGCTGTCGCCGTCGCCCCCGACGCCGCCTCGTCGCCGTCGCCCCGCCCCGCGACCCCGTTCCGCCCCGCCCCGCGCCGTCGCCGCGCCCCGGCCGCCGTCGCGCCGCGCGCCCCGCCCCGCCGCCGTCGCGCCGCCGCGCCCCGACGCCGCCTCGTCGCCGCCCCGCCCCGCCGCCGTCGCGCCGCCCAGCCCCGCCGCGCGATGTGAGGGGCTCCCTTTTTTATGTTTAATATTGCTGTAGTATATATATATATAGTTGCTGTGTATATATGTATATATGTGTATATTTTTTTTATGTTTATATAAATTGCAGTATATATAGTTGCTGTATATATAGTTGCTGTATTTATATGTATGTGTATATATTTTTTTTCTTAGGAATTTGCTAAATATATATGTTAAATATATATGTATGTGTATATAAATATATTTTTTCTTAGGAAGTTGCTGTATATATGTGATGTGTGTATGTGATGTATATATATGTGTATGTGGCTATATAGTTTTTTGTTTATATATGCTAAATATATATAGAAAGTTTTATATGCAAAAGTTACAAATTTAGAAAAAGAAGGATAGGAAAGAAGAAAATAAGAAAGAGGAAAGAAAGAAGAAGAGGAGAAATAAATAAGAAGACTCTTTTTTTCTTTTTTTTTCTTCGATCTTCTCCTCTAGCGGTTCTTTTTTTCTTCCGCGCGCGCATCTCCTATATCTTGATTCAAGCGCTAGTTTCATCAATACCAATTTTGCATTCTTGCTTATCAGTTTGATTGACCCCTATTTCTTGTAAAGTGGTTGTGGCAGGACCCAGGAATGATTATTGTGGATACTACATTTGCGAGTCCATCCGCCACACGACCTGTGAGCGGGGCTACACTGATGAACAATTTGAAGTGCGTAAGCAATCAATAATATTCACAAATTTATAGCATCATTTCATGTATTGACCCCCTACTTCAAATTAGATGTTTCGGATGCGGGATGAACTCCTAACACCAGATCGTCTGCGAGCAATTCAAGAGGAATTGGCGGCATTCTTCCTTGAACACGTGATCGCTGAAGACGGAGAATACTATGTGGACCATGCATCCATATGATAGGAGATTATTTTTGTAAGAGATAATTATTGTATATATGTGCCCGGTAGTGTCGGATAGATATACGAGAACTTGTTGTTCGACCAATCTCTCGGAGAAGGAGAGGTGGTCGATATTACTTCTCTCTGTATGCACACATATATATATATATATATGTTGATTATACGATCTTCTGTTTCCTTCGTTTGCTTAGTAGCTAGCAGCTAGCTAGCTAGCTAGCGTGACTCTAGTCCTCTCTATATACGTATATGTAGTATGTAGCGTCGACCAAGCACGGACATAAGAGATGACACTTCTCTCTATTAATTAGCTAGCTAACACACCAACCGGGACTAAAGCCCCTCCTGCCTGGGCTCGGTGCACAGGCCACGTGGACACCCTTCTGCCCCGGTTCTGGATTGAACCGGGACTAAAGGGTCAGAGCATTAGTACCGACCCTCTTGTCCCGGTTCTGGAACCGGGGCTAAAAGGCCCAAATGAACCGGGTCTGATGACCCTTTATCTACTAGTGCGAGACTAAAGGGTCGGTACTAATGCCCTAGTCCTTTAGTCCCGGTTCAATCTAGAACCGGGGCAGATGGGTCCCCACGTGGCCTGTGCACGGAGCCCAGGCAGGAGGGTCTTTTGTCCCGATTGGTGGCACCAACCAGGACCAAAAGGCATCCACGCGTCAGCATTTCTGTGGCTATGGTTTTTTTTTTTTGATTTGCCATAGAACAAATAAATCATATTCTAATTCTTCCATGGATCCTTCATCATTTTATTTCAGGTCTATCTAAGAGAAAGTTCACCGAAACAATATTTAGGGTGTAGAGAAGATTGCAAGTCATTATATTTACATTAGAATATTTCTTTCACCCCAGATAATCAAGCGTTTTCCTTGTGTACTTGAAATCAGTGCATAAAAGCTTAACTCATTAGCATGTGATTCAATAAATCAATTCTATGGAACGACTGGTAATTCCCAACTTTATATGTGTTCAATTTTTTTTTCCAAACTTTACATTTCGAAAGGAATTCTAGAATTATAAGTTGGCAAACCAACGTAAGCTCTACAATATCAATTACAAGAACATTGCGAACCAACCTGTGGTTGGAAAGTTAGGAGTACAATGGTATCCCCAACCCACCAGAGTTCAAGTTCTAGACTTGATATTTGTGCTCGCATTTTTTCTGGATTGATTTCAGGCCTTCCAGCGATGTGCGTTCAATGGGAGAAGACGTTCCCATCGACTACGGAGGCATCTATGGCGACTTCGTCAATCTCAAGATGATGTGCCGGCTCGGAATCTCGGAGTTGCTCTTAGGGGTATACTAAATAAGTATTGCCCTCCCCCGCAAAAAAAAGTGTTGCCGTCATCAATCATTTAGTAATGCACATAAGAAATATTTCGCCCTTACTAACAATGAATTGCCCCAAATACAAGTCAATATATGGAAACTAGAATGGAAAGCACATAACTCGACATAGTCTGTACAAAAAATCTCGCAGAACACACCTGGTAATTCTTCGAAGTTGTTCCTAAATTTTTAGAAACATCCCGTAAAACCACTTTTACATGTGAGGTCTTCAGTAACTGAGAATGTAGCATTTCAGTGTGACAATGAACACATCTTTCCCCACCCCAACTTTTTTTTACATTTGCGAAAAAAACATTTTTTGATGCGCAGGAACCTATGCTCCCAGGAGTCGAATAGGATTTCCTATTTGTATGCGGCATAAGTTCTTATGAAATGTCAATGTATCTCTACTACTATTAAACAAGCAAACATATTCATTACTAGGCGCACCTAGACACATGTACACAGGACAGCCCAGGCAAAATATCACCGCACGATCCAATCCACCTGATTATATCTAACCATCCACATGAAAAGTAATCCTCACCTGTGTATGTTTTGCAATTTATAAGGGCGGACGAAACTCTGCCATCCCCACGTCCTATCTGTGGTCAACGAAAAAAATACCAGCACCCACCTTCAATGCACGACTATTGGAAACGACCTGTGCTCCCGCTCGACCCCCGTCCACCGCCGGCCGCCGAGCCCTCTCTCGGATGCGCGCCCCGCCGCCGGCCGCCGAGCCCTCTCTCGGATGCCCGCTTCGTCGCCGCTCCTCGCATCCTCCCTCGATGACGCCGCCCCCGACTCTGTGCTGACCGTGCGCTCGAGCGCGACCTCCCTCCATGGCACCCCAGCCCCATGCCGCCCAAAGCACCCCACGGCGGCGCCCCACGCTGGCGCCCCCGCCGCGTGCCACCGGCACCGCGCCCCAGCGCGCCCTTCCTCGGCGGTGCCTCCGTTCGACGAAGTCAAGACAGCAGGCGTCGCCCAGATCGCTCGAATTACTCAAGGATTTTCTTCCTTCAAATCCTCCATGAATAAGGTATACACGTTCTTTGATCTGAACTTGGTTGCGTATGAGCTTGCCAACGACCAATTTTGCTTCTAGAAAAGTATTGTTTTTATTTTTGTGTGATTTGATAATCTAACATATACTCCCTCCGTTCGGAATTACTTGTCGCAGAAATGGATGTATCTAGATGTATTTTAGTTCTAGATACATCCATTTCCGAGACAAGTAATTCCGAACGGAGGGAGTAAGTATGTAGATCTGTGAAAGATTGTGCTTCATGATGTGTTTCAGCCGCCGTCCGGTAGGAGCACAGATTGTGCTTCATGATGTGTTTCAGCTGCCGTCCGGTAGGAGCACACGTAGTGGTTGTGTTGTGCGGCCGTAGGTGAAATTGTTTGTTGCTTTCTCTCATGCCTGGCCGGCGAGTCTGCGTCGTTGGCTGGAAAAAAGAAGACTATGTGGAATACATGGTGTGTCCCTTCATGCGAGGTCGCTTCCAGTTCCGAGAGGTACGCCATGGTTTCTATACTCGCATGTGTACGTGCTACTTGTTTGTCTGTTGGCAAAAATCAATTGGCATGGCTTGCATGGTGGTGATGCCGGGGGCCAGGGGTCATCGAGCCAGACATCTAGAGTTTAGAGTCCGCCCCGCCTTAATTTTTTTCATCCCCTACCGCTAACGCTGTTAGGCTTCGTGGCTCAGTTCTCAGGTTCTGAAAGCTTTTTGACTTGCATTTATCGGTAATTAATCTATGAGTTGGATGCCGATGGCATGGGGAAAACTTAGAGTCCGCCCTGCCTTAATTTTTTTCATCCGCTACCACTGACGACGTTAGTCTTTGTGGTTCAGTTCTCAGGTTCTTTTAAAGCTTTTTTGACTTGCATTTATCGGTAATTAATCTATGCCTAATGAGTTGGATGCCGATGCCAAGGGGAAAAATTGCTTCTATCAGTGACAATCTTCAGTCCTAACTTTCCTCCTTGTGCTTTCTTCGATGTATTAGTGGTTGCACATTTTTCTCTTATCCTGATTACATGTCGAGAAGGGCGATCATAGCAAGATTGGATCACGACTGAAATCAAGAACATTGGGACGGTGCCAGAGGAAAAGATAACGGCCAGTGGTGGTCATCAGGCACCTCTTTGACAGCTCAAACTCTGGTACCACCCCCGTAGCCATTAGCATTGGGAAATGTTTGCCTTCCTTTGCTATAATATTATTTTCTTGTGTTGTCTCGGCATCTAAACAACTTTTTTATGCATGTAATAAAGGTAACAATTCAAGTTTCGAAGGGACATACAAAATAAACTACACATTGTTTGTTTGATTTCAAATGAGTGATTCATGTTCTTGGCATCAGCCATTGTATGTGTAGGAGCGCATTCTTAAATATTAGAGGATGATCCTAAGTTAGATATACACCAGCTTGGATATATAAAGATAGAAGAAATTTAAACCTACTTAATCATGTTGTATTTGTAGAATCAGCTTGGATACACCAGCTTAGAGGATGATCCTAGAGGAAGGTTGCGAGCAACCGTATGTTCGTCACGAGCCGAAGGTAAAGGGGGAATTAAACCTACTTAATCATTGTGAAACTTAATGTAGTGACTTTGTACTTCACCATATAGCAGGGATTTATAGGATGGACAAGGCTAGCTTGCTAATAATGAAGCATGAACTTTTGGCTCGCTAATCTTTTGAGCGAATAAATATTGGATTTGCAATAAAAACTTGACTGGACTGAAAAACAGACATAGCTTACACATTGCATAGCTCGGTAATATGCAGAATAATGAACCATGGTACTGATTTGTGTACACGTATGAAGATGTCTTATTTGGTTCCATTATTTAGAAAGTAGCATTTGTATGAAGATCCATTGTTTGCCATTTCCAGATTAACTATATGTGCATGGATCTGTTACACACTTCAACACTTAGCCAGTAGTATGAGCATGAAGATCCATTATTTGGTTAACCCCCTTTTGCAATTCTGAGCTAATATACATGCCATGCCCCGAGTTTGAATTATAATTTATTCTGAAATTAAACCCAATGTTGATGCTCCTTCCTTTGGTCAATGTTCTTGTAAATAATGGGAAATTGGGGCTTTTGCTCCTTCATTGTTTTGTTTAGCGTCTGGTTGTTAATATTTTTTTTGTTCCCGTCAGGGGATCATTCTCTATGTAAGGACCTAAACAACTCATCGACAATTGGGAAAAATGTAGTAGGCCCAAGCTAGAACAACGAACGATATTTGTTATGTTCATATACGCAAGTTGCTTATTGTGACTAATGGATTTGATTTTGGCCTGTTTATAGGGTGTAGTGGCATGGCAAGGTTTTACTTCTATTTTAGGGGTGGTATATAATCATTGTATGGATCTATGTATTTTCAGCTCAACTTGGACCAGGTAATGCGTAAATACACTACTTCATTATTAGGAACAAAACACCTCTCCATTTGTAGTATCTTTATCTCAGCTTAACACAGGGTACAAAAGTCACTATGGATGATTTGTGTCTCCTTCATAATTATAACCCAGTGATATTATGGAATTGGCGCAGCTTTCATGGGACAATAGGGCTTCCACAACTTTATTTATTTATTTAGCAAGTAGCACCAAACTGCCAAGTAAGCAACTAGATTACTAGATCTTCCATGATTACAAAGTGCATGGCTGCTTCTTCATTTAAGGCCAAAATAGATTGTAGTTGTACATCAGCAATGAACATGCTGTGCTCTTTAGAAATGGTACATGTTGTTCTTTTATTTCACATTCAGGTAACTGTGTGTGGCTAATGGCAAGCACAGCCTATATTTATTTAAAACTGAAGTAAGTTCCTATTTGTATCTCCCACC
This sequence comes from Secale cereale, assembly GCA_902687465.1. Taxonomy (NCBI): domain Eukaryota; kingdom Viridiplantae; phylum Streptophyta; class Magnoliopsida; order Poales; family Poaceae; genus Secale; species Secale cereale. Next base: position 783,262,794 of record LR738711.1, read on the forward strand.
TCTCTCACACTTTCTAATGCACTAACAGCTTTTATGCTCTCTGTTGATCTATAAGACATCTGAACAGAAAACATGTACTTGATGGGAAAGGCAGCTAACGGTCTGCTCAAATGGAAACATGTGGTTGATTTGCTTTTTCATGTCCGGGTCTTTTCTTTGTGCTAGATGTACCAATGGTTTTTTTTTCTTTGTGTCTTGGAATGATATCCCAAAACATGAGCTTGACAAAATAAATGTATGTTTTAATTAAATTTACATCGTTAACATACATATTATGTGTGAAACATTATTATTTTAATAATTATTTGATGGCATTCTAAATGTCTAGACGTGCGTTGCACGTGCAAGCCTACTAGTAATTCTACAAAAGCTATTGATATAGCTTTTTTTTTTTTACAAAATAGCTTACGTATTATACATACTCCATCTGTCCCGAAATAAGTGACTCAACTTGCTTTAGTACAAAGTTGGTACAAAGTTGAGTCACTTATTTTAGGACAGAGGGAGTACAAAAAGTCCTACGTTACAAAAAAAAACATCTATGCACAAGCAAGTAGTATCATCTCTTCGTTGGAATATTTGGTCATCCGTCTACATGATTGTGTACAGTAAACTGAAGAACATCAAAGCAATGGCTACAGACTAGAGAAAAGAGAGGGAGCCTGGTGCGTCGTCAAGCCGGGACGCGCTTGCAGCGGCACCAGAAGGCGGTGCCGCCGCCCTTGCCCTGCGCCACGGCGATCTCCTCGTCCACGTAGAACCACAGGAAGAAGGGGTCCTTGGTGCTCGGCTCCCTGCCCACGTCGCCGCCGCCGAAGGGGATCTCCAGGGAGGGCAGCGGCCCGAGCTTGACGCGGACCCGCTCGAAGACGAAGGCCAGGATCTTCTTCTTCCATGACAGCCGCCCCTCGAAGGTCAGGCTCCCCGCCGGGCCCAGGTACACGCCGTTCTCGATCCTCTGCCCCTGGTTACAATCAAGATTCAGAGTTCCAGTTACAGAGCATTCCCTCAGAGTTTCAGTTTCAGTGACAGAAGTTCCGTTGGTCTGTTTTGTCTAGGAAGGATCGGATCGGATGCCATGGCTGAGATGCGAGAGAAGCATGGGGATCTCACTCACCGCGGCGTCGAAGCGCTGGACGGCGGTCACCGGGAAGTAGCTGCCTTTCTCGAGCCTACTGCCCTGCGAGACATTCAGATTTCAGAACCGACCAATCAATTAACCGCCAAACGCAAAGTGCAAATCCGAAGCTAGAAAATGCCGAATTCTGTGCTTGCTGCTCGCCTGGGCGGTGAAGATGAGCATCCACGTCCTGCCTGGCGACTCCGTCCCGCCGAGCGTCTCGAAGAAGGCCGAGGTGTCGAGCTTCGCCTTCTTGATCTTGGCCAGGGCTGCGAGCACCTCCGGGGCCGGCACCTTCCGCGTCTTGGCCGCGTCCTTGAGCACCTTCACGCTCTCCGCCACGGCCTGCGCTGAACCGGAACCAAGAAACCATCTTAAATGGCAGCCAAATTGTGGGCAGTTTCTGTCACTGAGTTGGAGATGGGACTCTGCTTGCGAGGCCATGGCGATGGTCGCTACTCACCGATAGGTCGGAGGGTTCGTCCGGAGGCGTAGTGGGCGACGAGGAGGGCGCCTTCTCGACGTCCGGCGACGCGGCGGCGGCGACGGTCAGCGAGACGCCGCGGGGACGGCGGGGGCCGAGCTGCGGCGGGGCGAGCCCGCGGCGCGGCAGGCGCGGCGAGGAGGCTGGAACGAGCGTGGAAGGGTGGAGCAAGGAGGCGGACGAGGCCATCTTCTTCCCCTTGCTCTGGTAGCCAGGTTGCTCTGTTCTCCGACGAGGTGCCGGGATGGTTACCACGAGTTCGGAGTGTGCGGCTCTGTGGATGTGGAGGAACGAGGGCCGTGTGAGTGGAGTGGACACTTGGGGCGCACACGCCAGGCCACCTTCATTCCACGGCTTCCAATCTTTTTTTTAATGAATATATATACTTTGAATTTCCTTTGGACTGTCTGAAACCCCCTTCTTGATATCTCTACTTCTAAATGAGGAGCACCTATCCTACAATCTTCCTCTTAAAGGAGAAGTCTGCGATTATGATGGTGCGTTGGTACGTTGTTCGTTCGCCTCCCCCACCTGTCGGATAATCTCGCTTTGACTTCACCGTTTTTTTTCCAAAAAGATCCCAGCTCCCGACTGGTTTTTCCCTCCTAGAAGAAAACCAGTAAAGAACAAAACGTAAAGGGGGGAGTCTGCGGCTGTGATGGTGCGTTGGTACGTTGTTAGTTCGCTTTGTTCGCCTCCCTCACCTATGCTACAATCTCCGTTCGACTCCACCGATTTCCCCCAAAAAAATTCCACCTCCCCGCTGGTTTTTCCGGACACATGTTGATTCATGTCTTCACAAGATGCTCCATCAAGGTCGGCGTCGGCATCCTGAGGCCCGACTGACTCGGCCCTGGCGCCGCCTATCATGACACACCCCCGCCGGCGGGTTCTGCTTCCACATCTAGAGCAAGGCCGACTTCGTAACCTAAAACGAGGACGTGCCAACCGGTCGCCATGTCAAATTGGTCTTCTACGCCGGTAATTATCAATCGATGAACCCTCTGCATCTGTTGGTTGTGGTGATGAAGGTCGCGGATGGTGAAATCAGCAAGTGAATTGTGATTCCATTAAGGATCTAGGTCATGTTGCAATTGCAACAGGGAAAATTGCGCATATATTCGGTCTTTTTCTTAAATCAGACATAGAGATAAGAACAATGTGTTAATGATGAGATCAAGTTTGTATAGAATCGTAAAAAACTTATGACATCTCGCTAAGGCACACATATAGATAGTTGGTGCAACTTGTTTTATTACAAAAGAACATCTTCTAGTCTAAGTGAAGTTCATACCACACCAGTATCGAATATTATCACTTAAATCTAGCATAGTTTATACAAGAGATCTTGAGCAAGAAGGAGGTAACATTACTTGTAGACATGTTTAATTTGGTCGTAAACTGGAACCGAGACCGGTAAGACATTTTGCTTTGCCTCTATCTGTTGATAGGACCGAAGTTGCAGATTCATGAATGATCACTAAAGATATGATATGACAGATAAATCTGTACACAAGGCTCTGACAAAGAGAGGTGTGTGTCAACCTGGTAGTAAACAATCTACTTGCAATATCAGGGGCACACTTGGTCTTTTTTAATCTCCTTTGTGGTCAGGGGTCTTAAAGAATCGAACAATGTGTATAGGGTCATAAATTCTCATGATTTGGGAGTGTTTCTTCTATTGTTCAGAGTCACACTTGGTGTAGGTCAAACAGAAAGGATAATAAGCACCAATTTGTACAGAATCATAAAATAAGGTCCAACAGATTGTGGTGGTGCCGCACAAACACGGATCCGGCTTGTCTGCTCCCTCCACATGGTCCCATCCGTGCTCCCACTTCATCCAACGGCTATCTTTTTTCATTTTCCCTTTCTAATCTAATCACCCCCCCCTGATTTTAAGGGGGTGGGGCCGGGCCTTATTTTGTTCCAATCAAATCAAGCCACGTACGCGGGAGCACGGATGGGCACACGTGGGGGGAGCAGGCAAGTCTTAATTTAGATTTTGATGTTTCCTTTCCTGGTTCATAAGGTAAACTTATCTTTTAATAGCAAGCAACTGAAGTTTCGGAATCAATTTGCAGGACTTGGTTTTTTGTTTTTGGACTTGAGTTTTTGGAGGATGAACTACTGTAAACTTGGATGTGGTATTTGGTTTCATTAATGATAATGTAACGCGGGGAGGAGGGGGCTTCAGTCTCGTGTACATCTAAAAAGACATACATAACTTTTTCACTGATGTCTCGAAAATAAGCCTAAATTTGGAGGATCTCACTGTCATTGTATGTGACCCGTAGGGTGGATTGCACATGTGATGAGCTTTGTGCCAGAAGCGGTGTTGGAGGACCGGGAATGACAGGTGACTGGCTATTGTTACGCCAAGGACGATGACAAAATGGCCAAGAACACCTACATCTCTGAACGTGATGGGCATGGCATTATGACGAGAGCTTTATCCCCAATATCGGAATGCATGCCAGAGGCTAGCCTATCTCGTGGAATCATGACCTTCGTTGGTGAGTGCGTTCGTCTTGGTGTTTCTCGGCGCTTGATGTGTGCGTGTGTAACGACATGAGTGTGCTGCTGGTAAGTGTCAGTATGATTATGTCCTCTATCATTAGCGCTTTGTGTGGCCCGTGGAGTTCCGTCTGTGTACATTATATGTCAGCAATGGAAAGAGATAGTAGTTTATTGTTAGTATATACAAAAAAAAGGGAATTTGAAGAAAAATCCCGGTGCTACACATGTGAACCCGGGAGCGCTATTTTCTTACGACTATGTCCTCATAGTAGATCTTCGTACTGCATTTGTTTTAGTCCGTAGTTTATTGCTGGTACATAAAAAAAATTTCAACAAAAAGCCCAGTGCTAATATCTAGCACGTGTCAACCCGGGGGATGCAGTTGCGCTATTTTTTCTTACGACTGTGCCCTCATAGGGGATCTTTTCGCTGCATTTTTTGTTTGGCTCGTGCGCACTTATCGGTGCTGGGTCACGGCTGGGCTCGGAGGCCATCTTTTCGTCCGTGCGCACCTCTCGATGCTGGGTCACGGGTTGGGCTCGGTGGCCTCTTTTGTTTGTGCTCTTTGGCATCTTTCGCAGCTGACAGCCGTGCATGTCCCCGTGTTGACGATGGAGTAGACAGAGTCCATCTAATAAACCGGTGACGCTTTGATTAAACTTCCGGTATGGTACTAATGACCAGAGCCGTCCCCTCGCGTGGACACGTAAAAAGGCCAGCCCATATAAGGCCCAATGCACCGAGTACTCTCCTCGCTCTCGCGTCGCTCGAAGCCGCCTCGCTGTAGGGTTCACCCCGCCGCCGGCCGCCGGGGAAGAGCAGCCGCTGCTCCGCCGTCATGGCGCGATGCGCCTTGCCGCGCCCCGGATCCAGGGAGCGAGATTCGTCGACGCCGCCGAGCTGTCGAGGCCATGAAGCCCACGCGGCTGTCTCCTCTCCGTCAGGTCGCGACGCGCCTAGCCGTGGACCGCGACGCCCGCCGAGGTGTCGAGGCCACGAAGCCAGCGCCGCCGTCTGCTCGGTTGACTGACCTGCACTGCTCGTCGGTACTGCCGCTGGATGCTCTCGGCTACTACTCGTCTTGCCTTGCGCTGGTTATTACTTTCAGTTGGAACCAGGAGAGCAGCGACGGCAGCAAAGAAGGCAAATGGCATTTAAAATTTGGCCCAAATGCCATCCTGAGATGTAATCGAACGCGAATCAAGAGTACAATGCATTGAATAGTGGTGCGACTGAATTTAAAATTTTCAGATTGTAACGTGACTTGAGAGAGGAGCCGAGTGAATAGTTTGACTGAATGCAGAATTCAGGGAGTGCGTTGAGAAGGCTGCCCTTGACATCTCAAGTCTGTATCGTGTAGCTACACTTGGACTGTTATATTCTACATTGGTTGGGGAAAATTGAGGAGGGCGGGTTTCTGAATGTGTACAATCTAGGCAACACATTTTCTCGCTACGCTGGTTTTGTCTATGAATTATGATGAAATTTACAGAGTGCATGTTAGTACATTGCAAATATCAAAACATTATCGGTGCACTGCCTTTGGCTTTCATATGTTCAATTCAATGCAAGAAGAAAACAAATATTTTCTTTCAATTTTGAGGAGCATTTTCCATTGACTTGGAGAGGAAAAATATATAATATGCATGTGCGAATACACCAACGCCACATGCCTCGCGGGAAGCAAGCAAGATCCGGCAGCTTTCCCCCTCCTCCCCGCATCAACCGACCGCCCCGATGCTCCTCCGATGGCCGCATATCATCCTATTGTGCGTCCTCTTTGTAATACAATGTTGCACTGCTTGTAGAAAATTGAATAGATCAAACTGGGACGTGAATCGGCCACAGTTACAACACCAGGAAATTAATGCCGGCATATGCTACAGTTACATGTCCTTCCCACAGTGGAGGGAAGGATGGCATGCTTGTTTTCAGGTTTAGATGTCATCTTTCTCTGACCTAAGGCGCAACCAAACCATATCACTGAAACCTGCAGAAAAAGCCGCGGCCAAACCTTATCAGTACAACCCGTAGAAAAACGAAGCTACAACAGCGTGAACCAAATATAAATTAGGAGACAAGCTTGCCCACTATCATGCAAGATGACTTCTCTGGCACTCGCGCTTACTAGGGGTCACGCTTGTGTATCCGGATACTGCTCAAGATATAACCATCAAACGCATTCATCTGCATGTGTGGGTGGGTGTGCGACGGAAGGACCTGTATCCACAGACCAGAAAGCGGGATTAAAAAAAAAGGAATCACAACTTTTTACACATGAAAGTAGTAAGCACTAATGACAGATCATTTGTTGTATTTCAAGCCTAATGGGCCCAGGTGATAGCTGATCGACCTTGTGTGTCAAACCAACATGTGATAAAAATCTATCCATTCAATTATTAGTATTGAGCATGTTCATCACATCATAAACCTCATCAGTTTATTAGTATTCAAGTAGAATGGCAACCAAAATTCAGTGTAAACAGCCACATTTTCGAAGTTTAGGCTTCAGGCAGGTTTCATAAATTCCTTACTAGCATGACGCATTAATCAGGCTTATAAAAGACAAGCAAAGTGAAAACTCAAAAAAAAAACTTTGAAGTATAATTACTTCCGGTGTAACATCATCATTGCTAATGTACTGACCTGATACTCTCGGAGCCAGGGTTCAGTAATCTGTAACCCAATTGCCATTTTCGATACCTGCAAACTATGCATGCATGTCACAAGAGGCTGGAGCGAGCGTGGAAGGGTGGAGCAAGGAGGCGGACGAGGCCATTTTCTTCCTTTTGCTGAGGTAGCCAGGTTGCTCTGTTCTCCAACGAGGTGCCGAGATGGTTACCACGAGTTCGGAGTGTGTGGCTCTGTGGATGTCGAGGAACGAGGGCCGTGTGAGTGGAGTGGACACTTGTCGCGCACAC
>LR738711.1:783269848-783305543 GCA_902687465.1 Secale cereale
CCAACTATTACTTCTACTACTATAGCTAACGTTTAGCAATGAAGTAAAGTAATTACATGGCGTTATTCAGTGACACGCAGGTCATACAATAATTAAGACAACTCCTATGGCTCCTGCCGGTTGTCAAGTTCATCGACATGCAAGTCGTGATTCCCTATTACAAGAACATGATCAATCTCATACATCACATATATCATTCATCACATCTTCGTTTTGGCCATACCACGTCACATAGCACATGCTGCAAAAACAAGTTAGACGTCCTCTAATTGTTGTTGCAAGTTTTACGTGGCTTCTATAGGATTTCTAGCAAGAACGTTTCTTACCTACGCCAAAACCACAACGTGATTTGTCAACTTCTATTTACCCTTCATAAGGACCCTTTTCATCGAATTCGATCCGACTAAAGTAGGAGAGACAGACACCCGCCAGCCACCTTATGCATCTAGTGCATGTCTGTCGGTGGAACCAGTCTCACGTAAGCGTACGTGTAAAGTCGGTCTGGGCCGCTTCATCCCACAATACCGCCGAATCAAGATTGACTAGTAACGGTAAGAAAGTTGAACAAAACCAAACGCCAACAACTGTTTGTGTTCTACTCGTGCAAGATGCTACGCAGAAAACCTAGGCTCAGATGCCACTGTTGGGGAACGTAGCATAATTCAAAATTTTCTACGCTTTCACCAAGATCCAACTATGGAGACATCTAGCAACGAGCAAGTAAGAGTGCATCTACATACCGTTATGTAGATCGCGTGCGGAAGCTTTCAACGAAGCGTGGATGAAGTAGTCGTACTCTTCACGTTCTTCGTCACCGATGATCTAGCGCCGAACGGACGGCACCTCCGCGTTCAACACACGTACGGTGCAGCAACTTCACCTCCTTCTTGATCCAGCAAGGGGGGAGGAGAAGTCGTCAGAGATCCGGCAGCACGACGGCGTGATGACGGATGTAGTGGAGATCGCAGCAGGGCTTCGCCCGGCGCCCTGCGTTGGAGTATGGAGGTGTGACGGGAGGGGGAGAGGCGCCAGGGCTTGGGTGCGGCTGCCCTCTCCCCCCCACATATATATAGGGCGCCAGGGGGGGCGCCAGCCCCCTGCAGATCCAATCTGCAAGGGGGGCGGCGGCCAGGGGGAGTCCTTGCCCCCCAAGGCAAGTGGTGGCCCCCCTCCCCTTAGGGTTTTAACCCTAGGCGCATGGGGAGGTGGGCCCCCTAGTGGTGCGCCAGCCCAGAGGGCTGGACACTTCCCCTCGCGGCCTAGGGGCCCCACCGGGATGGGTGGCCCCACCCGGTGGAACCCCGGGGCCCCTCCGGTGGTCCCGGGACGCTCCCGGTGACCCCTGGAGATCACCCGTTGGCCGAAACTGGACTTCCTATATATCAATCTTTACCTCCGGACCATTCCGGAACTCCTCGTGACGTCCGGGATCTCATCCGGGACTCCGAACAACTTTCGGGTTTCCACGTGCATTTATCTCTACGACCCTAGCGTTACCGAACCTTAAGTGTGTAGACCCTACGGGTTCGGGAGACACGTAGACATGACCGAGACGACTCTCCGGTCAATAACCAATAGCGGGATCTGGATACCCATGTTGGTTCCCATGTGTTCCTCGATGATCTTCATCGGATGAACCACCGTGTCAAGGATTCACTCAATCCCGTATGTTATTCCCTTTGTCCATCGGTACGGTACTTGCCCGAGATTCGATCGTCGGTATTCCCGATACCTTGTTCAATCTCGTCATGGCAAGTCTCTTTACTCGATCCGTAATCCATCATCCCGTGACTAACTACTTAGTCACTTTGAGCTCATTATGATGATGTCTTACCGAGTGGGCCCAGAGGTACCTCTCCGTCATACGGAGTGACAACATCCCAGTCTCGGTTCGTACCAACTCAACAGACACTTTCGGAGATACCCGATGCGTACCTTTATAGCCACCCAGTTACGTTGTGACGGTTGGCACACCCAAAGTACTCCTACGGCATCCGGGAGTTGTACAACCTCATGGTCTGAGGAATAAATACTTGACACCGAAAAGCTTATGCATTACGAACTATACGATCTCGTGTTATGCTCAAGTTTGGGTCTTGTCCATCACATCATTCTCCTAATGATGTGATCCCATTATCACTGACATCTCATGTCCATGGTCAGGAAACCATGACCATCTGTTGATCAACGAGCTGGCAACTAGAGGCCTACCAGGGACTCATTTTGGTCTGTGTATTCACACATGTATCGTTGTTTCCGTACAATACAATTCAAGCATGAATAACATGCAATTATCATGAACAAGGAGATATAATAATAATGCTTTTATTATTGCCTCTAGGGCATATCTCCAACAGCAGATAGATCAGGCGAAGCTGGACTTAGCCGCTGAGGATACCAGGATGGTTGCAAGGCAGGCCGAGCTAGATGCTCAGGCTTACCGGCTCATGTTGGATCAAACTGCTTCACGTGATGTAATGAGGAGAAGGCAACAATCCCGCCTGCCGCCGGTTTATGAGGCGAGGAACCTTTTCAACACGCCAGGAGCAGGAACCAGTAATCAACCAGAGGTAAATCGGGGAGGAGTGCCAGGCACAGGAGCGTCAGTCCAGCCACAGGCCACGGAGCCAACCCGCCAGGTCGTTGCATCACAACATGTACCTACCCCTCCCGATCATTACTCCAACCCATTGGATAACATAGTTGCCGCCGCTTCATGACTGGCCGCTCTTCCCATTGAAGGAGTATCCCCTATAGCGGTGGAGGCACGACGGGCTACGGAGTTTTTGGAAACGGCGCTAACCCAACAGCAAGCTTATTCTCACAACCGTGAGAGGATTCACTCCACCCCTCGCCCAAGCCGAAGTTACAGTAGGCACCTGGACGAACCAGCCGTGTCAAGCAGCGCGCGAAAACGTAACCCACCGCGGAGGGATAATCCGGCGGGGGGAGATGCGAACGCTCAAAACGTGGTGGATCAGGGCAGGCAGTGCCGGGAGGCCGAGTTAGCAGCACAATACGAAAACCGCCAGCCAACGCCGGTTCGTCCATCTACCACGATTGAACCAGGAGTCATGTCCAGCTCCTTGGGAGTACCGTGTCTAACTCCCGCTTTACGTAATGTAAAACTGCCCAAGGACTTCAAAGGACCGAGCAAGGTGCCCAACTATACCGCGGACCTATCTCCTGAAGCCTGGGTTGAAAGCTACGAGATGGCTATGGAGATGCTTGATGTGGATGACGCGGCGTGTGCTAAGTACTTCACCATGACGCTAGAGGGCACGGCTCGTGCCTGGCTAAAGCGATTGCCACAGAATTCCATCGGATCATGGGCTGAGTTACGACGCCGGTTTATCAATAACTTCAAGGACACATGTAAGCAGCCCATGTCCATTGTAGACTTGGTGGCCTGCGTTCAAGGTGGAAATGAATCAACGAGTAATTGGGTACGCCGGGTGTCAGAAATTTTACATTCATCGGACCGCATTAATCCGGATACAGCAGTGGTTACGTTAGAGGGCAACTGCCGGTTTGAACCTCTGAAGCTGAAGCTAGGATGACTCAAACGTCATTGTGATGACATGGGGACACTCATGGGGGCCCTGGTAAAATATGCGGATTCAGACAATACCAAATATCCAGAGTCTGATGATGAGAAGTCAGGGAAGGCAAAGAAGAGCGGTAAAGCGCTGCAACCTAGCCCGGCGAATCAAGGATATAACGGTAAGCGGATAGTAATTCATATTTTGTGGCTAATACCAATGCTCAGGAGAACGGCCAGCGCCGCAAGGGTAGGCCGCCCACGCAAAATGGGAGACCGCCTATCAATCTGGAACGCCAGATGAACATACCTTGCCCGAGCATGGTACGCAGGAAAAGCCAGCTACACACCTCTGGAAGGACTGCTTTATTATGAAGGAAATCATGAACCGGTCCCAGTATGATCACGGACCGTCCGGCGGTTCAGGCCCTAGTTTTCACGGGCCGGGTTATCGAGGCGGAGGATCTGGTTCAGGGTTCCAAGGTAACCAGAATAATCACAACAACCAGAACGGGCACACTCAGCATAACCAGCAGCACGGCCAGGGTGGTTATAACAATCAGGGCAATCAATAGCAGTAGCAATCAGGATATCAGAGTAATCCGAAGCAGTTGAGTAGTGGGCAGTATCACGTCTTCACCACAAGCCTATGTAAACGTGATCAGAAAGTTTACAAGAGGGCAGTACATTCTGTTGAACCGACGGTGTCGCGCTACCTGCGCTGGTCGGAACAACCCATTGTGTGGAGTCGAGAGGACCACCCGCCCCGAGTTGATAATCCGGGCCAGCTGGCTCTAGTTGTGGCACCTCAAGTTGGGGGCTATAAGCTCACTAAGGTGCTCATGGATGGAGGAAGTAGCATCAACATCCTATATTACGAGACTTTCCGTCGCATGGGTTTGACAAACAAAAAGCTTCGGCAGTCCAACACGGTCTTTCACGGAGTGGTGCCTGGTAAATCGGCATATCCAGTCGGTAAGATAGACTTGGAAGTCACCTTTGGGGATGAGCAGGACTCAAGGTCCGAAACTTTGACCTTTGAAGTGGTAAAGATCAAGAGCCCGTATCACGCCCTATTCGGGCGGCCGGTTTACGCTAAATTCATGGCGAGGTCTTGTTATGTTTATCTGCAGCTCAAGATGCTGGGTCACAAGGGAACCATTACGGTTCATGGGAGCCGCAAGATTGCTTTGGAGTGCGAAGAAGGTGATGCAGCTTATGCTGAGGCGGTTTGTGCAACCGAGGAGCTGAAATTTTATAAAGATAATGTTGATCCGGCAGATATGTCTCCGCTGAAGAAGCCAACCACGGAGCATGATCCGGCCTTGAAGTTTAAATCAGCTGATGAGACCAAACAGGTTGACTTTTTTCCCGGCGATTCATCCAAGCAGTTCACCATCAGTGCTAACGTGGATCAGAAATAGGAAAGCGCGCTCATCGAGTTCATCCGTGAGAATCGGGATATCTTTGCATGGAAACCTTTTGACATGCCAGGTGTACCGAGGGAACTCGTTGAACACACTCTTAATATTGATCCCAAGTTTAAACCGGTTAAACAATTTCTTCGCCGCTTTAATGATGAAAGGTGCAAGGCTATTGGTGAAGAAGTGGCTAGGCTCTTGGCAGCAGGCTTTATAGTGGAAGTATTTCATCCGGAGTGGTTGGCTAATCCGGTACTAGTGCTTAAAAAGAACGGCACTTGGCGAATGTGTGTTGATTACACTGATCTGAACAAGGCTTGCCTAGCTGATCCCTTTGCCCTCCCTCGTATTGATCTAATCATTGATGTTACGGCGGGTTGCGAGCGCTTAAGTTTTTTGGACGCATATTCAGGTTATCATCAGATCAAGATGGCAGTTAAGGACCAGGAGAACATGGCCTTTATAACTCCCTTTGGAGCCTTCTGTTATGTATCTATGCCATTTGGGCTCAAAAGTGCCCAGGCGACCTATCAACGTTGTGTGCAGAATTGTCTTCATAGACAGATTGGGCGGAACATTCATGCTTATGTGGACGATATTGTGGTAAAATCCAGGAAGGAGGAGACGTTGATAATGGACTTGAAGGAAACCTTTGACAATCTCCGGGTCTATAAGATGATGCTTAATCCGGCCAAGTGTGTTTTTGGTGTTCCGGCAGGCAAACTCCTGGTGTTCCTGGTGTCAAACAGAGGAATTGAAGCTAATCCGGAGAAGATCAAGGCGATTACATCCTAGGCTAAACCGGCGTGTGCTACCTCTTGAGCTTGTGTTGTATTCCCTCGAAGAGGAAAGGGAGATGCATCACAGTAGCGTAAGTATTTCCCTCAGTTTTTGAGAACCAAGGTATCAATCCAGTAGGAGACCACGCGCCAGTCCCTCGCACCTGCACAAACAAATAAGAACGTCGCAACCAACGCGATAAGGGGTTATCAATCCCTTTATGGTCACTTACGAGAGTGAGATCTGATAGAGATGATAATAATATTTTTGGTTTTTTTGGTTTAATAAAACAGCAAATAAAAGCAAGAAAAGTAAAGTAGATGTAGATTTATATGTTGAGAATAGACCCGGGGGCCATAGTTTTCTCTAGTGGCTTCTCTCACGATAGCGATATTCTACGGCGGGTAAACAAATTACTGTCGAGCAATTCATAGAAAATCGAATACTTATGAGACGATCTAGGCATGATCATTGTATATAGGCATCACGTCCGAGACAAGTAGACCGAAACGATTCTGCATCTGCTACTATTACTCCACACATCGACCGCTATCCAGCATGCATCTAGTGTATTGAGTTCATACGAACAGAGAAACGCCTTAAGCAAGATGACATGATGTAGAGGGATAAACTCAAGCAATATGATGAAAACCCCATCTTTTTATCCTCGATGGCAACAATACAATACGTGCCTTGCTGCCCCTACTGTCACTGGGAAAGGACACCGCAAGATTGAACCCAAAGCTAAGCTCTTCTCCCATTGCAAGAACTATAGATCTAGTAGGCCAAACCAAACCAATAATTCGAAGAGACTTGCAAGGATATTATGAGCACACATAAAAAGTTCAGAGAAGAACCAAATATCTTTCATAGATAACCTTGATCATAAACTCACAATTCATCGGATCTTGACAAACACACCGCAAAAAGAGATTACATCGAATAGATCTCCTCGAAGACCGAAGAGAACTTTGTATTGAGATCCAGAGAGAGAGAGAAGAAGCCATCTAGATACTAGCTATTGACCCAAAGGTCTATGGTAAACTACTCACAACTCATGGTAAGGGCGATGATGATGATGATGAAGGCCTCCGTGATGGATCCCCCTCCCGGAACAGGCTCCAAGATGGGATCTCCACGGGAACAGAAGCTACAGCGGTGGAATTAGGGTTTTCTCTCTGTGTATGGAGTTTCTGGGGTACTTAGGTATATATAGGAAGAAGGAGGGCACCGGGGGTCGTGTGGGCCAGGCCTCGAGGCAGGGGGCGCGCCCTGGGAAGGGGGGCGCGCCCCCCACCCTCGAGGGCAGGCCTTTCGTCCCCTGACTTGGTCCAGAAGTTTCCCGAGCGTGATTTCCTCCAAAAATATCTCTCGCGAAGGTTTCATTCCGTTTGGACTCCGTTTGATATTCCTTTTCTGCAAAACCCTGAAATAGGCCAAAAAACAACAATCTGGACTGGGCCTTTGGGTTAGTAGGTTAGTCCCAAAAATGATATAAAAGTGCATGATAAAGCCCATTAAACATCCAAGACTTCATAAATAATAGCATGGAATGATAAAAAATTATAGATACGTTGGAGACGTATCAAGCATCCCCAAGCTTAATTCCTGCTCGTCCTCGACTAGGTAAATGATAAAGAAAGAATTTTTTATGTGGAATGCTAACCAATATAGTTATTCAATGTATTTCTCTTAATTGTGGCATGAATGTTCAGATCTGAAAGATTCAAGATAAAAGTCTATATTGACATAAGAAATAACAATACTTAAAGGAATACTAACAAAGCAATCATGTCTTCTCAAAATACTATGGCTAAAGGAAGTTATCCCTACAAAATCATATGGTGTGGCTATGCTCCCTCTTCATCATACAAAATATTCATATCATGCACAACCCCGATTTCAGCCAATCACTTGTTTTCATACTCTATTCTTGTCAAACCTTTCAACTTTCACGCAATACATGAGTGTGAGCCATGGATATAGCACTATGGGTGGAATAGAAGTGGTTGTGGAGAAGACAAAAAATAGGAAGATAGTCTCACATTGACTAGGCGTATCAACGGGCTATGGAGATGCCCATCAATAGATATCAATGTGAGTGAGTAGGGATTGCCATGCAACAGATGCACTAGAGCTAAATATGAATGAAAGCTCAACAAAAGAAACTAGTGGGTGTGCATCCAACTTGCTTGCTCACGAAGACCTAGGGCATTTGAGGAAGCCCATTGCTGGAATATACAAGCCAAGTTCTATAATGAAAATTCCCACTAGTATGTGAAAGTGACTAATCATGAGACTCTCTACAATGAAGATCATGGTGCTATTTTGAAGCACAAGTGTGGAAAAAGATAGTAACAATTGTCCCTTCTCTCTTTTCTCTCATTTTTTTGGAGGGGCTTTTCTCTCCCTTTTTTTATTTGCCCCTCTATATATTTTTTGGGCCTTCTCTTTTTTTTATTGGCCTTTCCTCACACGGGACAATGCTCTAGTAATGATGATCATCACACTTTTGGTTACAACCTGAAATTACAACTCGATACTAAAACAAGTATGACTCTACATGAATGCCTCCGGCGGTGTACCGACATAAGCAATGAATCAAGAGCGACATATATGAAAAATTATGCATGGTGGCTTTGCCACAACTGCGATGTCAACTACATGATCATGCATGGCACTATGACAATATGATGCGTGTCATATGAACGGAACAGTGGAAAGTTGCATTGCAATATATCTCGGAATGGCTATGGAAATGCCATGATAGGTAGGTATGGTGGCTGTTTTGAGGAACAATATGGTGGCTGTTTTGAGGAAGGATATATAGTGGGTTTATGGTACCGGCGAAAGTTGCGCGGTACAAGAGAGGCTAGCAATGGTGGAAAGGTGATAGTGCGTATAATCCATGGACTCAACATTACTCATATACTTATTGCAAAAATCTAAGAGTCATCAAAAACAAAGCAATCAACGCATGCTCCTAGGGGGGAGGTTGGTAGGAGTTAACCATCGCGCGCCCCCGACCTCCACACAAAGGTTGGCACTCTACAAATACCTCATGCTCTAACTTCGTCACATTGCGGTTCACCATACGTGCATGATACAGGAATCACTAACCTTAACACAAGTATTCTTCAATTTCATAATAACTCCACTAGCATGACTCTAATATCACTATCCTCGTGTCTCAAAACAATTATCAAGCATCCAACATCTCATTCTATTCAATGCACTTGGTGTGAAAATTTTACTACATTGACATTGGATGTTTATCATGTGAAGACTAGTTTCTTTAACCTAAAAACATTACCATGCTGTTTTAATGGACTCTCAAATAGATATAAGTGAAGCATGAGAGTTCAACAATTTCTACAAAATATTACCACCACCATGCTCTATAAGATATAAGTGAAGCACTAGAGCAAAAACTATTCAACTCAAAAGATATAAGTGAAGCACATAGAGTGTTCTAATAATTTATAGGCCATATTTAACTCTCTCAAATAGGTGTGTCCAGAAAGGATGATTGTGGCAAACTAACAAGCAAAGACTCAAATTATACAAGATGCTCCAAGCAAAACACATAGCATGTTGCGAATAAAAATATAGCTCCAAGTATAGTTACCGATGGATGAAGACGAATGAGGGGATGCCTTCCCGGGGCATACACGAGCTTAGGCTTTTGATTATCTTGATTTTACTTGGGGTTCCATGGGCATCCCCAAGCTTGGGCCTTTGCCACTCCTTGTTCCATAGTCCATCAAAGCAATACTCAAAACTTGAAAACTTCACAACACAAAACTTAGACAAAAATTCTCGTGAGCTCCGTTAGCAAAAAAAAGCAAACCACCACTCAAAGGTACATCAAGGAATTCATTATTTGTTTATATTGGTGTTAAACCTACTCTACTCCAAGTTCTCTATGATTCATATCTTCCAATATCACTCATAGATGCATCGAAATAAGCAAACAACACATGAAAAACAGAATCTGTCAAAAACAGAATAGTCTGTAGTAATCTGCTGGGTTCTCCTACTTATGGAACTCAAAAAAATTCAAACTAAATTGTTAAATTTGCGAAATTTGTCTACAAATCATCAGCAGAAAGAATCAACTCAAAAGCACGCTCCAGTAAAATCTGAAGACTACTTTAGCGAGCGCTAACGATTCTGTTTTTCACAGCAAGATCAAATAAACTTCACACAAGTCCTACCAAAGGTTCTACTTGGCACAAACACTAAACAAAACATGAAGACACATCTAATCAGAGGCTAGATGCACTATTTATTCCCTAACAGCAACAAAAGCAAAAAACATAAAATTGGGTTGCCTCCCAACAAGCGCTATCGTTTTACGCCCCTAGCTAGGCACGATACAAGATAAATCTAGGTATTGCCATCCTTGGAAGGCAATTCTTTGATTAAGCACCTACAATTATTAGGAACTTCTTTGTCCCTAACAATAATCAAACTCTTGGGTAAGAAATCAAGAGATTCTAAAGTGTCAAAAGGGTCTCTTGCAAAAGTAAGAAAATTAGGGTGAACACTTATGGATTTGAGGTCCGCAATTCTAGATGTTTCACCCTTGTCCTTAGGGACATACACGAACTTAGATAATTTAGTAGTAGAGGTGTTTGGAGTGGTTTTTATAGCGGAAAGAGCAGAACCCATATTAGTGATAACATCCTCAAGCTTATTGATTCTAGTAGAATCCTGATCTTGCTTTTCTTTAACTATGGGTTCTCTTTCCTTAAGATTTTTCAGAACAACTCCTACCTTAGATCCATATTGGGTAATTTCATTGTGATTTTTCTATCCAAGTTCTCTACCAATTCTACCGTAGCAACTTTGTTCTCAATAATTTCTAACCTTTGCATAACATGCTCCAAAGTTAAAATGGTCCCATTAACCATAAGAGATCGTGAGCCAAATAATTTAGTCATAGCTTTATAAGAATCAATGGTGTGGCTACCCAAGAAGTTCCCTCCGGTAATGGTATCTAAGATAAATCTATTCCACAGAGTTATGCCAACATAAAAATTGCGAAGAAGCACGGAAGTGGAAAGCTTCCTATTAGATATATTTTGAGCATTGCAAATTCTATACCATGCATCTTCTAAGTTTTCTTCCTCCCTTTGTTTAAAGTTGAGGACCTCACTCTCGGGAGTGGCGATAATGATAGGTGTGCTAGACATGATGACAAGCAAGCAAGCAGCACACGAGCAGACAAGAAGCAAGCGAACGAAAAACACACGGCGAAAGAAGGGCGAATAAAACGGCAAAGGTGAAGTGGGGGGAGAGGAAAATGAGAGGCAAATAAATGTAATGCGAAGGATAAGGGTTTGCGATAGGTACTTGGTATATGACTTCTGCGTAAGCCTCCCCGGCAACGACGCCAGAAATTCTTCTTGCTACCTCTTGAGCTTGCGTTGTATTCCCTCGAAGAAGAAAGGGAGATGCATCACAGTAGCGTAAGTATTTCCTTCAGTTTTTGAGAACCAAGGTATCAATCCAGTAGGAGACCACGGCCTTTATAACTCCCTTTGGAGCCTTCTGTTATGTATCTATGCCATTTGGGCTCAAAAGTGCCCAGGCGACCTATCAACGTTGTGTGCATAATTGTCTTCATAGACAGATTGGGCGGAACGTTCATGCTTATGTGGACGATATTGTGGTAAAATCCAGGAAGGAGGAGACGTTGATAACGGACTTGAAGGAAACCTTTGATAATCTCCGGGTCTATAAGATGATGCTTAATCTGGACAAGTGTGTTTTTGGTGTTCCAGCAGGCAAACTCCTGGGGTTCCTGGTGTCAAACAGAGGAATTGAAGCTAATCCGGAGAAGATCAAGGCGATTACATCCTAGGCTAAACCGGCGTGTGCTACCTCTTGAGCTTGTGTTGTATTCCCTCGAAGAGGAAAGGGAGATGCATCACAGTAGCGTAAGTATTTCCCTCAGTGTTTGAGAACCAAGGTATCAATCCAGTAGGAGACCACGCGCCAGTCCCTCGCACCTGCACAAACAAATAAGAACGTCGCAACTGATGGCTTCTCGCCCCTCGTTGGTTACCCCAAGTGGAAGGTTTGAGATGTAGCGTAACGGCAAGTTTCCCTTGGCAAGATACCAAGGATCGAATCCCGTGAGACTCCGAGGGTTGACAAGAAGGTGTCAACGGCTAATGGCGCCAGATACTTAGCGGTTGACAGGACCTGCACACAGATACAAATAACTTTGCTCCCAACGAGTACAGAGAGGTTGTCAATCCCTCCGGCCTTGCTGTTTACAAAGGATCAAACACAAGAGATAATAATGATAGCTATGATTGCAACTAGGAAATAGAAACAAGAAGTAAATATAGGGTGTGATCAGTGGTGGTAAAATGGACCGGGGTCCCATGATGTTCACTAGTGATGTCTCTCTCCCAAAAGATGATAAAACAGCTAAGCGAGGTAAACAAATTACAGCTGGGCAATTGACAGGATTATGTGCGCAAACCAATGCTAACTATGCTGTAAAGAAAGGTAGAGGCTCAAAAGCATGGGCGGTACGCCAAGGCAAGTAGACCAAAATCCATCTGCATCTACTACTAATCATCCACCTTGAGATATCTATCCAGAACATCTCGCTGGTATTAAGTTGCGAGTCCCACCCAAAGTGTAAACTCAAAGCAACAGACAACTGCATTAAAAGAACTTTGCGTAAAGTAAACAATCCTTGCACCCGCAAGTACAAGCACCGTTGTTTTCCCCCTTGTGGCAACAGCACATCCCCTAGACTCATGTTTCTGTCACTCAAGCTAGTCATCAGGGGGCATGAACCCACAATCAAGCATAACGTTCCCTCTTGGAGTTACTACCTACTACTCGGCCAAAGCAATAAACAGCAACGGAGAACATGCAATAATTACTCAAGAACTAAAATATAAAAGAGGTGAATCAAATATATTACTCACACACAATCTGAACATAATCTCATAATCCATCAGATCCCAGCAAACTCAGCAGAGCAACAGCATAAAGATTACATATGTGCCTCGATCATGTAGGGCAGCTCACGAGGTCTAATCCATGAAGAACAAAGAGGGGAGGAGAGCATCACATAGCTACTGGTCATGGACCCATGGTCCAAGGGGGACTACTCACAACTCATCCGGGAAGCGTCCATGGTGGTGGAGAAGCTCCCGGTGGTGGTCCTCCCCTCCGGCAGGGTGCCGGGAAGAGTTCTCCTGGTGCTCCCGATCTTGGAAGCGTGGCGGCGGCGGAACAGAGGCGAGATCGTAAAAAAGGGTTCCCGTCCTCGAGGGTTTCGGGACGCGAGGAGTATATATGCCAAAGGGGGTCACTAGAAGCGGAGAGGGGGGCCCAGACGCCCCCCTAGGGCGGCCAGGGGTGGGGCCGCCTGGGCTGGCCGCCTGGGCTGCCCCTGGCTCCCCTCTGGCCCCACTTTGGTTTTTCTCGAAGCTTCTTGTACGCTGATTTTTTCTGTATTTTTCCCGGAATTTTTGGAGCACTTTTAATATGGGGGAAATCTGAAATAGAAAAACAGCAGAAAACAGGAACTGGCACTGTGGTGCACTGAGTTAATAGGTTAGTCCAAATATGATCAAAAGTGTATGGAAGTGCATAAATATCATAGCAATATCACACAAAAGAAGCATGGAGCAAGCATAAATTATAGATACGTTTTGGACGTATCAACATCCCCAAGCTTAATTCCTGCTCGTCCTCGAGTAGGTAAATGATAACAAGCATAATTTCTGTGGTGACATGCTACCAACCATATAAGAACTTTTTAAGTAAAGCAATCAAGGCATGTAATTCAATTCAAGTCATAACAAGCAAGAGTCTATATTAGCATTGTAACAAGTAACATAAGAACATAAAGGTGCAAGAGCTCTCGCTGTCCGTGACTCGAATGTCTCCAAATGGTGTTTGTGTGCAAGAAAGGGGATAGGGATATACGAGAGAGTAAAACATAGTTTTTGTATTGTTGAAAACTTAATCTACTAAAGTTTCACACTTGGTCTTCTTTGGAATCTTATCTTGACTCATCCCCAGACCGTCAGCCAGGTACAAGTCAAAATGATCCACTCCCTTTCGATATTTTGAGCACTCATGCAATGGATGAGCGCAAGCAAGAAAGTCGACACTTAGGATGTCAAAGAGAGAAAAATGATGGAGGGGGAAGACAAAAAGGTGTGAAAGGCTCACATCAATGAGGACAATCATCGGCGAGAGAAAGCCAAATGATAGATATGATGTGAGGAGTAGGGATTGCCATTCAACGGATGCACATATGAGCTAAGGTAAGCTCTCCAATGGAACTAGTGGGGGTGCATCCAACTTGCTTGCTCAAGAATACCTAGAGCTCTTTTGAGGAGGCTCATCATTGGAATATACAAGCCAAGTTCTATAGTGTAAAGGTCCCCACATAGCTATATGCATGAATGATAATCTCTATGGAGTACAAGGTATAAGATGGAGTACGAGTGTGGATCTCTCAAAAGAAATAGTAGTGTGCCCCCTTCTCTCTTTTTATTTCTTTTTCTTTTTTTTTCTTTTTTTTCTTTTTTTGTGGCCTCCGTGGCTCTTTCTATTTAACTCTAATTTGTCCTCTTTGGGATCTTTTGATTTTGTCCTCTTTGGGATCTTTTGATTTTGTCCTCTTTGGGATCTTTTCCTCACTTTAGGGGCAACACTCTATATATTACAAGAAGTATAGAAGATCTTTCACACTTTACAAAAGTACTCAACATAAAGAAAATGAAACTATCATGATGTATGCAAATGTATGCCTCTGCCAGTGTAGCAGGATATGCAATGATACTAGCGCGTCATGTAGCAATGATTAGGGCAAGGCCCAACTAGCATGCGGCTCATCGATCAAGCAAAAAGCATGTATGACATGAAGATCAAGTCATGAGAAGATGGATGTTGCATGGCAATGTATCTCGGAAAGGCTATGGAAATGCCTTGATAGGTAGGTATGGTGGCTGTTTTGAGGAAGGATATAATGAGGCTTATGATGACAGAGCGTATCGTGCCAAGGATTTGGATGCACCGGCGAAGTATGCGCCAACTCTCGAGGTGAGAAAGGGCAATGCACGGTACCGAAGAGGCTAGAAAAATATGGATAGGTGGAAGTGTCAACTTTCACATACTCACATTAGTCCGAAGAACTCATGCACTTATTATCGGTAACTCTAAATCTAATTAGGAGGTTCACAAAGAGACAAGTACCCCGAGGAGGTGTGTATGGGGGTTTGGTTACCCTTGCGCATCCTCGACCCATGGTACGTGAGTGTACTCTAATATTCGATCCTTCCAAAGATTAGTGATCCATTTAGTAGCTAAAGTTCTCAACTATTTTGTAGGTTTTCGAAAATAAACACGGATTGCCCAAAATACGACATCTATCACTAATAGGCTAAAGCTCTTGACACCAAAAGTTCACATTACTCATGGCAATACCTCAAAACTATTGCAAGTTACTACTAAAATTAAATAGCACTCTCAATTACCTACTTTAAGTTAAGACACACAACTCAGTGCAACAGGCAAACTCTCTTAACAAGATAAACATGAAAACTCAAGAGAGTTCAACAACCACTAAACAAAAGCTCTTTAAAAAGAAAAGCATGAAAACTAAGAGCTAAACATGACAGCAGCTATGGAAAGACAAAGAACACACACAACAAAGGTAAGCATGAAAATCCTATGTTATGTTCTAGGTTGAAGTGGAGCGTGTTTCTCTCCCACACAAAGAAAGATGGGTTCTAACTTGTTATGATCAGCAAGCAAAGCTAAAGTAAACTAAAAAGGAAACTA
Organism: Secale cereale; assembly: GCA_902687465.1. NCBI lineage: Eukaryota > Viridiplantae > Streptophyta > Magnoliopsida > Poales > Poaceae > Secale > Secale cereale. The sequence continues at coordinate 783,285,422 of LR738711.1, forward strand.
AGATCAAGACGCTCCAAGCATAGCACATAACACATGAAGTGATTAAAATATAGTGGAACGAAAGACAAACTGATAATTGTTGATGGAGAAGGGGATGAATGGGGCATCCCCAAGGTTAGACGCTTGAGTCTTCTTGAATATTTCTTGGGGGTGCATGGGGGCATCCCCAAGCTTGAGCGTTTGACCCTCCTGAATCTTTTTATCATCTTCCCTCGCACACTTGAAAACTCCCTTCATACATAACTCATCATAATCTGATTAGCGAGGTTAGTACCCATAATAAAATAACTTTTCCCTGCTGGAAATAAGGATAATCTTGAAGAGGTACTGTTTCTCAAGATTGCCAAAATGTTTTTGCAAAGAAAAAGCAAGCTCAAGGTTTGCAAAACGAAGAAAAGGCAAAACAGGACAGAATCTGTGAAAAACAGACCAGCAGGTAGTAAACAATTTTTTCGGGGCACTTCTGCAACTCAAATCAAAAAACTCAGAACAGACGCCCGAAAGCCAATTGTATAGAGCACGCTGTCAAAAAAATTAAGATCAAAAATATGATCTGGTGATTTTATACGATTTTTTCTGTCCAAGGACAGAATCTGTTTTCTGGACTGCACGTCACAACTTTTGCACTTTCTTGCAATCAGAGGCTAAACTTGGCACAAAGCTGAAAAGAAAAGATACAATGATGATGCTACTGTAGTAACAAACATCAAGACACAACAAAAGAAAAATAAAACCTAATTCGTTGAGGGCTGCCTCCCAAAAGCGCTTTCTTTTATGCCTTTAAGCTAGGCATGATGCAAAAAGAGAGGATCAAGTTTTATCAAGAGTAAAAGAATAGCTAGCCCGTGTAACGGACTCAAAAGGCAACTTAATCTTCTTTCTAGGAAAGTGTTCCATTCCTTTCTTGAGAGGGATTTGGAATTTTATATTCCCCTCTTTCATGTCAATGATAGCACCAACGGTGCGAAGAAAAGGACGTCCCAAAATAATTGGACATGAAGGTTCACATTCAATATCCATAATAGTAATATCAATGGGAACATAATTGTCATTGACAATGATAAGAACATCGTCGATCTTACCCAAAGGTTTCTCTATGGAAGAATCAACAAGACGAACACCAAAAGAACAAGGATCAAAAGATTTCAATTTAAACATATCATACGTTCTTTTGGTCATAACGGAGGTACTAGCTCCAACATCACATAAAGCATAGAAAGAGAAGTTATTCAACTTAATTTTAATCATAGGATCCCAACCATCATCTAGCTTTCTAGGTATGGAGGCTTCTACCCTAAGCTTCTCCTCCCTAGCATTGATAAGAGCATTAGTGATATGCTCCGTGAAGGCAAGATTAAGTGTGCTAGTGTGGGGATCTCTAGACATTTTGTGAAGAAAATCAATAACTTCAGAAAGGGTGCAATTATCAAAATCAAGGTCACTACTATCAAGTAAAGTGGTAGTGGTGTCCTTTAGGCTCACTTGTTTGGTAGCTTCTATGGTCATAGGAGTTTCTTCTTCTACGGTTGAGGTCATAGCATCACCATTAATAGGTCCAATGGGACTAGGAGTGCATTGGGTGCTAAGAGTTTGGATATCCTCAACAACTTGGATAGTAGCAACAGTGTGGTCGGTAGGAAGGCTCTTAATTCTATCTTCTTCGTCCTTTTCTCTAGCCCATCTATCTTTAAGTTTAGCCATCATCCTAATGTTTTCATTAATTTGCACTTGAATAGCATTCATAGGAGTGGTCTTCCTCTCCTCAAGAGGAGAAGTTCTAATTTTAAGCAACTCTACCTCATGGGCTAAATTGTCTACCTTCGAAGAGAGATTATCTAGTTTGTCTAGTTTTTCTTCTACACTCTTATTGAAGGCTTTTTGGGTAGTGATGAAGTCTTTAAGCATAATATCTAGTTCAGAAGTGGAGTTCTTGGTGCTAGGATAAGCATTGTTGTTCCCATAGGAATTAGAGAGGAACGGTCTAGGGTTGCTACCAAAATTACTCCTATAAGCATTGTTATTGAAATTGTTTCTAGAGATAAAGTTCACATCTACTTGATCTTGAGCAATCAAAGAATTTAAAGGAACATCATGAGGATCAATATAAGATTGCTTGGAAAGTAGAGACATGATCAAGTCAACTTTTTCATTTAGGGAGGAAATCTCCTCGACAGAGTTTACCTTCCTACCTATTGGAACGCGTTCGGTGTGCCATTGGGAATAATTGGTCATCATCTCATCGAGAAGTTTTATGGCAGCACCAAGTGTAGTTGACATAAAGGTTCCTCCCGCGGCCGAATCTAACAAGTTCCGCGAGGTAAAGTTCAAGCCTGCATAAAAAGTTTGGATAACCATCCAAGTAGTCAAACCATGAGTAGGGCAGTTCTTGACAAGAGATTTCATGCGTTCCCAAGCTTGGGCAACGTGTTCATTATCCAATTGTTTAAAATTCATTATGTTACTCCTTAGTTGGATAATTTTCGCAGGGGGATAGTACTTCCCAATAAAGGCATCCTTGCACTTGTCTCAAGAATCTATACTATTCCTAGGAAAGGATTGAAACCAAATTTTAGCTCCTCCTCTCAAGGAGAAAGGAAAAAGCTTAAGCTTAACAATATCACCATCTATTTCTTGGTACTTTTGCATATCACAGAGCTCAACAAAATTATTTAAGTGCAAAGCAGCATCATCTCCAGCACCGGAGAATTGATCTTTCGTAACTAGGTTCAGTAAAGCAGGTTTAATTTCATAAGAAGGTGCTGAAGTGGCAGGTGTAGTAATAGGCATGCAGATAAAGTCATTGTTGTTATGACTAGTGAAGTCACACAACTTGGTGTTCTCGGTGGAACCCATAGCAGCAGCAAGCAAGATAACTATTTTTGTGATTTTTGGTAAGGGGACACTAAAGCAAAAACTGAAAGGTAAACAAACAAGACTAAAAAGCAAAGATAAAAGATAGCGTGCAACTCCCCTATCTTGAAGAGTTGAGTTCCCGGCAACGGCGCCAGAAACTTTGCTTGATGGCTTCTCACCCCTCGTTGGTTACCACAAGTGGAAGGTTTGAGATGTAGCGTAACGGCAAGTTTCCCTTGGCAAGATACCAAGGATCGAATCCCGTGAGACTCCGAGGGTCGACAAGAAGGTGTCAACGGCTAACGGCGCCAGATACTTAGCGGTTGACAGGACCTGCACACATATACAAATAACTTTGCTCCCAACGAGTACAGAGAGGTTGTCAATCCCTCCGGCCTTGCTGTTTACAAAGGATCAAACACAAGAGATAATAATGATAGCTATGATTGCAACTAGGAAATAGAAACAGGAAGTAAATATAGGGTGTGATCAGTGGTGGTAATATGGACCGGGGTCCCATGATGTTCACTAGTGATGTCTCTCTCCCAAAAGACGATAAAACAGCTAAGCGAGGTAAACAAATTACAGCTGGGCAATTGATAGGATTATGTGCGCAAACCAATGCTAACTATGCTGTAAAGAAAGGTAGAGGCTCAAAAGCATGGGCGGTACGCCAAGGCAAGTAGACCGAAATCCATCTGCATCTACTACTAATCATCCACCTTGAGATATCTATCTAGAACATCTCGCTGGTATTAAGTTGCGAGTCCCACCCAAAGTGTAAACTCAAAGCAACAGACAACTGCATTAAAAGAACTTTGCGTAAAGTAAACAATCCTTGCACCCGCAAGTACAAGCACCGTTGTTTTCCCCCTTGTGGCAACAGCACATCCCCTAGACTCATGTTTCTGTCACTCAAGCTAGTCATCAGGGGGCATGAACCCACAATCAAGCATAACGTTCCCTCTTGGAGTTACTACCTACTACTCGGCCAAAGCAATAAACAGCAACGGAGAACATGCAAGAATTACTCAAGAACTAAAATATAAAAGAGGTGAATCAAATATATTACTCACGCACAATCTGAACATAATCTCATAATCCATCAGATCCCAGCAAACTCAGCAGAGCAACAGCATAAAGATTACATATGTGCCTCGATCATGTAGGGCAGCTCACGAGGTCTAATCCATGAAGAACAAAGAGGGGAGGAGAACATCACATAGCTACTGGTCATGTACCCATGGTCCAAGGGGGACTACTCACAACTCATCCGGGAAGCGTCCATGGTGGTGGAGAAGCTCCTGGTGGTGGTCCTCCCCTCCGGCAGGGTGCGGGGAAGAGTTCTCCTGGTGCTCCCGATCTTGGAAGCACGGCGGCGGCGGAACAGAGGCGAGATCGTAAAAAAGGGTTCCCGTCCTCGAGGGTTTCGGGAAGCGAGGAGTATATATGCCAAAGGGGGTCACTAGAAGCGGAGAGGGGGGCCCAGGCGCCCCCCTAGGGCGGCCAGGGGTGGGGCCGCCAGGGCTGGCCGCCTGGGCTGCCCCTGGCTCCCCTCTGGCCCCACTTTGGTTTTTCTCGAAGCTTCCTGTACGCTGATTTTTTCTGTATTTTTCCCGGAATTTTTGGAGCACTTTTAATATGGGGGAAATCTGAAATAGAAAAACAGCAGAAAACAGGAACTGGCACTGTGGTGCACTGAGTTAATAGGTTAGTCCAAATATGATCAAAAGTGTATGGAAGTGCATAAATATCATAGCAATATCACACAAAAGAAGCATGGAGCAAGCAGAAATTATAGATACGTTTTGGACGTATCTGCAACCAACGCGATAAGGGGTTGTCAATCCCTTTACGGTCACTTACGAGAGTGAGATCTGATAGAGATGATAATAATATTTTTGGTTTAATAAAACAGCAAATAAAAGCAAGAAAAGTAAAGTAGATGTAGATTTATATGTTGAGAATAGACCCGGGGGCCATAGTTTTCTCTAGTGGCTTCTCTCATGATAGCGATATTCTACGGCGGGTAAACAAATTACTGTCGAGCAATTGATAGAAAAGCGAATAATTATGAGACTATCTAGGCATGATCATTGTATATAGGCATCACGTCTGAGACAAGTAGACCGAAACGATTCTGCATCTACTACAATTACTCCACACATCGACCGCTATCCAGCATGCATCTAGTGTATTGAGTTCATACGAACAGAGTAACACCTTAAGCAAGATGACATGATGTAGAGGGATAAACTCAAGCAATATGATGAAAACCCCATCTTTTTATCCTCGATTGCAACAATACAATACGTGCCTTGTTGCCCCTACTGTCACTAGGAAAGGACACCGCAAGATTGAACCCAAAGCCAAGCACTTCTCCCATTGCAAGAACTATAGATCTAGTAGGCCAAACCAAACCAATAATTCGAAGAGACTTGCAAGGATATTATGAGCACACATAAAAAGTTCAGAGAAGAACCAAATATCTTTCATAGATAACCTTGATCATAAACTCACAATTCATCGGATCTCGACAAACACACCGCAAAAAGAGATTACATCGAACAGATCTCCTCGAAGACCGAGGAGAACTTTATATTGAGATCCAGAGAGAGAGAGAGAGAAGAATCCATCTAGATACTAGCTATGGACCCGAAGGTCTGTGGTAAACTACTCACAACTCATGGTGAGGGCGATGATGATGACGATGAAGGCCTCCGTGGTGGATCCCCCTCCCGGAACAGGCTCCAAGATGGGATCTCCACGGGAACAGAAGCTACGGCGGTGGAATTAGGGTTTTCTATCTGCGTATGGAGTTTCTGGGGTACGTAGGTATATATAGGAAGAAGGAGGGCACCGGGGGCCGTGTGGGCTAGCCTCGAGGCAAGGGGGCGCGCCCTGGGAAGGGGGCGCGCCCCCCACTCTCGAGGGCAGGCCTTCCGTCCCTTGACTTGGTCCAGAAGTTTCCCGAGCGTGATTTCCTCCAAAAATATCTCTCGCGAAGGTTTCATTCCGTTTGGACTCCGTTTGATATTCCTTTTCTGCAAAACCCTGAAATAGGCAAAAAACAGCAATCTGGACTAGGCCTTTGGGTTAGTAGGTTAGTCCCAAAAATGATATAAAAGTGAATGATAAAGCCCATTAAACATCCAAGAGTTCATAAATAATAGCATGGAACAATCAAAAATTATAGATACGTTGGAGACGTATCAGCGTGTATCAACGATGTCCAGCGCTTGGCGGGCCGCATTGCGGCGCTAAGCCGGTTTATCAGCCGTTTGGGGGAGAAGGCCATCCCGCTTTACCAGATGATGAAAAAGACAGACCGCTTTGTTTAGAGTGATGCCGCTGATGCTGCGTTTGAAGATTTGAAGAAGCAATTGGCAGAGCCGCCGGTCCTTGCTGCACCAGTTGATAATGAGCCGCTGTTGCTATACGTGGCTGCTAATGCCCGAGCAGTAAGCGTTGCCGTCGTGGTAGAGCGCAAGGAAACAGGAAAGGAATACCCGGTTCAACGGCCGGTTTACTACATCAGCGAGGTGCTCATTGAGTCAAAGCAGAGATACCCGGATTGGTAGAAGTTGGTATATGGAGTCTTCATGGCAAACCGGAAGCTGAAGCAGTACTTTCAAGGTCATCCAATCACCGTGGTCAGTTCAGCCCCTCTAGGCAATATAATCCAGAAAAGAGAAGCGACCGGTCGGGTTGCAAAATGGGCCATTGAACTTAGTCCCCACGGGTTGAAGTATGTACCTCGTACTGCAATCAAATCTCAAGCACTGGTGGACTTCATCAACGACTGGACAGAGTTGCAGGCACTAGAGGAAAAGCCGGATCATACATACTGGATGATTCACTTTGACGGATCTAGGCAATTGGAGGGCTCGGGGGCTGGAGTCGTATTAACTTCCCCACGAGGTGATAAGTTCTGTTATGTCCTCCGCTTAATGTTCCCTTTGTACTAACAATGCAGCTAAGTATGAAGCTCTCCTCCACGGTCTACGAATGGCTAAAGAGATGAATTTAAGCCGGGTCAAATGTTTCGGCGATTCAGACCTGGTGGCTCAACAGGTGTGTGGTAAGTGGGATTCTAAAGATCCACTTATGGCAGCGTATAGACGGGAGGTGGATGCTATGGCTGGACACTTCAAGGGATATCAGGTGGACCATATAGACCGGCGAAAGAATGAAGCGGCTGATGCGTTAAGCCGGTTGGGTTCTCAACGTAAACCGGTTCCACCCAATGTTTTTTCTGGACGTATTGCATAGTCTGTCGATGAAATTGCCTTCAGAGGAGGACTTGGCTGTTCCTGATCCGGAAGCTCAATTGGTGGCGGCGCTTCATGTTATTCCAGATTGGACGGTCCCTTACTTAGCGTACATGAACCGAGGTGAGTTACCAGAGGATGAAGTCTTGGCTAGACAGATAGTCCGGCGATCCAAATCAATGACTATTGTCAATGGGAAGCTACATCATTGCAGCGTCTCTGGGGCGTTTCAACGTTGTGTATCACCAGATGAAGGCCGTGATATTCTTAGAGAGATCCACGAAGGAGATTGTGGTCATCATGCCGGTTCAAAATCCTTGGTGGCTAAAGCTTTTCGTCATGGGTTCTACTGGTTGACGGCTCATGCCGACGCAGAGGACTTGGTCAGAAAATGTGATGCTTGCCAGAAATTCTCACGGCGCGCTCATATACAGGCTCAAGAATTGAGGATGATTCCAGTTACTTGGCCATTTGCGACTTGGGGGCTTGACATGGTCGGACCCTTCAAGAGATCCCCAGATAAGAAGACCCACCTTTTGGTGACGGTGGATAAGTTTACCAAATGGGTTGAAGCGGAACCAGTCAGCAAGTGTGATGCGGCAATGGCGGTTCAGTTCATCAAGAAGGTGATTTTCCGGTTTGGCTTTCCACACAACATTATAAATGATAATGGTACCAATCTATCCAAGGGGGTTATGGAGGAGTTCTGTCAACAAGAGCACATCCGCCTTGATGTATCATCAGTAGCTCACCCTCAATCCAATGGTCAAGCTAAGAGAGCCAATCAATAGATCTTGAGAGGCATCAAACCCCGGCTTATGGTCCCTTTGCAGAGGACGCCGGGTTGTTGGGTGGAGGAATTACCCTCTGTGTTATGGAGCATCAACACCACACCTAACTGATCTACAGGGTACACGCCTTTCTTAATGGTATATGGAGCTGAAGCGGTCCTCCCTAGTGATATCCCTCATGTTTCGCCGCGGGTGGCGGCTTACGTCGAAGCTAATAATGAGAATGCATGGCAAGACACGTTGGACCGGCTAGATGAGGAACGTGACACGACAATAGCTCGATCGGCGATTTATCAGCAAGATCTGCGCCGGTACCACATTCGCCGGGTTAAAACCAGGACATTTCAAGAAGGAGATCTAGTGCTCTGGCTCATCCAAGACCAAACAGACATGCACAGGCTATCCCCGCCTTGGGAAGGACCCTTTGTGGTCAGCAAGAACCTACACCACGGATCATACTACCTCGTCGACGTTCGAGAACATAAAGACTCACGCACTGCGGAGGAGGAGACCTGACGGCCGTGGAACATCGCTCTTCTTCGACCTTACTATACCTGAGCCATAGGCTCCGCTTTATGTACATAACTTAGCAATGTATATATTATGATCAATATAATAAACCGGCGGCCCTGATAAGCGGGGTATCTGCTGCTTTTTCATAAGAGTTTGTCACATGGGAGCTTCTGTGTGCAAAGGAGTTCTTATGGCCTCTTAAACCGACTACTAGACCAAGACCATCATAAGAGCATAGCTCTGGTTGCTTCGGTAATCTGGCTATCAAAGCCCATATGATGATGAGGGGCAAAAGAGAGTTCGATGCATAGCACAACTCAAACATAGGCACCCGACGAGCATAGCTCAAATGCTACCTGGGGGCTCCTGATGCATAGCATCAACGAGTTGACAACCCTTGTAGTAGGCTATCAAGCCATGGCTTGGAAGCCTGGTGTATACACCTAAAACCCCGGATTAGCCTGCCTGCATTAAGTAAGTCACTCCGCCTAGGTAAACCTGGTATGACCCGTCGAACGTATACACAAGTCAATCTTTTACAGACCCTAAACTTGGTAACGTTAAATTGACGATTGGTTAAGGATTGAGGAACATCTTAACAGGCTTTGTGAAATGGTTAATTCAATAGCCTGGCAGCTCATAAAAAGCCTCGAATTTGGAGCCTGGCAGCTCATAAAAAGCCTCGACTACACGGTTTTTATTTGACAATGTCTCTTTTGATATTTGCTTAAAAAAATTATCTTCAAGGTCATTGGTGTTTATCCAAGTCCATTGATTTGGGGAGTGGATGACTATAAGTTGCCACTACGATACACCAGCGTTTACAGAACCTGGTCTGGTTCGATTATAAATCGCCAATACTGTCTACAGTTAAACCGGAGTTTATCATAACCCGGTACGGTTCCATCATGAACCGGGAAATGATCAAGGGAGTCATCAACACTTGTAACTTGGATCATTGTCTTTGCTACCGATTATTGATTAAGGCCAATTGTGCAAAACTTAATCACAGGTATGATATATGTTTTATATTTTATATACAGTTCAGGTTATAAACCTAGACCATGTATTTGGGCATCGTGACCCGTCCGGCGATAAACCGCCAGGACACTTTAAAACATTGTCTTATGCAGAAACAGGTCGAATAAACCGTCAAAAGCATTATAAGCAAGAAATAACTATGAAATTGCGAGTTGAAGCAATGTCATACCAAGGAGAATATGCGTGACAACATAAAGTGTTTCATCTACCCTATTACAAGGCGCTGGATGGCCCAAAAGAATATCTATTTTTTGTCTAAAGTGATGGGATATAACATTTAAACAGGCACCGGTTTAGGAATCCGCATCAGCTCGGCTTGAAGGTTGTGGATCGTCCTGCTCCGATTCCCCGTTGTTCTCTTCAAGTTGCTGGAAGTCAATGGTTACCCAATCGATCTTGGTCAGTGCTTTGAAAACAACTTCATCGTTCACGAGTTCAGACAGATCAATATCAGGAGCGTAAGTGTGCTTACGGACGGGCGGGATGAGATTTTCAATCTCGTAAGCCGGAGGGTCGACCCGCACGTTCTCAGCATTATAACCCGGATGATAGCGAGACAGATCAGCCTCATCAGATAGTTTGCTGGCCAGAGGCCGCATTTCCTTTGTTAAAGCACGTAAGTCGCTGTTTGTGAATGCTGACCCATCTTCCTTCATGCTGGGGTATCCGTTCATCACTTCTGCCGGATCAAAGTCAGGCACCCAAGCTTTCGCTCGAGTTAAGGCCATCAGAGCACCCGCCCTTGCAGATAATTTCTTCAGCTCTACGTGGCGGGAAGGTAGAATGGATAACTTTTCCAAAGTGCCCTTGATAGTTATGGAAGCCGATTTATTGTGAGAAGCAGTGCAGACAATTCTCTGAGCACCGGAATACAAATGCTCTACAAGAGTGTATGTGGCCTTCAACTTATTCCGCATATCATTGCCGAGATGAGCAATACGTTTTCCTGCATCAAAGAGTATGAATTAAACCGGAAGATGCAGAACTGCCATATTCAGGATAATGTTAACAAACACTTACCAAAGATAGCAGTCGTCATGGCGTTTATCTGCTGCTTTAAACCGGACAGTTCCTCTGTCACCGGATTAAGAGCAGCCTCTGCATCAGTTGCCCTTTTCTCCAAGATAGCTTTTGCAGCATCCCAATCCGACCGTTCCTTTTCAAAGTCCTTCTTCAGCTTTTCTATATTCGCTAAAGCAAGTGTCAGCTCATCTTTGACTTTGAAAGCGACAGTTTCTTGAAACTTCAAAGTATCCTGGAGCTCGGCCACTTCAGAATTTTTCCGGCTTAAGTCAGTCTGCCAAGAGGAGAGCATCTTATATATTCATGAGACATTTTTCAGTAAAGTCCCAAGCACATAACAAGTTATACACTTGGCACTTGGGGGCTAATGTGACATTGTTCAGAACAGAATACAAACTGAAGTCCCGGTTCATCCTAAAGGATTAAACCGGCCCTTCGGGGCTACGATGGAGTAAAGACAAGCTACAAAACTTACGCAGGAATAGAGTACAAGTTAAGGCAGAAAGTTACCTCATAACGCTCCTTCATCATGTTTACTAAACCGGCTTCATGATCACGACTAGTATACAGCCGGTTCAGATAGCCGGAATATAGTTCTTGGGCACTAAGCTAAGCATAATTGGATAAGTCAGTACTCCATTTTCCTTTGTCTTTGCCAGAAATTTCATACTTTGCAGTATGCTTGGACAAAGCGACAGGTTCACTGGGAGTAGTGTGGCCGATTCCAGTGATCTCAACATCTTCAGTTGAAGCGGCCGTGTGTTTAGCCGAGCTAGCAGGAGCAGTGCTGGCTCGGACAGGATTGGCCGGTTCAATGTCACGATCCATTGGTGCACTCCCTTGATCAACAAAGACTTCGTGATCAATGAGAGGAGGATCGTCATGCAGAATATCAGCATTTTCTTTAGCAGGATCAACAAATTCAGGGTCTTTGGCCGGTTCAGGAATTGTGTTATCACCTGCCGGCTTCCTCAGCTTAGCCTTTTTGCTAGGCTTGGGCTTACCGCAAAAGTTAAAGATGACGAAAATCAGAAGAGTCAAGACAGAAATTAAACCGGCCAAGTGAAAAAACTTACCCAGGAACAGTCTTGAGGGGAGGAATCTGAGTGGCCATTGATTCGCCAGAAGACGAATGAGGAGTTTCCCGATAATTCGAGTCGGACGGATTAAGAGGCTGTCGAATATGACCTGCTTTGGGATAAAGAGTATCTGGAGCGTATAAAACCTCTGAGTGACGCCTCCGGGATGGTGTGTGTGGTAAACCGGTGGATTCAATGGCTAATGGAAATATGCCCTAGAGGCAATAATAAAATGGTTATTATTATATTTCCTTGTTCATGATATTTGTCTGTTATTCATGCTTGAATTGTATTGTGCGGAAACAGCGATACATATGTGAATACATATACCACAACGTGTCCCTGGTAAGCCTCTACTTACTAGCTCGTTGATCAACAGATGGTCACGATTTCCTGGCCATGGACATTGGATGTCATTGATAATGGGATCACATCATTAGGAGAATGATGTGATGGACAAGACCCAATCCTAAGCCTAGCACAAGATCGTGTAGTTCGTAATGCTTAAGCTTTTCCAATGTCAAGTATCTTTTCCTTAGACCATGAGGTTGTGCAATTCCCGGATACCGTAGGAATACTTTGGGTGTGCCAAACGTCACAACATAACTGGGTGGCTATAAAGGTACGCAACAGGTATCTCCGAAAGTGTCTGTTGAGTTGGCACGAACCGAGACTGGGATTTATCACTCCGTATGACGGAGAGGTATCTCTGGGCCCACTCGGTAAGACATCATCATAATGAGCTCAATGTGACTAAGGAGTTAGTCACGGAATGATGGATTACGGAACGAGTAAAGAGACTTGCCATGACGAGATTGAACAAGGTATCGGTATACCGATGATCAAATCTCGGGCAAGTACCGTACCGATAGACAAAGGGAATAGCATACGGGATTCAGTGAATCCTTGACATCGTGGTTCATCCGATGAGATCATCGAGGAACACGTGGGAACCAACATGGGTATCCATATCCCGCTGTTGGTTATTGACCGGAGAGTCGTCTCGGTCATGTCTACGTGTCTCCCGAACCCGTAGGGTCTACACACTTAAGGTTCGGTGACCCTAGGGTTGTAGAGATATATGCACACGGTAATCCAAATGTTGTTCGGAGTCCCAGATGAGATCCCGGATGTCACGAGGAGTTCCGGAATGGTCCGGAGGTAAAGAATGATATGTAGGAAGTCTAGTTTCGGCCATCGGGAGAGTTCCGGGGGTCACCGGTAGTGTACCGGGACCACCGGAAGGGTCCCGGGGGTCCACCGGGTGGGGCCACCCATCCTGGAGGGCCCCATGGGCCTTAGGGGGAGGGGGACCAGCCCCTAGTGGGCTGGCGCACCCCCCTTGGGCCTCCCCCCTGCGCCTAGGGTTGGGAACCCTAGGGGTGGGGGGCGTCCCCCTAGGCTTGGGGGGCAAGCCACCCCCTTGGCCGCCGCCCCCTAGGAAATCCAATCTCCTAGGGCCGGCGCCCCCCTGGCCCCTATATATAGTGGGGGAGAGAGGGCAGCCGCACCTCAGCCCCTGGCGCCTCCCCCCCCCCGTTACACCTCTCCCTCCTCCCGCAGGGTCTTGGCGAAGCCCTGCAGCTTTTCCCGTTGCATTCACCACCACGCCGTCGTTCTGTTGGATCTCCATCAACCTCTCCTCCCCCCTTGCTGGATCAAGAAGGAGGAGACGTCGCTGTACCGTACGTGTGTTGAATGTGGAGGTGCCGTCCGTTCGGCGCTGGGATCATCGGTGACAGGAATCACGACGAGTACGACTCCATCATCCACGTTCCTTCGAACGCTTCTGCTCACGATCTACAAAGGGTATGTAGATGCACTCCTTTATGCTCGTTGCTAGATGACTCCTTAGATTGATCTTGGTGAAGCGTAGGAATTTTTTTGAATTCTGCTACGTTCCCCAACAGTGGCATCTGAGCTAGGTCTTTGCGTAGCATCTTGCACGAGTAGAACACAAACAAGTTGTGGGTGTTGATTTTGTTCAATTCTCTTACCGCTACTAGTCCAATCTTGATTCGGCGGCATCGTGGGATGAAGCGGCCCGGACCGACCTTACACGTACGCTTACGTGAGACTGGTTCCACCGACTGACATGCACTAGTCGCATAAGGTGGATGGCGGGTGTCTGTCTCTCCCACTTTAGTTGGATCGGATTCGATGAAAAGGGTCCTTATGAAGGGTAAATAGAAATTGACATATCACGTTGTGGTTTTGGCGTAGGTAAGAATCGTTCTTGCTAGAAACCTATAGAAGCCACGTAAAAACTTGCAACAACAATTAGAGGACGTCTAACTTGTTCTTGCAGCATGTGCTATGTGATGTGATATGGCCAAGGAGATGTGATGAATGATATATGTGATGTATGAGATTGATCATGTTCTTGTAATAGGGAATTACGACTTGCATGTCGATGAGAATGACAACCGGCAGGAGCCATAGGAGTTGTCTTATTTATTGTATGACCTGTGTGTCACTGAATAACACCATGTAATTACTTTACTTTATTGCTAAACGTTAGCCATAGTAGTAGAAGTAACATTTGGCGAGATGACTTCATGAAGACACGATGATGGAGATCATGATGATGGAGATCATGGTGTCATGCCGGCGACAAAGATGATCATGGTGCCTCGAAGATGGAGATCAAAGGAGCAAAATGATATTGGCCATATCATGTCACTTTATTTGATTGCATGTGATGTTTATCATGTTTATGCATCTTGTTTACTTAGAACGACGGTAGTAAATAAGATGATCTCTCACTAAAAATTTCAAGAATTGTGTTCCCCCTAACTGTGCACCGTTGCTAAGGATCGTTGTTCCGAAGCACCACGTGATGATCGGGTGTGATAGGCTCTAACGTTCGCATACAACGGGTGTAAGCCAGATTTACACACGCAATACACTTAGGGTTCACTTGACAAGCCTAGCATGTACAGACATGGCCTCGGAACACGAAAGACCAAAAGGTCGAACATGAGTCGTATAGAAGATACGATCAACATGAAGATGTTCACCGTTGATGACTAGTCCGTCTCACATGATAATCGGACACGGGCTAGTCGATTCGGATCATGTATCACTTAGATGACTAGAGATATGTCTATCTGAGTGGGAGTTCATTAAATTTGATTATATGAACTTAATTGTCATGAACTTAGTCTAAATTCTTTACAATGTGTCTTGTAGATCAAATGGCCCACGCTCATGTCACCCTCAACTTCAACGCGTTCCTAGAGAAAACCAAGCTGAAAGACGATGGTAGCAATTATACGGATTGGGTCCGTAACATGAGGATCATCCTCATAGCTGCCAAGAAAACTTATGTCCTAGAAGCACCGCTAGGTGACGCTCCCGCCACGGCAAACCAAGATGTTATGAACGCTCGGTAGTCGCGTTGTGATGATTACTCCCTGGTTCAGTGCGGCATGCTCTACAGCTTAGAATCGGGGCTCCAAAAGCGTTTTGAGCACCACGGAGCATATGAGATGTTCCAAGGGCTGAAATTGGTTTTCCAAGCTCATGCCCGAGTTGAGAGATATGATGTCTCCAACGCATTCTACAGTTGTAAGATGGAGGAGAATAGTTCTGTCAACGAACACATACTCAAGTTGTCTGGGTTGCACAATTGCTTGTCTCAGTTGGGAATGAATCTCCCAGACGAAGCGGTCGTTGACAGAATCCTTCAGTCGCTCCCACCTAGCTACAAGAGCTTTGTGTTAAACTTTAATATGCAAGGGATGGAGAAGTCCATTCCCGAGGTGTATTCAATGCTGAAATCAGCGGAGGTGGAGATCAAGAAAGAGCATCAAGTGTTGATGGTGAATAAAACCACTAAGTTCAAGAAGGGCAAGGGTAAGAAACTTCAAGAAGGACGGAAAAGGAGTTGCCGCGCCCGGTAAGCCAGTTGCCGGGAAGAAGCCAAAGCATGGACCCAAGCCTGAGACTGAGTGCTTTTATTGCAAGGGAACGGGTCACTGGAAGCGGAACTGCCCCAAATACTTAGCAGATAAGAAGGCCGGAAATGTCAAAGGTATATATGATATACATGTTATTGATGTGTACCTTACTAGTGCTCGTAGTAGCTCATGGGTATTTGATACCGGTGCAGTTGCTCACATTTGTAACTCAAAGCAGGAGCTGCGGAATAAGCGGAGACTGGCGAAGGATGAGGTGACGATGCGCGTCGGGAATGGTTCCAAGGTTGATGTGATCGCCGTCGGCACGCTACCTCTACATCTACCCTCGGGATTAGTTTTGAACCTTAATAATTGTTATTTAGTACCAGCTTTGAGCATGAACATTGTATCTCGATCTCGTTTGATGCGAGATGGCTACTCATTTAAATCCGAGAATAATGGTTGTTCTATTTATATGAGAGATATGTTTTATGGTCATGCCCCACTGGTCAATGGTTTATTTTTGATGAATCTCGAACGTGATGATACACATATTCATAGTGTGAATGCCAAAAGATGTAAAGTTGATAATGATAGTCCCACATACTTGTGGCATTGCCGCCTTGGTCATATTGGTGTCAAACATATGAAGAAGATCCATGCAGATGGACTTCTAGAGTCTCTTGATTATGAATCATTTGACACGTGCGAGCCATGCCTCTTAGGCAAGATGGCCAAGACTCCGTTCTCCGGAACAATGGAGCGAGCGACCAACTTATTGGAAATCATACATACCGATGTGTGCGGTCCAATGAGTGTTGAAGCTCGCGGAGGCTATCGTTATGTTCTCACCCTCACAGATGACTTAAGTAGATATGGGTATGTCTACTTACTGAAACACAAGTCTGAGACCTTTGAAAAGTTCAAGGAATTTCAGAATGAGGTTGAGAATCAACGTGACAGAAAAATAAAGTTCTTACGATCGGATCGTGGGGGAGAGTATTTAAGTCACGAATTTGGCACGCACCTAAGAAATTGTGGAATTGTATCACAATTGACACCGCCCGGAACACCTCAGCGTAATGGTGTGTCCGAACGTCGAAATCGTACTCTGTTGGACATGGTGCGATCTATGATGTCTCTCACCGACTTACCGCTATATTTTTGGGGTTATGCTTTAGAGACTGCCGCATTCACTTTAAATAGGGCTCCGTCAAAATCTGTTGAGACGACACCGTATGAACTTTGGTTTGGCAAGAAACCTAAGCTGTCGTTTCTGAAAGTTTGGGGTTGCGATGCTTATGTCAAGAAACTTCAACCTGAAAAGCTCGAACCCAAATCGGAAAAATGCGTCTTCATAGGATACCTAAAGGAAACGATTGGGTACACCTTCTACCTCAGATCCGAAGGCAAGGTCTTTGTTGCCAAGAATGGATCCTTTCTGGAGAAAGAGTTTCTCTCGAAAGAAGTGAGTGGGAGGAAAGTAGAACTTGATGAGGTGACAGTCACCCCTCCCGAATCGGAAAGTAGCGCAGCGCGGGAAATTGTTCCTGAGGTGCCTGCACCGACAAGGGAGGAAGTTAATGATGATGATCATGAAGATACAAATCAAGTTACTACTGAACTTCGAAGGTCCACAAGGACACATTCCGCACCAGAGTGGTACGGCAACCCTGTCATGGAAATCATGTTGTTAGATAACGGTGAACCTTCGAACTATGAAGAAGCGATGGCGGGCCCGGATTCGAACAAATGGCTTGAAGCCATGAAATCCGAGATAGGATCCATGTATGAAAACAAAGTATGGACTTTGGTGGACTTGCCCGATGATCGGCACACCATATAAAATAAATGGATATTTAAGAAGAAGACAAACGCGGATGGTAATGTGACCATCTATAAGGCTCGGCTAGTCGCTAAAGGTTACCGGCAAGTTCAAGGGATTGACTACGACGAGACCTTTTCTCCCGTAGCGATGCTGAAGTCCGTCCGAATCATGTTAGCAATTGCCGCATTCTATGATTATGAGATATGGCAAATGGACGTCAAAACGGCATTCCTTAATGGCTTCCTCAAGGAAGAACTGTATAGCTTGCAGCCGAAAGGTTTTGTCGATCCTGAAAATACTAACAAGGTATGCAAGCTCTAGCGCTCAATCTACGGGCTGGTGCAAGCATCTCGGAGTTGGAATATTCGCTTTAATGATGTGATCAAAGCGTTTGGTTTTATACAGACTTGGGGAGAAGCCTGTATTTACAAGAAAGTGAGTGGGAGCTCTGTAGCATTTCTCATATTATATGTGGATGACATACTGCTGATGGGAAATGATATAGAATTCTTGGAGAGTATAAAGGCCTACTTGAATAAGAGTTTTTCAATGAAGGACCTTGGAGAAGCTGCTTATATATTAGGCATCAAGATCTATAGCGATAGATCGAGACGCCTCATTGGTCTTTCACAAAGCACATACCTTGACAAGATATTGAAGAAGTTCAATATGGATCAGTCCAAGAAAGGGTTCTTGCCTGTATTGCAAGGTATGAGATTGAGCACGGCTCAGTCCCCGACCACGGCAGAAGATAGAGAAAAGATGAGTGTCATCCCCTATGCCTCAGCCATAGGATCTATTATGTATGCAATGCTGTGTACCAGACCTGATGTGAACCTTGCCATAAGTTTGGTAGGGAGGTACCAAAGTGATCCCGGTCCGGAACACTGGACAGCGGTCAAGAACATCCTGAAGTACCAGAAAAGGACTTAGGATATGTTTCTCGTTTATGGAGGTGACGAAGAGCTCGTCATAAAGGGTTACGTCGATGCTAGCTTCAACATAGATCTGGACGACTCCAAGTCACAAACCGGATACGTGTATATTTTGAATGGTGGAGCAGTCAGCTGGTGCAGTTGCAAGCAGAGCGTCGTGGCGCATTCTACATGTGAAGCGGAGTACATAGTTGCTTGCGAAGCAGCGCAGGAAGGAGTCTGGATGAAGGAGTTCATCACCGACCTAGGAGTCATTCCAAGCGCGTCAAGCCCGATGACTCTCTTCTGTGACAACACTGGAGCTATTGCCATTGCCAAGGAGCCCAGATTTCACAAGAAGACCAAGCACATCAAGCGCCGTTTCAACTCCATCCGGAATTATGTTCAAGATGGAGACATAGATATTTGTAAAGTGCACACGGATCTGAATGTCGCAGATCCGTTGACTAAACCTCTTCCACGAGCGAAACATGATCAACACCAGAACTCTATGGGTGTTCGATTCATCACAATGTAACTAGATTATTAACTCTAGTGCAAGTGGGAGACTGTTGGAAATATGCCCTAGAGGCAATAATAAAATGGTTATTATTATATTTCCGTGTTCATGATATTTGTCTGTTATTCATGCTTGAATTGTATTGTGCGGCAACAGCGATACATGTGTGAATACATAGACCACAACGTGTCCCTGGTAAGCCTCTAGTTACTAGCTCGTTGATCAGCAGATGGTCACGGTTTCCTGGCCATGGACATTGGATGGCATTGATAACGGGATCACTTCATTAGGAGAATGATGTGATGGACAAGACCCAATCCTAAGCCTAGCACAAGATCGTGTAGTTTGTAATGCTTAAGCATTTCCAATGTCAAGTATCTTTTCCTTAGACCATGAGGTTGTGCAACTCCCGGATACCGTAGGAATACTTTGGGTGTGCCAAACGTCACAACGTAACTGGGTGGCTATAAGGTACACAACGGGTATCTCCGAAAGTGTCTGTTGAGTTGGCACGAACCGAGACTGGGATTTGTCACTCCGTATGACGGAGAGGTATCTCTGGGCCCACTCGGTAAGTCATCATCATAATGAGCTCAATGTGACTAAGGAGTTAGTCATGGAATGATGGATTACGGAACGAGTAAAGAGACTTGCCATGACGAGATTGAACAAGGTATCGGTATACCGACGAACGAATCTCGGGCAAGTACCGTACCGATAGACAAAGGGAATAGCATACAGGATTGAGTGAATCCTTGACATCGTGGTTCATCCGATGAGATCATCGAGGAACACGTGGGAACCAACATGGGTATCCAGATCCCGCTGTTGGTTATTGACCGGAGAGTCGTCTCGGTCATGTCTACGTGTCTCCCGAACCCGTAGGGTCTACACACTTAAGGTTCGGTGGCGCTAGGGTTGTAGAGATATATGCACATGGTAACCCGAATGTTGTTTGAAGTCCCGGATGAGATCCCGAACGTCACGAGGAGTTTCGGAATGGTCCGGAGGTAAAGAATAATATATAGGAAGTCCAGTTTCGGCCATCGGGAGAGTTCCGGGGGTCACCGGTAGTGTACCGGGACAACCGGAAGGGTCCCGGGGGTCCACCTGGTGGGGCCACCCATCCCGGAGGGCCCCATGGGCCGTAGGGGGAGGGGGACCAGCCCCTAGTGGGCTGGCGCACCCCCCTTGGGCCTCCCCCCTGCGCCTAGGGTTGGGAACCCTAGGGGTGGGGGGCGCCCCCTAGGCTTGGGGGGCAAGCCACCCCCTTGGTCGCCGCCCCCCTAGGAGATCCAATCTCCTAGGGCCGGCACCCCCCTGGCCCCTATATATAGTGGGGGGGAGAGAGGTCAGCCGCACCTCAGCCCCTGGCGCCTCCCCCCCC